>CM033476.1:59076854-59447112 GCA_019447015.1 Hymenochirus boettgeri | reverse complement strand
TCCAAATGGTTCTCCTGTAATGTCCCCCCAAAGTCCCCAAAACTGACCACCAGGAGCACTGCAGGGAGGGAAATAATTTCTTCCTCTGAGGCTTTCTCTCAGAGGTTTTTGGCTTGCTCAGAGCAGCCCTCCCTCTCCCTCCAGTTTTCATCTCCCTCCCCCTAATGTAAAAACCCTTTGGCACATAGTAGCTCTCCTTCCCCCAGCCCCAACCGCTATAATACATTATTCAGAAAGTCCCCCAAACTCTACTTACCTTACTCTCTTCCCCGGTGTTCTGTGCAGCCGCGTCCGTGATTGGCTGCCTCTCAGCCAATCAGGGACGTGGCTGCGGGTCCGGCCTCCTGCTTGCAGTTTCATGCAAACAGAGGGCCAGGCAGTACGGTGGAGGAAAGAGGGAAGGTAAGTAGAGTTTGGGGGACTTTCTGAAAAATGTATTATAGCGGTTGGGGCTGGGGGGAAAGAGAGCTACTATGTAGCAAAATTTTGGGGTGGACATGCCCTTTAAAGTCCCATTGGCACATTCTAAGGAAGAGATGTTATAGGAACACCTAGGGTAAGGTGTCAAAACAGCATTGTACATGACTATTATGGTATAGTTTAGAGTGGGACCAACTCAGGGGACTACCCTAGTTGTTACTTGCAGACGCCCATGTTCTAGATTTTACAGCTAGTAGGAAATGTCAGACAGTAACATAGACATTTGTGTATGCCGTCTTTTCAGGGAGGATAGTGTGGTGAAAACTCTAACTAATACTTTTTGTTTCATATGGTCTGACTTATAATCCAACAGGTCTGCTTGATGCTGAAGATTAGATAATGATGTTTGTGCAAGAGAAATCATTCAATGAACTAGGCAGAGAAACACTTCTCCCTCCATCTGCCATGGGTTATGAAAGTTCATCAGTTCTTCCTATCATTTCCATTTCAGCAAGCACAGAAGATTCTAATATTAAAACATGACTTAACAGTGTTTTGCAAGCAACAAGTAAATAAGTTATATGGGGACAGGGTGCATCTGACACAACCATAGGGCTCCAAATATATATTATATAAATAAATGTATACATTCATGGGAATACATTCGGTTTTTCAGAGGTACTATGTTGGTGGGGGTAGGTAAAAGTAATATACCTAGGGAGAGTGTTTATTAGTGTGTTGTAAAGGGCATGTCCACCCCATAAACTACAATTTAACCCCTAAGCCTTACTGGCCCCACTATGTTGTGTGTAAAAATCCTTACCTCACATCCCAGCTCCATATGGTTCTCCTGTAGTTCCCCCCCAAATTCCCAAAACTGGCCAGCAGAGGATAGCAGAGTCCATATAGGACTCGCTGCCTGTCTCCCTCCTGTGGGAGAAGTTTGGCATGTGCACTGCAGCCATTCTCTCCCTCCCTCCCCTTCCCTCTCCCTTCCGATTTTGTCTCCCTCCCCCTACCATAAAACCCTTTTTATAATGTACTGCTCCCTCCCCACAACCCCAACCGCATTACTATTATTCCAGAAAGTGCCCCGATCTTTACTTACCATGCCTAGTAATGCGGTGGGGCTGGGGGAAGGAGCAGTACATTATATAAAAAGTTTATTAGAAGGGTGGACAGGCTCTTTAAGCACTAAATAAATATTTATATCAATATTAACAAATATGTAGTAATGACATTAAAGTATATAGAAATATAAATAAGGCAAAATATAAATAAATAAAAGTACTTGCATAGTCCCCACACCTGTTTTGTAATGGAGTCTTCAAAATGGACTGATACCACACCCAGGAAGTTTCTACAGGAGGCGAATGTAAGCTTACAAAGAACATATTTATCAATTCCCTTTTAGTGTTGTATCCAATGGTGTGCTTAATATTAGATTGACAGCAGTGTAAGCCAATCAAAATTTTCTTGATGTTAGTAAGGAATAGGAAGTTGCAAGATTATATGTCACTTCCTTTGTAAAACATGTGACAGTCTTAGTAAAAACATTCTTCTCACATAACTCCCCCCACCCCCCCTCTCAATAGAGTAAAAGGAGAGCTGCTGTTTGCTGGACAGAAGGGATATCTATAGATCAGGGATAGGCAACCAGTAGATCTCCAGATGTTTGGAAACTACAACTCCCAGAATTCCCTAACGACAGAGTGCTTGTAGAGGAATGCTTGGAGTTGTAGTTTACAAACATCTGAAGATCTACTGGTTGCTTATCCACAGCACATAACTATTACCCTCGCCGCGACGGGGGGGTGCATAAGGGGCCCGGGGCCAGTTTTTTTACTGTGACCCTAGAATAAAGGGCCAGATTCGGACCGGAACTGAATAGCCGCGCACAAGCGACGCTAAAGAAGAGCAGCGCTGCTGGTTGGTGTTCGGACCATCCGCGCCCTTGGACTTGAGTGCCTGTGACTGTCCTCAAAAACTCCTCAGGCTCCAGTCCAAGAGACCAGAGAGAGACAGGAGCTTGCAGCTGTGTGTGTGACTGCCCTGCCCTCCCTGGCTGCCTGTCTGGCAGTGGCACCTGCTGTGCAAAGCCACATAGTGATTCAGGTCAGCCCACTGAGGCTGAGCCCAGCAGAGCCCCAGACTCCAGTAAGTGTTGACAGACAGTAATGTTCTAATAATATGAATGATTAAAATTAAATATGATGATGACACTTGTCTTGAGATAGACAGACAGACAGATAGAAGATATAGAGAATTGAGATAGAATTTAGATAGATACTAGATAGAGAAGATAGATAGATAGACGACAGATAGACTAGAAGACAAGACAGACAGAAGAAGATAGATAGACAGACAGACAGAGACAGATAGAAGATAGATAGACAGATAGAAGACAGATAACAGATAGATAGACAGATAGACAGACAGACAGAACAGACAGATAGAGCAGACAGACAGATAGACAGTATAGTAAATAGAAGACGAGTAAAAGACAGATAGATCGATAGAAGAGTAGATAGATAGAGAGAGATGATAGATGATAGATTGATGATAGAAAGATAGAAGATAGACAAATAGCAGTATAGATAACAGATAGAAGATAGACAGACAGGCAGATAGATAGATAGATAGATAGATAGAAGTTAGAGAGACAGACAGATATTGAAGATGGACAGATATAGAAGTAGATAAAATAGATAGATAAATAGACAGATAGAATAGAAGATAGATAAATAGACAGATAGAAGTTAGATAGTTATAGATAGCGTGTGTTGTGTCGGGTTGGGAGTTAAAAAAACAAAAACTTTGGGACATATTTATAACCAGCTGATAATGACGCCGGAAAATTACCACTGCGTAAAATACCGCTATCGCCTTATTTATAATGGGGGCGACATTGCGGAGAAATGTGTCACCGATGTGCAGTGGTAATTAGAGCTATATTTGCTGCGATACTGCACTTAGCACATCGCGCTAAGTACAATATCGCTGCGAATCCCGGAGCAGGGGGCTGGGAGGGGATGCCGGGAAAGGATTGCCGCGGGTGGTCGCATTCCTCAGTGGGGTGCGCCCACCCCGCCCTCGCCCCCCATGGTGGATGCGACCTCCCACCGTGACCCCTTCCCACCCTTGGGCTTAGGGGTCCCGCCAGCTCGAACCGGGACCCCTTCCCCAGCCTTATCAGGGCCTTTGCGGCACTTACAAAAATAATTTTTGAAATCTGATTGGTTAAGTAAAACATGTAAACCAAGCATTAAAAAATTTACCAATCAGAAATGGATTAGGTTTTCTGCAAAACTATATAAAGAGGTGCACTCCGCTGCGGACTTCAGATGCCATCGCAGTAGATGGCTGAAGAAAGAAGCAGCTGGCAACATCGGCTCCGCTGAGGCCGGTTGTGCCAGCGGGCTCACTGGCGGCCGCAGTGAGCCTGCCTGGCATCGGCGACCTCAGTGGAGTTGGTGTCGCCAGCCCGAAAACGCTCCCATGTGGCTGAATTCTGATGTAAAGAGGCAAATGGAGAAGAAGAAGAAAAAGGCTTTTAAAACCTTTAAGTCAGAGGAACGGAAAGGGCCTTTAGGGATTATAAAACTGTAACAAGGAGTTTAAGAAAGCAATCAAACTAGCTAAAATGAATAATGAAGTTAGGATAGCTAAACAAAGCATCACTAAGCCTACATTTTTTTTAAAAGTATATTAATAGTAAGAAGATGAGGACTGAGAATGTGGCACCATTAATTAATGGGGATAAGAGTTACGGAGGATGGCGATAAAGCAAATGTCTTGAATACTTTTTCCCCTCTGTATTACTATAAAAGATCCAAGTACAGATATCATGAGTATAGTGCAATCATGGTATAAAAGATTAAGTGCACTGTTGGTAACGAGGATATGGTACAGAAGAAACTAAATAAGGTTAATTAATAAATCTCCTGGACCGGATAAACCACATCCTCGGGTACTTAGGGAGTAAGTTCAGTTTTATCTAGGCCATTGTTTCTTATTTTTGCAGATTTCCTCACCCACTCCGTGCCTCTGGATGGGAAAAAAGCTGATGTTATTCCAATATTTAAAAGTCTTTCACAAGCCGGGTAATTACAGGCCTGTAAGTTTAACTTCAGTGGTGGGAAAGATCCTGGAAAGTTTAATAAGGGAACATGTTCTAGAGTAATTTCAAGGACTGACACTATAAGTAGTAACCAGCATGGATTTAGGAGGAATAGATCTTGTCAAACTAACTTGCTTGGCTTTTATGAGGAAGTAAGTAGAAATTAGACTTGGGCATATCAGTAGATGTAGTTTACTTGGATTTTGCAAGGCTTTTGAAATTGGTTAATAAATAGGATGCAGAGAGTAGTTGTAAATGGGGTTCATCATTATGTACTAAAGTGCAAAGTGGGGTGCCACAGGGTTCTGTGTTGGGGACGCTTCTATTTAATCTATTTATTAATGATTTGAAAGTGGCTATTGTCAGCAGGTTTCTGTGTTTGCTGACGACACAAAACTTTGTCGACCATTAAAAACTTCAGGAGGATGTGCAATCGTTGCAGGGGGATCTAGATAGATTGCACATTGGGCTGCTAAGTGGCAGATGAGATTCATGTTGATAATTTAAGGTGAGCATTTTGGACTTAACTTAAAAATCCTATACTATAAATGGCTCTGTGTTAAGTGAATCCCTGTTGGAAAGGGATCTTTGACTTTTTGGTGGATAACAACTTAAAGGTAGCAATCAGTGCCAGGCAGCAACAGCCAGAGCCAGCATGGTATGTTCTTGTATAAAGAGAGGTATGGATTTCAAGGAGGGAAAATGTTTTTCCCTCTTTACAAAGTATTGGTAGGCCTCATTTGGAATATGCAGTGCAATTTTTGGCGGGAATACAGATTCTCCACTACCAGCAGGAGGACTTAGAATAGAGATAGAGCCCGCAGATCAAATATAAGAATCCGAGGGATACCCGAGGAAATAATCGATCTGGATACATATCTACCACATCTATTTTCCCACATTAAAAAAGATGAGGAAAACAAGGATTACCATATGGACAGGCCCACGGAGCACTGCGTTCCAAACCTGGGGAAGGGGAACCCCCAGAGATGTAGTATGCCACATGCATTATTACAGAGTTAAGGAAGAATCATGGTCGCCGCCTGTAATCATGATTCCATTCCTTTGAAGGAGCCCCAATCAAACTATTTCAGGACCTATCCCTCTCAACCCTCCAACACACGGGGGACTTCAAACCTCTAACAGAAATACTGCAAAAAATAAAATCAAATACCGTTGGGGGCTTCCCATTCAAATTAAGGGTATCTATAGTGGGAAATGCCCTTTCTTTCCATGTGTTATAATTCCCCCCTAACTCCCAGAGTGTCTTTTCATTTTTAGATTCCTTCTCTGTCCTGAGATACAAAGTTAGAAGAGTACACAATTAATTCCTGCACTCCTACTTGTACTGTCAATCAAATCTGTGACGTGACCTCTTCCCTGCTCAAGTCCCTCCCTCCTCCCTGCTCTGTAACAAACATAGAGATAAAAGCATTAGCGGGGGAGAGAGGTAGCTTTGACTGCAGAGATAAGGCTGCACTTGACCCCCTTCTTGATAGCTTTCACTGATTGATGACAGATCTTTTTTTCGCAGGACACGGAGAGGTTCATTTCTTCAGGACAGCTTGCTTTTTTTATTGGCCACTCTGCGTGGGTGTCTTTTTCAGGATGCTGAACTTTTAACTCCTATCACTTTTTCTCAGAGTAGTAGTCCTCTCTTCCTCTTATCACTTCTTTCTCTACTCCTTTTATGTACAAACTTCCGTACTGCACCATGATCAATGCTTTCTCTGCTTCCGTCCCCCTCCTCCCTCGCTTTCCCAGGATATGAAATGTTGACGAGTAGAGGCTCGTGCAGAGTCTGCAGCTGACTGCGTAGCTTCCTTGACCTTTCCGCCAATTCGTCTCCCCATGCTGCGCGTCACGCACTGCTCCCCTGAATTCTTACCTGTAATTGAATCTGACGACCAGGGCTCTGACAAGTTACACCATGAGTCATGACAGAGGTAGAAGAAAGACACACAGAGTACATAATTTCATATGTCGCCTGTGTCCATGTCATATCCCTTTATGGCATCCACTTTCACCCCCATAGTAATTGTATGACTTACTCGACACTTTTATAGAAGACCCACCACTTCTTCTACGTAAAATAGATATACAAATGGGGTATGTCTTCACCGAAAAGCGGAAAAAGGCCCCCTCCCTCCTCACCCATCTGGAAGACGCTGAAAGCAAAAAGACAAAAGGCCTCTAGGAGGGAACCCGACAAAGTGAAAGAAGGACAGGTTACCTAACCATCCAAAACGAGTCCCAGTACTGAATCCACACAGGGGTGCCCGGAAACCCCCCTACCGGGCAAACACAAAACAAAAGGAGAAGGCCCTGAATCGCCGCCGCCAGCGCCGCAGCAGCGAGCGACCCAGGTCAGACCCCTCCTAGAACAGAATAGATTAATACCCTGTGTACACAGTAAGGACACATAAAAATAACAAACAGAAATACAATTTAATTAAACACTAATCACAAATCACATATACACAGCGATATTTAAGCATTTAACTTAGAAGTCTATAAAAAACTTTCTAGAACGGTAAATGTATTTCATATCTAGAACGTTCAATGCAAGTGTTGAATAGAAAAAAAACCGTTCTAGAAAGTTTTTTATAGACTTCTAACAGGATATGCTTAATCGCTCTAGATATTTAGGTCATACATATATATGGTGTCTTTATGGATTTTACCTATTATCAGATATACTATATTTAGAGGTTTAGTGATATATATAGTACCATTATGTGGCAGCTGGCAGCTGTGTATATGTGATTGTGTTAGGTTTAATAAATTGTATTTTTGTTTTTATTTTTATGTGTCTTACTGTGTACACAGGGTACTAATCTATTCTGTTCTAGGAGGTTACCTAACCAAACCGCAAGTACTTTTTGCATACAAAAAACTATCCCCACTCAAAAATCCCTTATATTGTATAAATAAATTAATAAATTTACTAGCAAAATTGTGCCCGTTGGTGCACAATGGAAATTATGTGTATGTTTTGCTATGTGGGGATATAGAATCTTTACACAGGTACAGTATATTTTAAACTGTTACTCAGACAGTCACCAGCTTCCAGAGGAACAACAAATAGGATAATTAAACATATTTTTGGAGTGCGACCCTCAGTTTCTTACTTTCTGTGATATTGCTGGTTCCCAAGGGAAGAAACCACGGATGTCTGCACCCACAAGTTGGAAAAGAGTGCCCTCCACCATCGTTTACATGTTGAACCAAAATAGGATAAACCTGCAGGTCTGAGAGTAGTCCCAGGCAATCTGCCACACTGTGTGGTGAAACTAAACTTGCTAGGTTAATACTTAGTATTTACCACGGCAAGTGGTGATGGTACCTCATATATTGTAACAGAAGGTACCTCACAGAGTCATGTTATTATAATAGCATTGCCCTAATAATCTAACATATAAACAAACATTTCTCATTCACAGTTTACCTAAAGAATGGATTTATCCTTTATATACTCTTTTATACAGATCTACTTGCTTCAGAGCAATTTTTAATAACTGATAACAGCTTTTTATTTCAGTGTTACAGTAAATCCTTGGTAACCTGCTGGGTTTTACCACTAAGCAAAAGGCTAAGGACTTGCAAGCGAGCACCTTCATACCAACCATTAATAGTGGCTGCCAATTCAAATTGTTCTAGCCAATCAAATATACAACTCCAAGCATTCATCTACAAGCACTCTGTAGTTAGGAAATTCTGTGGAGTTGTAGTTTCCAAACATCTGGATATCTACTGGTTGCCTATCCCTGATCTATAGAAATCCCTTCCTGTCCAGCAAACAGCAGATCAATTCTGATTAGATACAATCAGGTTCTTTCAGGAAGTATATACTAACCAATCAGATTCTTTTTCAATCAGAATTGGTTTCAATCAGCTATTCAGAAAGAGTCTAATTGGTAAGTATACCAATCAGATTATTTCTAAAAGAATCTATTGTAACTAATTCTGATTAGTTACATTCAGATTCTTTCAGAAAGATTCTGTTTGGTTAGTATAGTCACTACTACATCAGTGAAATTAAACAGCAGCTTTCCATTACGGATGTTTATGCAAATTACAATGTGATCCTTTACCTCGCATTAAAAGATGTATCTCTGATTGTTTACAATTATATGTTGATAAGGGTGTTGAGAGCAGTGATGACAAAGAACAATTTATAGTGCAATACCCTAGGACTCCAGTGCTTTATACCCTTCCTAAAATACATAAAGACCCGACTAGGCCACCGGGTCGCTCCATAGTATCTGGGGTAAACTCGGGTCTTTTCCCGCTGCCAATTTTTGTGAATAAAGCAATGAGTCCTTTAATACAAGGTACGCCTTATATACCAGGGACAGTAGTGATTTCTTGTTGAGGGTTGAGGGATATCAGTATTGGTTCGGATTTGATATATCTGGCCACATTGATGTGACCAGTTTATATACAGCCATTCCTCATGATGACGGCATGAGGGCAGTGGGATGGCTTTTTGAAAAAAATGTGTGTGTACTCTGTTACTCAGATGAATCTTGTTTCATAGGATGTTAGAGATTGTACTAACTCAGAACTATTTTGTTTTCATGGATAAGTTCTATTTGCAGTTGCGTGGGACGGCGATGGGATCAATGCCGCTCTGCCTATGCCAATGCCTTTAAGGCATGGCTTGAGAACGGGCACGTCTATTGCTGTGATCTCTATTGGGACCATTGTATGGCCTGGTGGAGATACATAGATGACGTGTTGTCCTCTGGCGGGGCGACTTGGACACCCTATCTCGGTTCCACGCAACTCTTAAGGGATTCATCCAAACATAAGATTTGATATGGAAGCTAATGACACGTCCGTACACTTCCTGGATGTACGCGTAATACGTGAAGGCACTGCTTTCATACAGAGATCTATCAGAAAACCTACAGATAGAAATCAGCTGGTTCTTTACACTAGCCAAACATCCAGATCACGTTAAAACGGTCTATACCATACAGTCAACTAAAGCGGGGTAGATAGTATTGTGAGCAAACCTGAAGTTAAAAAATTGGATTTAAACTTATGGGTAAAAAATTTAAAGAAAGGGGTTATCCCGGAACAGTGATACAAAATGCTATAGATCGCATACAAATAAAGATGATATTGAAATCAATACAGGAGAGATAAGGGATATAGGGTGCCATTTATACATCGTATGACCCCTATGGTAGACAGGTGGCAGCTGTATTACATAAACATTGGCCCCTTCTACAGGATTCTCTACCAATATTAAGGAGTTTGCTCCCCTCCACTATAGGCTCTATAGTGATTTCTAACAAACATAAATACCACTAAGAAGAGGGATACTACCTGGCTTGAAGGCTGTAATAAGGGGATGTATCCATGTATGAATGGGGATATGTTGTGAAAAAGTGATCAAGGGAAGGAATTTTATACATCCCGGGACAGGGGAATGATTTAATTTACGTGGTTGCTACACTTGTGACACACGTTTTGCCATATATGTAATTATATGTCATGCGATTATTATATGTGGGGGAAACCTCCCAAAAAGTCAAGTTGAGACTGACACAACATAGGTCGTCTATCCGTACAGGACAGACCACATTACCTGTTCCACGTCATTATTTGGAAAAGGGTCACACTGCCGACCAAATGAAGTTTATGGTATTGGAAACAGGTACAAAATGTACCGAAAGAGGAGGAGATGTCTCAAACAGTTAAAGAAAAGGGAGGTCTTGGGGGATCAATTAGATTAGATACTTAATCCAAAGGGATTAAACAGAGATTATGATCTATATGTATATTGTGAGTGGTAAGTGGTACATTGTCTCTTTAGTCTGCCACAGGAGGTCACTGTGATTGCTAAATTGATAAACTTTGTTGCAACAATTTCCTGTTGCTAATGTATTTAAGGCCTTTGAAAATTCATAACTTCAAGGATGTTCTGATGGCTTGATAAAGGGACTTACCGAAACGTTGCTATGTATATGTCAGAACAAGACCTAATAAACTAATTTTATTGGAACATGCGTGTTATTGTATGCTGCTGTACTGTTAAGACTCTCTCTCTCTCACTCTCCTCTCACTCTCTCTCTCTCTCTCTATATATATATAATTCAAAAGGAGGTGAGCACTACTCTAATATAACATCTGCCTGGTTGCCCATCATGACACTCGCGGGTCTTGGCAAATAAAAGTAACATCTTATTAGCAATCATATCTACGCGTTTCAAGCCAATACGCGGGCCGTCATCAGGATTTGAAACAATACAATACTCCATTACCCCTATTTATTACCATCAGTGAATACGCTCCACCCATCACATGAGATTCCACAACGTGCACTTAATACCAAAACACCTGTTATACACAGATAAAATGAGTTAAAAACTACAGTTACCAAAATCATGTATATGAATACATGTAACAACGAGATAGGACTCAAAGAAAATATTTCTATCTTTAGAAGCCAGATGGATCAATAGTGACGTCACTCGCTTTACAGGAAGTTGAGGCTCCCACGTGTATTTATAGCGCGGTAGGGGGGACACACGGCAGCATGGTTGAAAAAGCTCTAATCATGGCATTAGAGCGAAACGCATCCCGATGCTGTGTCGTTCTTAGGTCCTGCCTTCCCTTCGGATGCCCATTGACACTGACTATGACTACTAGACAGGTAGATATGTTTAAGTAGGAGTGTTAGGTACTTTCATTACCACAAACTGTAAAAACCTACTTACAGCTCTAGAGTGTAGGAGCGCTAGGTATTCATTACCATTCTGTAAAAACTACCTAGATTGTGTATAAGTATCTGGACATTGCACTTTCTGCTCATATCTTTCAGTTGTAACATTTATATTGATATTTCATATTGTGGGGTTGCATCTTAGGAGATGAGACAGGATGTTTTAATGTTTTTAAGTGTAAGTCCCAGTTCATTAAAGGTTTTTTAGCCTAATTCTGAGTGTTGCAATCTGCTCTTGTTGCTTTTTGTGTATTCAGATGGACTCAATAAACAATGAAAGCAAAGTAAAACTGTTTCACAACAAACAGTGTAGTGAAAACTGTTCATTCAATCCACCAGGGGATTGGGTTTGCAATCTATGTATCCATGGCTTCTTTCGTAACAACAATCTATCTTTATCCCACATATGGTCCCAACTGTTCCCCTCTTTAGACCATAAATGATCATACACCGGACACTTCAAGTGGATGAGACTTTTCTTACATGTCTGGCAACTGCTAGATCGCCAAATTTATTGGCAATAGGGCATTTCTAATTAATGCACGGTGGTTGGCTATCCATTCTTTGAACAGTTTTCTTTTACCATGTAATACATTCCACACAGGCAGATAATGAAATAAATCACATTCCTGTCGTACACCTCCTATCCCTATGGTGGGCAAAGTATTGACCAGTCAACATGGAATTGCAAGTGGTGCAATTTGGGCACCGGAAACACCATATTTCTTTTTTTAAAAAGCCATGCCTCCTGTGATGATATCTCACTCTTCTTCATTTTGGCCATATCAGTACATACCAGCAGATTAGAAAGATTTGTAAATCTTTCTAATCTACTGGTATGTACTGATATGGCAAAAAATGAAGAAGAGTGAGATACCCCCCAAACTAAACTTAACCCACTACTGGCCCCACTCTGTAGTGCATAAAAAATCCTTACCTTACATCGAAGATCCAAATGGTTCTCCTGTAATGTCCCCCCAAAGTCCCAAAATGACCACCAGGAGCACTGCAGGGAGGGAAATAATTTCTTCCTCTGAGGCTTTCTCTCAGAGGTTTTTGGCTTGCTCAGAGCAGCCCTCCCTCTCCCTCCAGTTTCATCTCCCTCCCCTAATGTAAAAACCCTTGGCACATAGTAGCTCTCCTTCCCCCAGCCCAACGCTATAATACATTATTCAGAAAGTCCCCCAAACTCTACTTACCTTATCTCTTCCCCGGTGTTCTGTGCAGCCGCGTCCGTGATTGGCTGCCTCTCAGCCAATCAGGGACGTGGCTGCGGGTCCGGCCTCCTGCTTGCAGTTTCATGCAAACAGAGGGCCAGGCAGTACGGTGGAGGAAAGAGGGAAGGTAAGTAGAGTTTGGGGGACTTTCTGAAAAATGTATTATAGCGGTTGGGGCTGGGGGAAAGAGAGCTACTATGTAGCAAAATTTGGGGTGGACATGCCCTTTAAAGTCCCATTGGCACATTCTAAGGAAGAGATGTTATAGGAAACACCTAGGGTAAGGTGTCAAAACAGCATTGTACATGGCAGACAGTTGGTGTCGAACCCCCCCACCTCTATTTAGGCTTGGTTTCTTTATTTCACAAAAATGGACTCCTTGAACCAGTCATGTTCCTTTGCCAATATGTTAACATTACAATCTTCAAAGGTATGTCCTTTATCCTTAAGATGCAGGTACACGGCTGAGTCTGGCCGAGTAATTGGCTCTACTGGTGGGGCATACGTTGATGCAGTTGCTGTTTGGTCTCCCCCCACATACAAATCAGAGCATTCTTCACTGCACTGCACTGCATATATGATGTCACTTTTCTTGTGTTTCGGTATTGGGTTTTAAACTTAAACTTGTGGATATTCAGACTGGGCCTTGTCAAAAGAGAGTAGAAGGAAAGAAAAGAACACGAATACCAACAGTGAAGGGGAAAAGCAAGACAGGAAGAAGAAATGGTCATCCCATATGTAGCAGGGGTTCTGAGAAATTAAGAAGAATTTTCAATAAACACCGTATCCCTGTCTGCTTTAAACGAACAACACACTGAGGCAGCAATTGGTACATCTGAAGGACCCAATACCGAAACAAACACAGAAAAGCGACAACATATATGCAGTGCAGTGCAGTGAAGAATGCTCTGATTTGTATGTGGGGGAGACCCAAACAGCAACTGCATCAACGTATGGCCCAGCACAGAGAAGCCAATTCCTCGGGCCAGGACTCAGCCGTGTACCGCATCTTAAGGATAAAGGACATACCTTTGAAGATTGTAATGTTAACATATTGGCAAAGGAACGTGACTGGTTCAGAGAGGTGTTAAGGGGGCCTTTATGTGAAAATAAAGAAACCAAGCCTAAATAGAGGTGGGGGGGTTCGACACCAACTGTTGCCATGTACAATGCTGTTTTGACACCTTACCCTGGGTGTTCCTATAACACCTCTTAGCCACTATGCAATCCCGCCCTTAACACTTCGTGTGATATGCTAATTGGGATTTTCCAGGGTACATAATTGCCACAGATTCTTGTACAAGTCATTCTGAATTGAGAAAGCCAGTCGGATGACTAGCGAAACGTCTTCAAGAACTAAACTCAAGTCCAGTTGATCTAATTGAATACATCAGATATACCATGACCTGGATGAATGAGAACCTTCACATGTAAAAAAATGTATTTCGGTATTGGAATATGTAAGACAGAAACCAATATTATATTTGGAATGGAAAGGAAGGCCCTTAAAATGATACCCAACATGGAGCCATTATTCCCTTGCCGAGGTGAGTTATCTTGATAAATATGGATTACACACAGGTCATGTTTGGTATTGGAGGAATTTATAATTAATATAGGAGAGGAATATGTGGTCAATATCCCAATACAATGTACATATCTACATTTACCGTATATACTCGAGTATAAACCGAGGTTTTCAGGCTTTAAAAAAAGCCTGAAAATCTTACCTCGGTTTATTATCGAGTCAATGTTCTCCTACCTTGTCCGGTGGCCGCGCGATCCGCATCCTCGCTCCAGCCTCTGCGCATCCGGATGATGTACTACCCGGCGCCGCAAAGTGAGAGGCGCCGGTAGTGACATCATCTGGATGCGCAGAGGCTGTGGAGCGAGGATGCGGATCGCGTGGCCGCCGGACAAGGTAGGAGAAACATTGACTTGCACAGGGACACAAGGACAAAATCTTAAGTGGCAAATACATACAAATACGAGTAAAACCTTCTTTAGTGTGTGCATACTGTATGCACAAAAAAGGAGGATTTACCCCTATTTGCAAGTATTTGCCACTTAAGATGTTGAAAACTACAACTCCCAGCATGCTTTATTGCTGGGGGAGTTGTGTTTTTCAAACATCTTAAGTGGCAAATACTTGCAAATAGGGGTAAATCCTCCTATATTGTGCATACAGTATTGCACAAATAAAGAAGGTTTTACTCTTATTTGTAAGTATTTGCAACTTAAGATGTTTGAAAACTACAACTCTCAGCAATAAAGCATGCTGGGAGTTGTAGTTTCCAAAAATCTTTAGTGGCAAATACTACCCCCAGGTACCTCGGTTTATACTCGGGACGGTTTATACTCAAGTATATACGGTATATGGAATCTGCATAACTGAGGGGGAATGAATGCTTTTGGCTAGTCATAAATCTGGACATTCCTAGACACACCTCATGCATAGCCCATAGGATGGGGGTGGTTCAACAAGGAGTTTAAAAAAATTCTACAACTTTGTTCATACTGAGGGGACATGCTAAAACCGTGTGTATGGACCCGATGTTTCTTCCCCGCCCGTGATACAGGACTTCTTCTAGTTCTTCTAGTGAGTAGGGTCTGTGAATATTTTATCCTTTTATTTTATATAACTGTTGTACCTATTGTATGTAATTTTACTATAACACCTTTTTCTTTTCTTTTGTATTATATGCACTGTCCACAAAACTTATTAAATCTAAAATTTAATAAGTTTTGTCTTTGATGCTCTAAAAGAACTCAGTTAGCCTCTGATAAGTTTATATGTGGTTGAATGGAATGTTTGCAGTGTAAATGCTAATTAACTCTGTGACTGCTTGTGAAGGAGTGATGCTAATTAACCAGTTAGTTGCTGGAGTGAATGGTGTAGTGTTAACCATTTCGCTGCCAGGACAGGGGTGTGCATAGTCAGTAAGAGTCAAGAGTGTTTTTGGGGCTTCTTTAAGGCTATAACTTAAAGTGGTGGCAGCTTGTACCGATTAATTGGTCAGATCACGTGCCCAGCGAACTGGCGTTCGTGACAGTTACCTTTATTGATATGAAATAAATATCTTTATTTTGATGTGTGCCGCCTGAACTCTGTTCCCTGTTTATAGGAATAAGTGATTCCTTACGGGCAGGCACCCTTATCTGCTATACGGATAGTGCAGCTACTATAACAAAACTTATAAACATATATATATAAAAAAATAGAAAAGATAATCAATGCACATGACACAATATCATATTATCTGCACACTGGCATACATTATAAACAAAGGGGTTTTAGTATACATTACTGTGATCACATGAATGAAAAGCCTTCCAACCACCTCAAGGTAAATTTTTGACCAGATTAGCAACTCCCGCAGTAGTGCTAGAGGAACCTTCGCACAAGCCTTTGATTATAGCAGATATATATAGAGAATGAGATTATCTGATGATATAAGAGATAGATGAGAATATATGATACTATAGAGATAGTAGGATATATATATGAGATATTATTATATAATATATTATACACACAACAAACACTAGCAAAAGTGTGCCCGTTTTTGCACGGTGGAAATGTAGTGTATGTTTTGCTATGTGTAGATACAGTGTCTATAAAATCTTTATACATGGATATTTTAAACTGTTATTCAAATAGTTATCAGCTTCCAGGGAAACTAAAAATAGACCCAAGCAATCCTGCCACTATGTGCAGTTCAACCTATATATTTTTTTATTATTAAAAGCTCTGGGTCGTGCTTTAAGTGATACCAACACCAAGTGCACAAACATAAAAGTGGTTCAGGATCTGTCTGCCTCTCCCTTATGCCCATAGATGTTAAGCTGTAGGTCTACAGAGAGGCTACTTAGAACCCTTCAGCCCGGTAGGCATCAGGAACCATTCCAAACTTGCTCTCCATTTCCACTCCCAGCAAGCATCCAGGGGGAGGCTCAAATGGGATAAGCCTAAGGGTCCTAAAAAGGACCCAGGCAATCCCACCACATTACATGAACAAACACACACACACACATACCCTCCCTTACCATTTCCACCTGCCTGCCAGCTAGAATCTAGAGGGTCTATCCTATATACTAACCGAGAGGTGTAAAGGACATGTCTCACGGACGCAGAAGCTCGAGAACCGCGTCATCAACCCTCCTCCCACTGTCCACGCGCCGTTGGAGATGCCAACCCCTACTTGCGCACACAATTCACAGTGGAGAGTTGATGACATCGCACTCGCGTGCCCAAGACGCACATGCCAGACACCACAATGCCGTTTCCAGGAGGGGGCAGAGAGAGGAAGAGAGAGCGAGAGAGGAGGGAGAGAGAGAGAAAGAGAAGGGAGAGAGAGTGTAAAAGGAGAAAGAGAAGGGGGAGAGAGAAGGGAAAGAGAGGGAGGGGGAAAGAGAGAAGGGAAATAGGGGGGAGAGGTCTTTAAATTCAGGGTTGAATGATTTTATCGCGGGGTTGCTGGTGTGAAATAAACCTACAAGTCTGAGAACAGACCCAGGTAATCCTGCCACAATGTGCAGTTCAAGCTAAACAGCACCATTGGACACCCCAAGACCCTATATAGGATCCAGATTAACATGCAAGGTTCATACTAATTAGTATTTACCACAGATTTACAGTTACTATGGGGGTTAGGACTTAGGGTATAGGATACTAATTGGCTATATAGGTTAGGGAGAGGTATGGGATAAAGGAACTAAAAGCTCCCCACAGAGTATAAAATGAAGTAGAGCATTCTTATAACTGAAGGAACCTCACAGCCTCATGTTATTATAAAAGTATAGCCCTAATAATCTAACATATAAACACATATTTCTCATTCCCAAAGAAATGGATGGGGACATGCAAAATATCTCATTTATTGCCTGTAACTAAGGGCATGTGTCTTGATTTAATACAACCTAATGGTATAGAGGAGGGGCGTTGAACTTGTGACCTTTCACATGTTTGAAAACTACAACTCCCAGCATTCTCTGTTAGCTGTAAATTTCTTCTTTATGTCCAATGGTTAATATATACGGATGCAATACAGCCTAATGATATAGAGCATATGTGTTTAACTTTTAACATGTTTAAAAATGACAACTTCCAACATTCCCTGGCTGCACAGAATGCTGGAAAATTTAGTTTTCATACATCTGGAAAACCGTTTTATAACATCCTGGAATAAAACCACTTATCTGACTTACAGACATTAGAAGCCCAGGGTCATGCTTTAGCAATTCCTTTCCAAGGGTTTGAACATGCAAGTGATCGATCCGCCCTTCCTTTACATCCATGACTATTACACGATTGGATTAAGGAAGGATTATATGGGTCACTTAAATCTGTAGAAGTAATAATACTTACCAAACTTTCCCTCACTTTCATATTCCACTTACCTGCCAGCTATAATCCATAGAGTCTAAGTGGAATAAACCCGCAGATCTGAGAACAGACCCAGGCAATCCTGCCACAATGTACAGTACAATTTTTTTGTTAGGCTATGTATTATATGGAATAATACACTACCTACAAAATAATATATGGATATTATTTCACCTCAGAGTTCCCTGCCCTGTATAAAAGCATACTTGTGCTTCTATATGGTCAGGGAACTACTCAGTGGAGTAATATCCTTATATTACACTGTAGGTAGTGTATTATCCCTTATATATCAATGACTGGATTCCCCTAGCTGCCTCCTATAAGCGTGGAAGTGGAAACTTTTGAGAGGCAGAGGGAAGGGGGAGAGAATACTTTTACTGCATAACAGATTGGCCATTTGTCTGTCCCTTTTCAAACTATTGTAGTTTTGGGTTGGTGATTTACCTATATATCATTTTTCATTTGAGCGGTGAACATGCCCTTTAAGACATTACATTTTACATGTTTAAAGGAGAACTATAGTGTGTATAAAGTTTTTTTTTAAAACAGTTTAAATGAAAAGTACTTGGGACAGGGATATAGGACTGATCATTCCTACCTCCCAATATTGTTTCTGTGAGGAGCACCAGCCCAAACAAAATTGATTCTGCCAGTCTTCCTCCTGGATTCAGCACTATTTTTAATACAGAACTAGTCCAGGACTAACCTGGCAAATAAAAAGTGCACATGCTGTAGCTCCTCAACGAAATGATATTGTGAGGTAGGAATAATCAATCTACCTACCTGCCCCAGATACTTTCTTTGTTTAAAAAGTTAATTTTTAGTAGTTATCCTTTAAGCCATTTTGTGGCTGTGGTTAAAACATAGGTGATCTCATTTCTCCACATTAAAAAGCAGGTAAGTATCACCCACTGACTGCTCCTTAACTCAATAATATAACAGAGCAGGGAATAAAGAGCAAACATACATCATTCACCATAACAGGGTGCATTAAAGGGGAACTGCGGTCTCTAAATGAAAGGACAGTTTCCTACCTTTAAAATTATCCATAAACCACCTCTCTACATGCTTCACGGCGAACAGATCAGAAAGTTAGAGGGTGGTAGGTTCTGAATCTGCAGTCACAAATGCTAGTTCCTCCTTTTAATCTGCGGTTGGCACATGCTCAGTGCAGGAAAAAGCAGAAGAAACAAGGAAGAGATCGAGTTACAGTGACTGAAGGAGAATTGAAGGGGAGGAGGGGGGATAACATCACAGCCCACAGCAGGGAGTGTGTAATGTATACATTGTTCTCTTTTTTTTAATGGAGGAGGAGACACATGAAAGAGAGATTGTCACGGTTTCAGAGCAGGAGGTGCAGGGGATCTTGTTATGCTGCTACCATATCACACATACAAATGTAAATATCTTCAAAACTATGTAAAAACAATAATGAAAGTACATTGCAAAAAATACCCAGGAAAGCAATTCCTGTCAATTTACCTAAAGTTATTTTTGGACCAGTTACTTTTTAAGCCATATTCAAAGTTATAATAATAAAAAAACATTTTTGCTAAAAACTATTTACATTTACATCTCTAAGGGCTTGTTCACACTAGAGCGCAGCGGAACATCGCGATTGCGTGCGTTGTTCCTCTGCATTAACGCCCATCGCATGCCATTAGTATAGTATAGTATTTGAGGTTGAATAAAGACATACGTCCATCCAGTCCAACCCATCTAGCAATATCCTCATTTCCTGCCTAACTGTTGATCCAGAGGAAGGCAAAAAAACCTCACCAAATTTATGAAGGGGGAAAAAATTCCTTCCTGACTCCAAGTGGCAATCGGAAATTTCCCTGGATCAACTCTACTTTATGTATCAATACCAGTAACTTGCAACATTCCTTGTTTTGCATTATTTTCACATCATTTCAGTGTCATTCATTTCTATGTGCACCAAAACGTGCTCTAGTGTGAACGAGCCCTGACTTTGCTCAGTGCAGTTTGACATCTGTGAATATTATTTTCCAGTCATCAGAAAATAACCACAATAGATTAAAACTTATTATAATAACATCTCAGTGTTCATTTGCTTATGATTAACTTACTGCATTTTCTTCTAACTAGGTTCAGATACAAATAGCTAAGTTATTATTCTTGGTTACAAAGTGATAAACTCCACATAGCAGATCAGTTTTTAATTAATACTACACATTTTACACATGAGCTGCCAGTTTTTTCATATTCAGTCTCCTTCTGTGTGTTCATTTTTTTCTTGTCACTTCTGATTACCCATCTGGCTCTATACCATGTGACTTACCAATGTTTCAAATATTCACTAAGGTTCCAAGTCTTATGGTTTGATCAAGAATTTCTTACCAATTCCCTTTCCGAACACCAACCCTGAACCCCATCTAATTGCTGTTGCCCTTGACATTGAAATGTGTATCAGTTGCAAACATTCATAAGAAAATCCCTCAACATCAGGGAGTATTTATATTTTTGTTTAAAAAGACAGAATCATATTTCTGTTGTGAAGGTTCTCATTCATCCAGGTCATGGTATATCTGTTGTATTCAGTTGGATCAACTGGAATTAAAGTTTAGTTCTAGAAGACAAGTCATTCGGATGACTAGCGAAATATCTTCAAGAACTAAACTAAGTCCAGTTGATCCAACTGAATACAACAGATGTTATTAAAGACTTTTTACTGTTGGCTAGGAAAATGGTATATTGGCTAGAAACATGTATTTGGACTTATACAGGTTGATGCGCCTATTTCTCTCAGTTACAATTGCACAATCATGTTAATGTTATAAAGAGGGATTTCGGTGTCTTGGTGTTTTAACATTTGCAGGACTTTTAACACCAGCCATAAGATAGTGTTAAAATATCCCACAAAAGTTGTAGCTATCACATTATTGCAAGGCTTGTGGTGGCTGCGGTATTTCGATACCAACACAGCAGTCACTAAACCAATAAGTTAAATTAATTAAATTGATTTAGTTACTTACCTCCCCTCAGTCCCTGAAGCCCATAATCCTCAACTTTCTCCACTTCTACTCCAGAGTCCCTTACCTCCTTTGCAAGTTCAGAGAGCTTTAACATAGGAGGTCTGAATGCAGTCAGTCATTGATCATGATGTCAGTGACTGACTGCTGCAATCTGGCAAAGAAAGATAAGGATCAGGTTACCATGACTTTAAGACTAGTTTACCACTATAGTGGCTCTCATTGCATCACCCTGTTGGTCTCCTATCTGGATTCACATTGACCCAATGTTTCTGATTTTTGACTTGCTTTCTCTTGACACCCTCAGGGAGATTTACCAAGAGCTGCACACGCTCTGAAGCAAATTTTCCAGAAGATATTTACCAGAGACTGTGCGGCTCTGGGTGAATCTCACACTCACGTTAGTATTTAATGCCAGCTATCAGCTCTTGTTAAATACTTGAGCAAAAGGAGCCGTGCAGTCCTTGGTGAATAGGCTTGCGGTTGCTGCAAGAGTATCTCTTGGGATACTTGTCACAAACTAGGGGTTTAAGTTGTGCTAACTGATCATAAATTGTTTAGAAGGACTTTAACCCCTAAAGAGAGCGCCTCCTGAAATCCCTCATGCCTGTTTTGTGCAGTGGAAAAAAAGGATCACACTGGAGCACTGGGGTCAGCAGCTGGGAGTTGGATTAATAGCAGAAGGTTTTTTTAAGGGCCAGAATGAAACTCAGAGGTCACAGAAAATCAAAGCCAATATTAAAATGAATGAACAAGCCACTCTTTCTAATTGTTTTTGTCAGTATTATTCTAAAAGCTATTTTGCAATGCAAAAGATAATCAATGCACATTCCTAGGCCCCATACAATATCATATCTGCTCACTGGCATACATTATAAACAAAGGGGTTTTAGTATACATTACTGTGATCACATGAATAAAGCCGTCCAACCACGTCAAGGTAACCCCAGTCTGGAAGGTCCTAACTTCTAACCTTTTTTACTTAAATTACCATTTTGCATTTCTCATAGTTGTGCACTGGATCCACATAACAGGCTTTCACTTCCCCCCAGGCCTTCGGCTTTTTAAAATGATAACAGGGGTTACCTTGACGTGGTTGGAAGGCTTTTCATTCATGTGATCACATTATTAAATTAATCAAGAATTAAAAGTATTTTCATATGAGAAGTAGGGGACAGTATTCCTACCTCCCATTATGCTTTCTCTGTAGAGCTGAAGTGGGTTAATGTGCTTGTAGGGGCTATTGGATTATTTGGCCCAGTTTTTATTTTGTTTGCCATCCTCTTGTTTAAATAGAGAATGAAGGACTTTGTTCAGAGATAACTTTTTTGTTGGTTTAATAAAAATGTGCACATTTTTCTTCTCTTTAAAACAGCATCAACTCTTCACCTATTTAAAAGGTTTGAGAAATGACAAATGCCCATGCCCATTCACAGCTGAACAGAATTCCAGAATAATTTTCTATTGTATTGCCTAAAATTTCCCTTGGCCATGGTTGTCTCCCTGTACTTGGCTGCGGTCCTGAGCATTCTCCCTCTGCTTTACATAGGGAGAACGCTTGAGTAGCGTTCTTGTTAGAAAACGACAGACAGAATCTGCTGCAGACAGTTACATTAAAAACTGGATGGTGGGGAGATATGCTAACAGAATGTATGTATAATTTTATATAGCGCCACTTGGGTACGCAGCACTGTACATTATAAAATACAAACAGGGATAGGTGCAAGCCATTATACAGATGAATTACATTTAAATAAATAAAGTTTTATATCCTTCCTTTATATAAAATTATTTTCCATTTTGTGGAGATTGCATTGAGTTTTTAGACTGTACTATGTAGGTGGGGGTAGGCTAAAATAATATTATACATAGTAAAAGTGTATATTGTAATGTAAAAGGTATAACATGAATTAGTTTATTAATATGTACAAAATAAAGATATATAAGTGTGTAACAGTGTGTAAATGGCATATGAAATAAAAAATAAAAAAGTACTAATCTACAGAATCTCCCCACATTTGAATGGACTGGTCAAAATAGGAGCTATAGACACTTTTTTATTAAAATAAAAAATTTATTAAATTCTGCATGGAAGTTTGCTACCATTTCCTTATTGTCCTTATTATCCAATATAGGTGTGCTTCTGGTAACTGCTGTAGCACTAAATCACATCCTGACGCAATGCATGCTTTACAGTAACATCCTTTAGCTTTGCATTGTGGTAGAGACTTACTGAGCATGTGCGAGTTAATGGCCAATCAAAAGAAAGTTTGCTTTCCCAGTAAGTGTAGACGATATCCAGCTGTATTGCATTGTGGGAGAGACTTACTGAGCATGTGCGAGTTAATGGCCAATCAAAAGAAAGTTTGCTTTCCCAGTAAGTGTAGATGATATCCAGCTGTATTGCATTGTGGGAGACTTACTGAGCATGTGCGAGTTAATGGCCAATCAAAACAAAGTTTGCTTTCCCAGTAAGTGTAGATGATATCCAGCTGTATTGCATTGTGGGAGAGTGCTTGACATCCTGATGTGTAGTGGAAGCGGGTGGGCGTGGCCAAACGACACTGTCTGTCTCTCTCTCTGTCTGTCTCTTTCTCTGTCTCTCCCTCTGTCTCTCTCTGACTCTCCCTCTGTCTCTCTGTCTGTCTCTCTCTGTCTGTCTGTCTCTCTGTGTCAATTTCTCTGTCTCTTTCTCCTATTCTGTTAGCAGCAGTGCTCACAATGATCAGCTTCCAGGTTAGTACAATTATTATAAATTGTCCCATTACTGTAATAGTGGCCGACTGTATTCTAGCAGCCAATAGGAATACCCCATATTAAACAAGCACCAGGTTCCTCCTTACTGCCGCATGTGTGTAAAGTACAGCATCTAACAAAGCCCTTCCACATTGGTCGTAATCCAGGTAAAAGCCAATAGTGTTCCGTTTAACTGGGAGAGAAGGCATTGCCTATAGAAATGGTGGGCGATCCCTGCTGTTGCTAGGTATTGAGACGCTGCCTGTTCCTGCTTGAGAGCCCTGGGGATTAGCTGGAGGAGGGAGTTAATGTGTGTACAGTATTGTATGTATACAACTTGACAGCACCTGGTCTGGGGCTCCAAGTGCCGATGGAAGCCCCGCGGAGCCTCCCAACACTCGCGGCAGGGCCTGGGAGCCTGGTTTTTGGCCGCGAACAACCGCAAACACCCCCTGGAAGACAGAACTACCGGGAAAGGCTCGAAGTGTCGCGGAGCCTCCCAACACTCGCGGCGGGGCCTGGGAGCCTGGTTTTCGGCCGCGAACAACCGCAAACACCCCCTGGAAGTTGGAACTACCAGTAAGAGCTCCAAGTGCCGCGGGAAGTCCCACGGAGCCTCCCAACACTTGCGGCGGGGCCTGGGAGCCTGGTTTTCGGCCGCGAACAACCGCAAACTACCCCTGGAAGACGGAACTACCGGGAAGGGCTCCAAGTACCGCGGGAAGCCCCACGGAGCTTCCCAACACTCGCGGCGGGGCCTGGTTTTCAGCCGCAATCTACCCCTGGAAGACGGAACTACCGGGAAAGGCTCCAAGTGCCGCGGGAAGTTATCATTAGGTAAAAACATATCTTAAACATAATAATTACACTACAAAAATAACAGCATTATTACTTAAAATATGTCATTCTTAGATAGGACTACCCTAATATGGAGGGCCTTGTAAGTGGCGGGTAGCTTACACTTATTATATATTAATATATTTTAATAAATATATGTAACTAACACTCCAGCAAATTAAACTATATAAAATTAACACATAAAAAACCCACTGTGCACCAACGGGCACACTTTTGCTAGTATATATATATATATATATATATATATATATATATATATCCCTTATGTTATATAAATATATTATCTCTTCATAGGAGATCCCTATTTTAAAATGGAATGGTCAAAAAGACCCCTGTGTCTTCTCCATATGAAAGGAAGTGTTATCCAAAAAAAAGTTATGATGTGTATTGTAATGGACATATATACCAAAGCTCCTTATATACCACCTCCAACCTGCAGGTGGTGTCAGTGAGTAAAAATACAAGACATCCCTGCTCTCTATGGTAGTAGGAGAGAAAGTGACAGTGGGATGTGGTGTGTGTTTTGGAGTGATTTTGACTGCACAACACAAGATCAATACATAAGATCCTGTTACCACCTGTTGGGAGGACAGATTATTGGACAGACAATTTACCTTATTGGATACATACTTTGAGGCAACAGATAAGTGTACACCAACTTACAAGGACACAAAATATACAGGCCTGGTCAATATTCAAAGTGGTGCACCATAGACAGGGACACCCCTGATTACTGCACATGTTATGTGGGAACTTGTTTATGTGCACTGTCTGCTTTGTGCCAGACCACCAGAGTAACCCACTGTGTGCCATACTACCCATAATCCTTCCATAAAGCAGTGATCTGGTACAAATTGGTGGCAGCGGTGCTGGTAATACCATTTATTCTCTCTGTTTACTTTGTATATTTGTTCTCTGTATTAAGCTATGGAGGCTGCTACTGATAGTATTGATTTAAATCCTCCTGTCCTTGTACCTGCAGATGAAATTCTCCAATTAGACTCAGTAGCTCTACCAGCCCCAATTGCCAAATCGGTCTTTAAGTTGTAATTACCCATATTTTATGCTATTTACCCTGTAAAGTTACACAACTTTGACTGTGTTGTAATTATATCATAATATATACTTTAACAGTGCAAAATAACAAAAATGTTAGTTATACTGGTGAAAATATTTAAACTATTTCAAGGCACACCTCTGTCTCTCCGAAGTCACACCAGTGGGTACACCCTTTGAGAAATAAAAAAAAACAGATACTTGGATATAAATAAAAAAGGAATATTCCTTTAATAAATCTGCCATTGAGGTATATACCAATAATATAATATATAATGTGTAAAATGTATATATATATAAATAACAACAATGCCACAGTGCTCTATTCATACAGCGTGAGTAATAGTCCATGAAGTATATAACTGTGTTAATATGACACCACTGTTTGTTCAGGTGATGTAAAAAAGTCTTAAGGTGGCCATACATATATAAAATTTTCTTACCTGACCGAGCGCTCCCGCGACCCGATCCTGCCGGAACCGCCTCTCCCATTCTTCTATGCAACCAACATGCGATCGCAAATCCCATTCATTTTGCGATCGCATTTCGGTCGCATAGAAGAACGGGAGAGGCGGTTTCAGCAGGATCGGGTCGAAGGTCGTGGGAACGCTCGGTCGGGTAAGAAAATTGTATATATGTATGGCCACATTTAGTCCTAGAGATCACCCCTCCTTTGCTGTTTACCACAACTCCAGTGTGCTGCAAAATTCCGGCTCCCTCACCCCTATTGCGGTCTCCTCCTCCGGTCAGCTCTTCTATCCTCACACTGTTGGCTTCACGTTTACTGGCTGGTTTCTCGATCTTACTACAACGCTGACGGTTAGCACTCCGAAATAGCGTCTTAGACCCACACGGCTCGTCTCCAGCTTGCAGAAAGGAGTTCCGGTACCTGGATGGATTCCTCTGCCCGTGATGACTCCATGGAATGAGGACGCCGGTCAATAACAGCAACTTTTGTCGTGGGATAGCCGAAGGTATGTTAAGTGACTCTGTGCAAATCCAACCGGTGCAAAATACATTAAATCAAGAATAAAGTGCACAATGAATAAAAACCACCACTGGCAATAAAAGCTATGCATTTCGTCAATTACTCCGACTTCATCAGGCATCCTCAGACACCCTTTGAGAAACCCTGCACCAGGCATTTAACCTCTATCTTTAAGGCTGTGTACACACCATGCAAGTTATTTTTTGACCCGATCGACTGATAGTTCAGTGTATAAGTTAATCGGGCCAGAAAAATTGCATGGATTTGCAGCAGCCAGTGACCGACGACCAACCATTCATTTGTCCAAAAGAGTCAAGGCAAACTGTCAGCCACGGCTACTTTTGCCGCGACCAACAGTCCTTTGTCCTGGCTGACTGGTCGTTAGTGGCCCACGGTCTGTCTGGAAAAAGGATCCCATGATGTGTACCCAGCTTAACATCTTTCAGGGCCCCCATCAGGGTAGGGAAGGGGGTACTCCAGTATGGGGCCCGGACTTGGAAGGGGCCCAGAGAGGGACTGAACTTGGTACTCTTCTGTGCTGTGATCTCCATAGAGAGCAGAAGGGAGTAACTGTAAGTTATACTGAACCCATTTCTGCTTGTCTCACTGCTGTGTACAGGGACTGATCTTGGGGGGCTGCTGGGGCCAGTACCTACATAGCAGTGTTAGCAAACCTTGTAACTTCACATGTTTAACTTACAACTCCCAGCATGCCTTGATTGCATTCTGCTACCAGGGCATGCACTGCACATGGGGTAGGTAATAGCCAAATAGGGCCACTGGGCTATTACCTACCACATGGGGGCAGCATGGCAGCTCCACACCATCTCTATCCTGCCTAAATACATATCTCCATCTCTGTCACATAGCAGTATGGCAGCTCCACACTGAGATAGAGATATGGATATAAGCAGGATAGAGATTGTGTCACATAGCAATATGGCAACATCACACAATCCCTATCTTGCCTATATCCAAATTTCTATCTGTGTCACATTGCAGCTGTGGAGCTGCCATGCTGTGTGGCAATAGTGGCAGCCTTTTTCCAGACAGTGCATAAATGGGTAGGTGTAAGAATGGGGTGAATATATCAATAGTTTATACGAATGAAATACGTTTTAAGAATATGGGATCTAATATGGGATCCAGTCTGTGTGGGCTTGGCTTAAAGGTATGTTATATTTAACAGTCTGTGCCCTCTGGGCATGAGGGCACCTTAAGTGTGTGTACTGGACACGGGTACATTTTATATTTACCGGTCTGTGTGTGTGTCGGGGAGGTGGAGCATGTCTAGCGCCCGTTAATGTAACGGGCTTAATGTTTAGTTGATAAATAATATTGCAGGCAACAATGTAAAATGGGAATAATGGTCTTTAAAATGGGTGTAATCTTAACAAAGTGGGAGTGGTCTTAAAGTGAGCGTGAAAAAAAAAATCTGCATTCACCGCTTCTCTACTCCCCATGTGTCCCTCTTTTGCGTTTTAAAATGTTGGGAGGTATGCACTGTGACGTGTCTGAGTTGGTTCTTGCTATTGGGGGGCCAGAAATCTACCCAGTATGGGGCCCAGAAAAGTCTGATGGCGGCCCTGACAACTATTAATACACTACAAACAATTGTGAATAGAATAGTGAAGAAGAGCAGTGACTCACAGTAAACTGCACATATTTTTTCTGTTGTAGATTTATTACATTAAGCTATTCTATGTCGTTAACCATTGTTTAGTCTTCTGACACACTGAAAATGTAGTATCTAGGATCGCAGGTAAAGTAGCCAACTGGCAGATTAACTTGTGACTTTCTACTATTGCCCACAGAAAGCACCAGTGTTATGATTTTCCAAAAGACAGTGGCTCTTAGCAAACTGTAAATATTTCCTTCCAATTAACAGAGGCCCCAACCAATGGACTGAAATGATGACTAATAATACAAATGCTGATGTATCATTTTAGAAAGTGATAACATATAACAGACAACTGCTGTTTGTAACTGAGGCATGCAGGGCTGTCCTTAAGATAAATAGCACCCTGTCCTCAATGTGTTTCTGGTGCCCCAACTCCCCCATCAAAACTCACTAAGCATGTGCAGCTGCAATAACAATGTCTTATCTGAGGCTGTGATTGTGGCCAGTGTGTATGTGTTTGTTGAGGAAGGTGTCAACCACAAAAAGACAGTATTAGATTAATGAAGTAGCGAGACTGAGGTCTGTGTAAAAAAAGAAACAAAGCTCCCCAGGTAAAGCAACCAGTCGATAATATCAAAGGCCAGTCCTGGAGAACCATGTAATGAAATACTTTAAAGGGTAACTGTGGTCCAAAAATAGGTACATTGACAGGAATTGCTTTCCTGAGTATTTTTTATTCTATAATAATAATTATTACTAATTATTTTTTTTATCATAGTGCCAACCGCAGATTAGAAGGAGGAACTAGAATTAGTGACCGCAGATTCAGAACCTCCCACCCCTAAATTTCTGATCAATGATTTCTTCATATCTTGGGCTGTGCAGCACGTAAAGAGGTGGTTGATGCAGTCGGGCAACTACCACCCCCGCCACTTTAGCAACAGTAGCTGATCGCACATATGAAGGAAACATACATGTGATCAGTCGTTTAAAAGCCCGGACCTGAACTTCTATTAAACAGCTGAACAGAGCGTATGTTTCTTTCATACGCGTGATCAGCTGTTTAAAAACAGCTGATCGTGGACCTCAGTCTGGAGGGGGGGTGGGACAGGGGCCCTTGCAGCTACACCCCTGGGTTGATGGCTCAAGGTAGGAACATAGCCTTTCATAAAAAATCTACTTTTTTTGGAGACCAAAACAATTGCAACCCCAGATCATGCTGGCCATATGTACTTTGCTGAAAAGAAGCTTATTTCAACATTATTAAGAAAAATGTAAAATTTTATTCCTGTTGGGTACACACAAGCAGATTTGTAGCTACAATTGCTACCCTATATACTAATTATATCAAATTGCTAGTAAATATGAAGGACAAATGATCAGCCATCAGATATGATGCTAAATATTGTTTAGAAGCACAGATCAAAATAACATTTAAAAATATAGGCCAGTGTTCTGTGTTTCTGTAATAAAAAATCCTTCTGATGGTCCAAAAAAAAACTGGCTGCAGGCTGCTGATCAGCTCATGTGTACCAGCCCTTCCTTTACTTTAACATAACCAGTGAATGGCCAGCTTTACTTTTAAATATATTAGTACCCTCTGCTGGTCACCATTGGGATTTTCATTTTTCTACACTGTTTTTTGGTCAGACTGTATCACATTAAACTCTTAGAAATTTCTAAATAAGTTAATTGTATTTGCATAATTTTTATGAATGATTATTAATTCCACTGGTATTAGAACAGTTTGAACCATTTGGTTAAAAAGTGGTCCATAGTATACATTGTTACATACATATAGTAATAGAGATTGAATGAAGACATAAGTCTACCCAGTCCAACCTTTTTTAGCCTTCCCCTGTACTTTCAAACCGAATAGGAAAGAGACTCCACACAGTAATTAACTGCAAAAATTCTTCAATTATTTTAGTGCTTCAGTGCAATATTGAACTGAATCACTGAAATAAATGAAGAATTTTGGCAGTTATTTACTGTGTAAAGTCTCCTTTTCTATTTGGTTTGATTGCTTTAAAAGGAATGTCCACCCCCCAAAAACACAATTCAATATGTTATTGGCCATTATTCTAGCTTTAAAACAAGCCAATCCACATTAAAATCTGTTCTGCCAATTTTAAGATAAATATGTTTTTACTACCTTCTCAATGTAAATTCAAGCTCTCTTACGTAACCTAACATCCGTGCCTTATCCATTCCCGCGCAGCCTGCATCCTCCTTTAGAGCTCACAAACAGGAACTCCATATTTGTGACGTTCCCGCCCCCCCAGTCCGGATGCATCCTTGCTTGTCCGTCCACCTAGCATAAAATCCTTTAAATATATGATAGATACCCCCTGCCCTGACATAACCATCAAGTTATTTCTCAAAAAAATAATCAGAACTGTACTTACAGCGCTTCGTTCCCACGGCGCTCTCCATTGAAGTCAGCATCTCAGCCAATCACAGACGCGGCTGCCGGTCCAACTGCTTGCAAGTCACACAAGCAGGAAGCCGGATCAGGGCGCCGTAAGAGGGCTGTAAGCACAGTTCTATGGTTTTTTAAAAGAAATATCATGGCAGTTGGGGTGGGCAGGGGGTATCTATTGTATATTAAAATATGATTTTTAGGGTGGACATACCTTTAATAGCTGCCAGGACTAGGGCAGAGGGGAGTTGAGACTCAACAAAAGGATGTGGTATACGTCTAACATAATATTAACTCACCTGTACTTTACCTATTGATCCAGAGAATCAGAAAAATAATTTTAGGCTTTAAGCTGGGTAGACACATAACTGATAAAGGGACAAATCCAACAATGGGATTGGCCCTTTTTTGGTAATTTGAGTAAGTCTGTATCAATCATTTTGCTGAACGTCAGTCACATTGAAAACGTTCATTATGAACACCCCCCTGTATAGAAAGTCGGCCATGATCATCAGGTGTATGGCAGTCACAAGCGATCTCCGTATACTTTATATAGAGAAAATACTTATGACTGTCTGTAGCCACAAATTCTGTCTGTCATCTTTGAAAGATTGGTACAGTGTGTACCCACCATAAGCCTATCTACCCAAAATAATTACCTGGCTCCTTCAATCAGAAATGCACCCTGGCTCCTTTAACTACCCCATTCTTTCAGTCTATACAAGCCTACCCAGGTCCAAAGTAGACCAAAACCATTATTTAAGTACTATAAAACTTTCAAGCATTTAGGTCAGAGATCCTCAAACTATGGCCTTTCAGATGTTTAATAACTACAACTGTACTTGTAGTTTTCAAATACCGGGGGGGGGCATAGTTTGAGGATCCCTTATTTAGGTTGCTACAGGATTAACTCCCCTAGTATATGGTATGTATGGGCCTTCCTTTTATATATTTGCATATTTGCATGGGTGTTACCTGTCTCAAGTTCATCCTTAATACTTTCCAACCTTATGGAATATAGGCCATTCTGACTAAGCAGCAAATAAAATTATTCTCATTCATTGAACTACAATCTTATTTATTGGTGAGGGGGTTGGGGCCTATTAGTTAAATAGGATTCACAGTTGTTGGGCCTGTGGTTTGGACCTAACAAAAGGAAGTTTCCTGTGAGTGTAACGAACTCTTGTGAGTGGCCCTTTCTCTTAAGGACCTTGATCTCAAGGACATAAAAAAGAAGGACATTGAAACAAGAAGGGCAATTAAACAAGGTTTGTGCGTCACTGTGTTGGTGTGGTGTATTAGAAGGGACAGTTTTGTCAGTACCATGCAATGTGCATCGTGCCACATGTATAGGAACCTGGAGCAGACGTTCCGGGGAACCTATGTCTGTGTCAGGTGTGAGTGGGTTGCCCGTTTGGAAGCTGAGGTGGAGAGTCTAAGGGGGCAGCTTGCAGCATTGCGGGGATTGGCAGAACTGGGGGGTCAGCAGGCACTGGCTGGGGCCAGTATAGAGGTGGGTGGAAGAGGGACAAGAAAGGATGAGGAAGGAGGTAGTTTTGTTAGGGTTACTAGGGGAAGTGGGGGACGGAAGAGTAGGGGGGCTTCCCAGATTGTCCATCCCAACAGATTTGCCGCCTTAGGTAATGAAGTGGAGGAGGACACCTCGGAATTAGCATGTATGGAGGGGGCTAGTCCCTTGAGCACCCAGGGGACTGCCATCTCTGATACAAGGGAGGAGGAACGAAGGGTCAGGAATGCAAGGCAGGTGGTAGTGGTAGGGGACTCCATTATAAGGAAGGTAGATAGGGTAATCTGCCGCCAAGACCCTACATGCCGAACTGTGTGTTGCCTGCCTGGTGCTAGGGTTCGGCATGTGGTGGATCGTGTAGACAGATTATTGGGTGGGGCCGGGTGTGACCCGGCGGTCTTGGTTCACATTGGTGCCAATGACAAAGTTAGAGGTGGAGGTGAGGTCCTTAAACATGATTTCCGAGAACTAGGGGCCAAGATAAAAGCAAGGACCTCCAGGGTAGTGTTTTCAGAAATACTACCGCAGCCACGTGCTAAGCCAGGGAGACAGCGGGAGCTTAGGAGCATTAATGCGTGGCTAAGAGAGTGGTGTAAGGAAGAAGGGTTTGGGTTTATTGAGAACTGGGCAGACTTTGCTGTCGGCTACAGGCTCTTTAGTAGGGATGGGTTGCACCTCACTGATGGTGGTGCAGCTGTTTTAGGGGAGAAGATGGCTAGAGGGTTGGAGGAGATTTTAAACTAGGTTTGGGGGGGGAGGGTATTAGCAGTCTCACTGGGATAGATTGTCCAGGAGGAAAGCAGGGTGTAGATAGGCCAGTGGTGGGTGGAAAGGGGGGTGGGGCTAGCATAGGGGATAGGGAGGAATGTGTATCAAAGTGTACGAATAAATTACAGGATCATAATCTAAAATGTATGTTTGCAAATGCGAGAAGCCTGGCTGACAAAATGGGTGAATTGGAAATGATGGCATTGAATGAAAAGTATGATGTAATAGGTATAGCAGAAACGTGGTTGAACAGTTCTCACGACTGGGCTGTAAATATAGAAGGATATGCCTTGTTTAGGCAGGACAGAAATGTGTATATGTTAAAAAAGAATTGAAGCCAAATTTAAAAGAAGAGATAGCTGGTGATATGGATGATAAAGTGGAGGCAATATGGGTGGAATTAGGCAACAGGAAAGGGGGTAATGTCATTGTTGGTGTCTGCTATAAGCCGCCAAATGCTAGCAGAGAGGAGGTGAGTCAACTTCATATGCAGTTGGCAAGGGCTGCAAGTTTGGGGAGTGTGCTCATTATGGGGGACTTCAATTACCCTGACATTGATTGGTGTGGTGGAACTGCCATCACAGAAAAAGGCGATGAGTTCCTGAATTTGCTGCAGGATAATTTTCTCTCACAGGTGGTTGAGGTTCCTACTAGAAAAGGAGCTCTGTTGGATCTGGTAATAGCTAACATTGTGGAGCGCATTATAGATATAAAGGTAACTGAAGGCTTAGGGAATAGTGTCCATGAAATAGTGGCATTTGGACTTTGTTATCGAAAGGAAAAGTGCGCTGGGTTAACAAAGACATTTAATTTCAGGAAAGCAAATTTTCCCAGGTTAAAAGCAGCTCTTCAGAATGTCAACTGGGATAATGTATTATCAGGTAAAGGTACTGTGGGGAGAACATAAGTGGACTGTGTTCAGGGATTTAAGCCAGTTCACATCTAAATTTATACCCTTGGGAATAAATGTAAAAAAATAAATCCGCTCCCATGTGGCTGAATTCTGATGTAAAGAGGCAAATGGTAGGAAGAAAAGGCATTTAAAACCTTTAAGGCCGAGGGACGGAAAGGGCCTTTAGGGAGTATAAAACTGTAACAAGGAGTGTAGAAAGCATCAAACTAGCTAAAATTAATAAGGAAGTTAGGATAGCTGAAAGAAGCATCACTAAGCCTAAACATTTTTTTAAGTATATTAATAGTAAGAAGATGAGGACTGAGAATGTGGCACCATTAATTAATGGGGATAAGTTAGTTACGGAGGATGGCGATAAAGCAAATGTCTTGAATTTTTTTTTCCTCTGTATACACTATAGAAGATCCAAGTACAGATATCATAGAGTATAGTAGCAATAAGGTATACAAGATTCAAGTTCACTTTGGTTAACCGAGGATATGGTACAGAAAGAACTAAATAGGTTAATATTAGTAAATCTCCTGGACCGGATAAAATACATCCTCGGGTACTTAGGGGACTAAGTTCAGTTTTATCTAGGCCTTGTTTCTTATTTTTGCTGATTCCCTCATTGTCCGGTGGTGTGCCTCTGGATTGGAAAAAGGCTGATGTTTTCCAATATTCAAAAAGGGTAGTCGTTCACAGCCTGTAATTACAGGCCTGTAAGTTTAACTTCAGTGGTGGGGAAGATCCTGGAAAGTTTAAAGGGCAATTATAGTGAGAAAATTGTTTTTTTTTAATTTCTTCTAATGTATCCTATAAGTCATCCCATCCACCAGGGTACCTTTAGTTTCTTTAAATTCTACATAGCCCCGAGATATAAGCCTTTGAATATGCTGTGATTTGTGGAGCTGCTACACTCCATCTGTCACTCAAAGGCACACACCCACACAATCCAAAGCTCCCCTGCATACTGTCACACTCTCTCACCCACACTATATGTACCATGTCAACATATAGTCAATGCTGTAGTGCTAAACACAATCAATAAACCATTAACCCAGCAAATGAGCATAACACACTATAAAAACAGCCCCCTCCCCCCAAAAAAATCTTATATACATACAAAACCAATGACTCAAATGGAACACTAATACAGTATATATAATACAGTAATACAGACTATATACCAAACAAGACACACAGTGCAATCTATGAAATATATAGACTAAAGCAACTGAAATGTAACAGGACAACAAGCAGTGTCACTGTGTTTGTGAAGGTCTCACTACAAGCTGCTGTTACACTGACTCTCTCTTCAGTGATTATGATCTCAGCTAAGCAGGGGGAGAGATATGAACTTTAGGTAAAAGGTAAATAACAATTAGCAAAGTTAGAGAACAGGCAGAGTTCAGTAACTTACTTGTAAAGAATCTCAGCACCACTTGTCCTCCTCTCTCCCCCTCTGCCCCTCCCTTCAGCATATTGCTACTTTATTCCACACTTTCATTGCTTGCAGTCTAGCTCTGGAAGGGAGGGGTCAACAGGATGTCAGCACTTCATTTAAAGTCCTTTCAACTGACAATGCTCGGACTCTGTATACAGCCCGTCACTGCTTGAGGGGGAGTAGACAGAGAGGGGAGGGGGACTACACAGCTTGGTACAAACTTCTGCCAGTGTGAAGAAATGAAGCCACACAGAAACATGAAAGTAAGGCAGCTTATACTAAGTGATCTATACATTGTACATTCACTATAGTTGCCCTTTAATAAGGGATCATGTTCTAGAGTATGTTTCAAGGACTGACATTATAAGTAGTAACCAGCATGGATTTAGTCTTGTCAAACTAACTTGCTTGGCTTTTATGAGGAAGTAAGTAGAAATTTAGACTCTGGTATAGCAGTTGATGTAGTTTACTTGGATTTTGCAAAGGCTTTTGATACAGTCCCCCATAGGCGACTAATGAATAAGCTAAGGCCTGTTGGTCTGGGGAGTCACATTTGTACATGGATAGAAAATTGGTTAAAGAATAGGATGCAGAGAGTAGTTGTTAATGGGGCTTCATCATTATGGACTAAAGTGCTAAGTGGGGTGCCACAGGGTTCTGTGTTGGGGCCGCTTCTATTTAATCTATTTATTAATGATTTGGAAGTGGGTATTGTAAGCAAGGTTTCTGTGTTTGCTGACGACACAAAACTTTGTTGACCATTAAAAACTTCAGAGGATGTGCAATCGTTGCAAGGGGATCTAGATAGATTATCACATTGGGCTGCTAAGTGGCAGATGAAATTCAATGTTGATAAATGTAAGGTGATGCATTTTGGACTTAAAAATACTTGTGCTACTTATACTATAAATGGCTCTGTGTTAAGTGAATCCCTGTTGGAAAGGGATCTTGGAGTTTTGGTGGATAACAAACTTAAAGGTAGCAAGCAGTGCCAGGCGGCAACAGCCAGAGCCAGCATGGTATTGTCTTGTATAAAGCGAGGTATGGATTCAAGGGAGGAAAATGTAATTCTCCCTCTTTACAAAGCATTGGTAAGGCCTCATTTGGAATATGCAGTGCAATTTTGGAATCCTGTGTACAAAAAGGACATCTTTGAAATGGAAAGGGTTCAGAGAAGGGCAACTAAATTAATAAGGGGATTGGGGGAGCTTGAATATGAAGAGAGACTGGAAAAGTTACAATTATGTACGCTGGAGAAAAGGCGCTTGCGTGGGGATATGATTACTGTGTATAAATACATTAACGGGCCATACAATAAACTAGCTGGGGCATTGTTCACCAAGAGGACATGTCAAAGGACACGAGGACATCCCTTAAGACTTGAAGAAAAAAGGTTTAGGCTTCAAGCTCGGAAAGGGTTTTTCACTGTGAGAACGGTAAGGCTATGGAACTGTCTTCCAGTGGACGTTGTAATGGCAGGTTCATTGGTCAGTTTCAAAAAAAAGCTGGATGAGTTTCTGCAAACAAGGAATGTTGCAAGTTACTGGTATTGATACATAAAGTAGAGTTGATCCAGGGAAATTTCCGATTGCCACATGGAGTCAGGAAGGAATTTTTTCCCCCTTCATAAATTTGGTGGTTTTTTTTTGCCTTCCTCTGGATCAACAGTTAGGCAGGAAATGAGGATATTGCTAGATGGGTTGGACTGGATGGACGTATGTCTTTATTCAACCTCAAATACTACACTATACTATACTAAGCACAGTAAGGCAAGGTGGCAGTTGTGCTACAGACTGGGTTGCCATATCATCTTACCTGATAGGAACACACAATGTAATTTTCAGGGCGGCATTTAAACACATTTACTCTTTCTGTGTCCCTAGCTTTTTCACTCTTATAGCAAATAGATCACTAGTGAGAATTAACTACTACCTCTCCCAGTCTACTAACCCTATAACTAGATAACCAAGTAGTATAATACATTGTGCACCAGTTATGTTGTTTATATAAAGCAACACTTAATCCAGTGCACCTTTATGTCTGATCTTCATGGTACCATATGTTCAGTGATGGTAGGAAATCATCATGAGCTCTGCCATTATTTATCCTGTCTTGCCTTAAGGCACATCACTCTGATTGCCTCATTCTCTGCGCTGTCTGGCATATCTGAAAATGCAGTCGTCCTAGTCCATGTAAAATTGCTATGGGCCTTAATAAAGATACATTCATGACTGATGTTGCAGTCTATATTTCTTAAGGTATTTTATAAAGAGGAATACAACCCCTAATAGTATTTGAACCCCAATCCCATGCTTAGGCTACTCAGTGAAACTGTACATATATGTGCTGACGTTCCCAGCAGCCTTGCTTCCCCATCGGATGATAAAATAAAGTTAGCAGGACACTGCGATGAGTTCATTAATATTTCCTTTTTGTAACTTTATCTAAATAGAAAACAACCAACCAGCGTTACTTCCGTCCGGAAATGACGTGTATCGTTCGGTTGCTAGGTGACCGTGCACGCTTGTAAGGAATACACACATCTAGGTGTTCTGGAAGAAATTGGACAAGCAAAGAGGATGTCAGAAGAAATGGAGGGGGACCAGGCATCCCAGAGCTCGTACACCACGTACATGGCTGAAGGGGAGCAGCTCTATCACAAGGGGGAGTACAACAAGGCTAAAGACAGTTTCACAGCTGTAAGAGTGATTGCTAACACAAGGGAGAGGGAGTCTAAACTTCTATGATGGCTCAGGAATTGGGTTTTATAGTATGTGACACGTTATATAAATAATAATGGGTGGTTTAGTTAGATTATAGTTCTTTATATAATAATGGGTGTTTAATAAGATTATAGTTCTATAAATAATAATGCTTGTTATAGTTAGATTATAGTTCTATAAATAATGGCTTCTATAGTTAGATTATAGTTCTATATATAATAATGGGTTCTATAGTTAGATTATAGTTCTATAAATAATAATGGCTTCTATAGTTAGATTATAGTTCTATAAATAATAATGAGTTCTATAGTTAGATTATAAGTTTATATATAATAATGGGTGTTTTAGTTAGATTTTAGTTCTATAAATAATCAGGGATGTTATAGTTAGATTATAGTTCTATATATAATAATGGGTTCTATAGTTAGATTATAGTTCTATAAATAACAATGGGTTCTATAGTTAGATTATAGTTCTATATATAATAATGGGTGTTTTAGTTAGATTATAGTTCTATAAATAATAATATGTGTTATAGTTAGATTATAGTTCTATGCGTAATAATGCGTTTTATAGTTAGATTATAGTTCTATCAATAATAATGTGTGTCTTAGTTAGATTATAGTTCTATAAATAATAATGCGTGTTATAGTTAGATTATAGTTTTATATATAATAATGGGTGTTATAGTTAGATTATAGTACTATAAATAAAAATGGGTGTTATAGTTAAATTATAGTTCTATATATAATAATGGGTGTTATAGTTATAAAAATAATATATTTCATTTATATTATAATTCAATAACTAATAATGTGTTTTATAGTTATTTAAATAATATATTATAGTTTTATAAATAAAATAATAATGGGTGTAATAGTTATATAAATTATATATTTATTATGGTTTTATTAATAAAAGAATAATGGGTGGAATGGAGATAGCATTCATGGTGTTGCTGAACTACAGCAAATGTGGAGATACTGATGCATTGAGCAGTAAGAACCAAGAATGGACAACCTGCAGCCCTGCAGATGTTAGAAAACTACATTTCCCAGAATTACTTTGGTACACTCTGGGACTTGTAGATTTGGTACACTCTGGGACTTGTAGATTTCAAACATGGGTGGCATGTTAGACACCTCTGTGTGAGATTTAAAGGGTAATACTTATGAGAAAAAGTTTAAAACATGCTTCGGTGGGATATTTTTTAATCTATTTGCTAGAATTTTTGCTAGAATTTTTTTTTTGTTCATTAATTTTTTATTAAAGTTTTTCAATATCAGTGCAGATTGAAAAATAGAAGATAAATAATTATTAATAAAAAAAAGAATGAAAAAAGTAACAAACTTTTTCTGGGAACATATCCAAATATGATTAAGTAGATTGTTACATCATGGTTCTCAATATTTTGTTACTGACATTTCGATATTGCATAACAAAAATAACAAAAACATCACATACCTTAACATTGTGATGCTGTTTAAGCAGGCCCCCCACAATATTTCATGGAGGTTGCATTTTCAGGATCCAGATATCCCACGTATCCATCCAACATTTTATATTATTTTGGATTATATGCGCCATATGTTCACTATCGTGGACTCACCAGACCCTATTTATTAATTCAATCCTATTCTACCTCCTTTCCAAGTCTTCGCTATTAGACTTCTAGTGAAACCAGATATTAGTTTAATTAGATTACATGCTTGTTTATTGAGGTTTTGGGGAGCAAGATTAAAAAGAGCCACATAAGGGGAGATAGTAAATGAGGGGCTTATGACTTTTTTATGATTTGTTCACATAGTCGCCAAATTAGGCGAACCTCTGGGCAAGATCACCAACAATGTATCTGGTCCACTCGCTCCTGATAGCCTCGGAAACACCACGGTTTTATGAGTATGAGTGGCGGTGTTTATATGACTTAAGTATCATGCCACAGAATTTTGTAGATTATAGTTTTTTTTATGCTTGTCTGGAATAGTGCACATTTTTTCAGACACTGAAGGTTTATGTGTGGTGACTCTACAGAAGAGACTCCTAGAGTAATGAATTATTCTAGTGTACGGGAACCATTGTGATGAGTGTAATTTGTATTTTTTCTGTGCTTCCTCCCAGGGAAGCAGGTTTCCTGTATTGTTTAGAAGATCTGACAATCTCCTTATTCCTGGTCATGTCCAGTTTTCATCATTGATCACTGATGGTTCCCCTCCAAAATAGGGAGTGAAGAAAAGAAGCATTAGAGAAGAGGGGGTGAGAATTAATTTAGATTTTTTGTTGCAGAAATCCCATATCTTAAGCGGAGAGCGTATAATATATTCATTCTGATGGATACATAAGTTTTTGTCTCCGGCATTCACCCACAATATAGAGTATAAATGCATAGGTCTGAGGCAAGGTTAGATGGGTAGATCTGGAAAATACCGCACTATTACGTTGACCCATTGGGTTAATTGGGCTAGTCTTGCCGCAAGATAATATTGGTAGATCATAGGCAGGGCAAACCCTCCCTTTTCTCTATGTCTCGCCAAATAGGTGTATTTAATTCTAGGTCTTTTGCCTTGCCATAGAAATTTTCTAATATGAGTTTGCAGTATTAAGGAGTCAGCTTTTTTAAAGCTTATAGGTAAGGCTCTGAATAAATAAAGGATTTCTGGGAGTATTGTCATTTTAACTGCTGCGATAAAGGATAAGTTGACCATTCCTTAAGTAATTTTGTGAGTTGTGAGAGTGTTTTTGTGTAGTTATGTGTATATAAGATTTGAGTGTTTGCTGTTAGTGCTAATCCCAGATATCGGAACGACTCCTGGGCCCACCTAAAGTGGTACATGGAGCTCAATTCTGTGCGTGTATTTGTAGGTATGTTTAGCCCATATGCTACTGATTTTGTGTGATTGATTTTGAAACCAGAGATTTCTCCAAATTCTTTCATTTCTTGGCTTACTGCTGACAGTGATTGTGCTGGATTCGTTAGGTTATAGCATGGTATCGTCAGCAAAAAGGGAGAGTTTGGTTTCTAATTATCCCATATGAATACCTAGAATATTTGGGTTTTGTCTGATCGCCGCTGCCAGGGGTTCAATACTGAGGGCAAAAAGTACTGGGGACAAAGGGCAACCTTGCCTGGTTCCATTTTTTAAGCTGATTGAGGCTGATGAGTACCCCATATTGCGTACTCTAGCTTGGGGATTTTTATATAAGCTAAATATCGCGTCTGTAAATTTTAACTGAAAACCGAAGTGGTTCAGTGTTTTATGAGGGTATGTCCAGTCTACTCTATCAAAGGCTTTCTCCACATCAAGTGAAAGCAGCATACCTAGCTTCTTATTCAGGGTACATGACTGCATTAAATTTAGAGCGGTTCTGATATTATCTGTGGTTTGGCGTCCTTGTATAAATCCTGTCTGATCATAGTATATTATGGATGGGAGGATGTGTTTCATTCTGTTGGCTAAAATTTTAGCAAATAGCTTAACATCCTAATTTATAAGGGAGATAGGTCTATAATTCTGTACTTGTGTGGTATCTCGGTCTGGCTTGGGGATTACTGTTACAATATATGTGCATCTAACATTTCAGGGTGGACACCATCTGAGCCTTCTTGTACTACGTTGAAGAGTTCTAAAATATGAGGGGTAAGGTTTTTCTGAAATGTTTTGTAATATTGTGCTGTGAATCCGTCCGGACCCGGGGCTTTTTTCTTTTTAAATTCTTTCAGGGTATTGGAAAGTTCTTTCTCTGTTATAGGAGAAGTTAAGGATTCTGCTTGTGAGTGAGTAATTTGGGAAAGATGTAAAGCCTTCAGATAGGTCTTGGTCTTAGGCGTATTATAAACATCATGGTTGACTGTGTTTCCATTATACAGCGACTGAAAATATGTTGCAAAGTGGTTTGTTATCCATTGTGGGTCATAATGCAATGTGCCTGTTGAGTCTCTAATAGAAAGAAAATTATTAGCTGTAAGTTTCTGGTTTAGTTTATTTGCCAGCATCGTGTCGGGTTTATTTGCTTTTGTGTAGTATCTTTGGTTTGTGAAGCGTAAAGCTTTTTCATCTTTAGAGGATAAGATTTGTCCTAACTCCCTTTTATAGGCTTCAACTTGTTGATATATAGCATCCTCCCAACCACGGCTAAGCTGATTGTCCAGCCTTTGAGGGCTAGGCCACACTAGCGCGTTTTTCGCGCGTTTGCGCACGCGTTTCGCGCTCGCGATTGCGCCCGAGATTTTCGCTAAAATGGAAATCGCGGGAACGCAAAAATTCCCGCAATTTCCGATGCGCATGCGATTGTGCGTCCGTTCGCGTTTTGGTAACGCATGCGTTCACCATTTTTGGTGCGTTAATGCAGCGTTTCCATAACGCGAAAAGGTGAAAACGCATGCGCAAAACGCGAACGCACAAGAAAAGCGCACACAATCGCGTGCGATAACGCTCGTGATTTTGTGCGCGATTCCTGTGCGTTGCAGCGTGGCCTCAGCCTTAATCAAGGGAATTAGTTCCATGATCCTTCTTTTTCTGGCTTTTTTCAATCTTGCAGCAGTTTGTAGACATTTGCCTCTAATTACTGCCTTATGGGCAGCCCATAATGTCGAAGATGAAATTTCTGGGCTTTTATTTTCTTTAAAGTATAATTCTATTTTGTGTTTTAGTTCTTTATTAATTGTGGGGTCTAATAGATGGGGTTTATTAGTTATCAAATCTTTTAAAATGACTGATACATACGCATGGTCTGACCATGAAATTTCTGAGATATATGGTTTATTGGTTGAGGGCAACAGTTGAGGAGACAGAAACAAGTAATCCAGTCTAGTGAATACCTTATGAACACTGGAGTAAAAAGTAAATTCTTTTCGGCTTGGGTTTGCAAGTCTCCAAGCATCCACCAGATTATTTGATCTCAGAAAGGATGTAAGGCAGCGGAGATTTGGAGGAGAAGTTCCAGATCTGGTAGGGTTAGATCTGTCAAGTGTGTTGTGTAAAGTAGCATTGTAGTCACCTCCGGCTATAATTAGACCTTAGGCGAACTGTGTCAGTTTTGAATTCAATGTGCAATAAAACTTTTTCTGTAATGTGTTAGGAGCGTATACATTTACTAAGGTAATCTTGGTGGATTGAATTTGTCCATTCAAAATTATGAAGTGTCGGCCAGGGTCTAAATAGACCGATTCTTCTATAAAGCCTATTGTGCCTCTTATTAGTATTGCCACCCCGGCTTTTTTAGTGGGAGCTGCAGCAAAGTAGAGTTGTGTGTATTTTCCCCCCCAGTATTTTGGTGTGTGATCCTTTTTAAAGTGGGTTACCTGAAACATTAAAATATTAGGATTTGGCTTGTTATAGTATTGCAGGGCCATTTTACGTTTTCGTGGACAGTTCAATCCCTTCACATTATGGGTAAGTATTGTGATGTCACTATTCATGGTAGGACCCAATTTGAAGGGAGCTTAATCTCAAATCCCAAAAGCAGGAATCCCCTCACTATATACAGGTACTGCGGAATCATTGTGGGTCCCAATTTAAAAGGAGCTTAATCTTAAGTCTTAGGTACTTACTCATTTCGTGTCTTCTGGGTATCATAAACATTACGTTTGGTCTGTATGCAGTGTCGGGGGACCCGCTGCCACAGCACCACATCCACTTCTCTATATTAGAGAAATGATCATTGAGACAAAAAAGATATGTTCCATTATTTATCTTATTAAACAGTGCATTTGCTTTAGCAACATAACAACAACAATAACTATATACATTAAAGAACAGATAGATAAAATGGTCACCGCCCTATTTCTACAGTGTCTGGGAGATGGGGACTGATTTTCCCATCTCTAATATGTTATATATTCGGGATTTTATCCCAAAACTCTACTGAGGGGGTGGGGGGTGTCTAGTCCTTAGTGGATTTCGTGCACTCAGCAGGAAGGATCCACAGGGGCTACCGGCTCAATTATATTTTTATCAGTTGGGGAACCTGAGGGTAATGGTCAGACTTAGTTCTTATATTATCTTATAGTGTACCATGAGTGTAGTTGATATGATAAGGGACTGTTATTGCCTATAGACGGCTTAAGTTATTTTTGGGATAACGTATCTATAGTAACATAGTAATTCAGGTTGAATAAAGACATACGTCCATCAAGTCCAACCTATTCACCCTCTTTAAATTTTTTTTTTTAACCCTACCTAACAGTTGATCCAGAGGAAGGCAAAAAAACCCAGCTAAAAATGGGGGAAAAATTCCTTCCTGACTCCAAACGGCAATCGGGATGTATCCCTGGATCAACCAGATCTATATGCATTACCGGTAATACCAGTAATTCTCAATATTTTTTAGTTTTAGAAACTTATCCAGGCCTTTTTTAAAGCTATTCAATGAACTTGCCATTACCACATCTGTCGGAAGACAGTTCCACACTTTCACCGTTCTCACTGTAAAGAAACCCTTCCTAACCTGAAGATGAAACTTCTTTTCTTCCAACCTTAGAGGATGTCCACGTGTTCTCTGATATGACCTATTAGTGAACAATGCACCAGAGAGTTCATTGTATGGCCCATTAATATATTTGTATAGGTAAATCATGTCCCCACGCAAAACGTCGCTTCTCCAATGTAAACAGCCCCTCCATTCCCCTTATTAATTTAGTTGCCCTTCTCTGAACTGCCTCAATTTCCAAGATGTCCCTTTTGTAATGGGATTCCAAAACTGCACGCATATTCCAAATGAGGTCTTACCAGTGCCTTGTAAAGAGGGAATAATATTTTTCTCTCTTGAATCTATTCCCCTTTTATACAAGCAATATCTTGCTAGCTCTAGCCATTGCTACCTGGCATTGTTTGCTATGGCTAAGTCTGTTATCTACCCAGAACCCCCAAATCTTTCTCATTACAATGCACTTACACAGAGTTATTATGGTGTAGGTGGCACAGGGACTATTAAATCCCAAATGCATCACCTTACATTATCACATTGAATCTCATCTGCCATTCTGTCTCCCCATTTTGATAATCTATCTAGGTCTGCTTGCAGCACTTGCACATCATTGGAAGTTTCCAAAGCTCTGCATAGTTTGTGTCATCAGACTACTGAGACCTTGCTCTCAATGCCCTCTTCTAAGTCATTTATAAAGCATTAAACAAAACGGCCCCAGTACAAAACCCTGAGGCACTCCGCTTGAATTTTAGCCCACATAGATGTAGCTCCATTAACCACCACTCTCTGTTTGCCGGTCCAATAACCAGTTCTCTATCCATGAACAAATGTTTTCTTCAAGGCCACAGTCCTCAGTTTATACATTAGTCGCTTATGTGGCACAGTATCAACTTTTGCAAAATCCAATATACCACATCCACCTGCTGTGCCTGAATCTAGCTTCTTACTCTCACTTCTTCATAAAAACCAATTAAATTTGTCTGGCATGATCTATTTCTCATAAATCCATGCTGACTACTACTAATAAGATGATCCCTGGAAACAAAGTCAAGGATATGATCCCTTAACAAGGTTTCCATCACCTTCCCTACCACTGATGTTAGGCTTACAGGTCTTAGTTTCCAGGCTGTGAACGACTACCTTTTTGAATATTGGTATTACATTGGCTTTTTTTCCAATCCAGCGGCACAATCCCCAGACAAAGCGAATCTGAAAAATGAGAAACAGTGGTCTAGATAGAACTGAACTAAGCTCCTTTAAAATCCAGGATGCAATCCATCTGGTCCTGCGCTTATTGATATAACCTTGTCTAATTGTTTCCGTTACCATATCCTCTGTTACCAATGTGAAACTCTTCATTTCTTCCCTGCATATTATTAAATCCCTACTGTAAGGACAAGATTTCTCACAGTAAAAACTGATGTAAAAAACGGTTTAGCAGATTAGCCTTTTCGGCATCCTCTACTACCACCTCAGCCCCATTATTTAATGGTCCCACATTCTCAGTCCTCATCTTTTACCATTTATACTTAAAAAACATTTTGGGGTGGACTTGCTTTGTTCGGCAATCCATTTCATTTTCTATTTTAGCTAGTTTAATTACTTTCTTGCACTCTTTATTACAGTCTTTTACCCCTGTAAGCCTTTCTGTGCCTTCTGTTTTCAAAATTTTAAAAGCCTTTTCTTTCTTTTCCATTTCCATTTTTACCTGGCATTAAGCCATGCAGGCTGGATCATATTTTTTACCTTTTACCCTGAAGGTACCCGATTTAGAAATGTATAGTTTAATATCCCTTTAAAAGTGGTCCACATCTGCTCAGTATCTTTACTAGAAACAGTTCCCCCCAGTCTATGAGCAGGAGCGATTCCTTTAACAGCATAAAATTAGCTTTCCTAAAGTTAAATAGTTTTTGTTAAGCCAGTGCACTTTGGTTTTTTGCAACCTATATTAAATGACACTATATCATGGTCACTATTCCCTAAGCTTCCCATACCCTCATCTCCAAAATGCTCAGGGTTATTAGATATCACCAGATCACAACAACGCATTCTGTCTAGTAGGAACTCTCTACCATCTGTGAAAGAAACCATGCCATATAGGCAAATTTAAGGAACGTTTATACCTTTTAGGTGCTGCAGTTCCTACTCCAATCGATGTCGGGTAGTTTACAATCCCCCAGACAGAACATGCCCATACCACAGTCTCGCCACACTGCATATGGAGATTCTTCCACCTCCTCCCCCGGCCTTTGGCGGCTTATACCATACTCAACAACTTAATTTTACACTACCTTCTTGCTCCGTGTACACAGTTCCAACCCTAATGTTTCGTCTGCCATTCGTTTACTCCCCCATCTATTCCATTTTTTAAATTTGGCATCAATTCTGTTTAACATACATACATACTCCTCTCCTTTCTTATTACCTCTGTCATGTCTAATAAGGAGTATCCTTCAATATTTTACTGTCCGTCGTTGAATCATTAAGCCATGATTCTGCTATTCCAATTACATCATTACCTTTCTTTAAATCTTATTTCAAGTTCGCTGGTTTTCCAGCCAGACTTCTGCATTTGTAAAATACATTTTAGATTACAATTGAATTTACTTCCATACATGTCTACATGCCTCCTTATCCTCTATGCTCCCTTCCCTCCCTCCGTTTGTGTTAATAGCACCCGATCCTGATCTAACTTTCTCTATCTACCCCTGTGTAGTTCAACGTTCCCTCCCCCCCATACCTAGTTTAAAATCTCCTCCAACCCCCTAGCCATCTTCTTCCCCAAAACAGCTGCACCATCACCATTGAGGTGCAATCCGTCTCTACTAAAGAGCCTGTAGCCAACAGAAAAATCAGCCCAGTTCTCTAAAAACCCAAACCCCATCTCCTTACACCACCCTCTTAGCCACGCATTTATACTCCTGAGCTCCCGTTGTCTCCCTAGCGTAGCATGTGGCTGCGGTAGTATTTCTGAAATCACTACCCTGGAGGTCCTTGCTTTTAACTTGGCCCCTAATTCTCGGAAATCATTTTTAAGGACCTCACCTCCACCTCTAACTTTGTCATTGGCACCAATGTGAACCAAGACCGCCGGGTCACTCCCAGCCCCACCCAATAATCTGTCTACACAATCCACCACATGTCGAACCCTAGCACCAGGCAGACAACACACTGTTCGGCATGCAGGGTCTTGGCGACAGATTACCCTATCTACCCTTCTAATAATGGAGTCCCCTACCACTATCACCTGCCTATCCTTCCTAGCCCCCAGTTCTCCCTCCCTTGTATTGGAGATGGCCGTCCCCTGGGTGCTCAAGGGAAAGGCCCGCTCCATACATGCTGCTTCCGAGCCATCGTCCTCCACATCTTCACCTAAAATGGCAAATCTGTTGGGATCGACCAACTGGGAAGAAGCGCCCCAATCCTTCCGTCCCCTACTTCCCCTGGTGACCCTTACAAATCTATTTTCCTTTACCACCTTATCTGCCCCATCTCCACCCTCCAGTTTACTAAATACCTTTAGTTGGATGGACATAAATTCTACATCTGTGCCCTGAAACAGGGATAGCGTAAGAAAGAGAGAGAAGGAGAGGGGAAAAAAAAAGGAAAGAAAGAAAAGGTACATAGGTGAGATATACATTTAAGGGGTCTCTTCCATGAAGAACCTATTCCTTTTATTTTACTGAATATAGGGAATCTGGGCTATTAGGGTCTCCATGTCTGCCTTATCTGGTTGTGCCTGGGAGAGGCTGCAGAATTGGGTTATTATACTCATTATCAATATAAATTTTGACAAATTTATATGCATATCCAGTTGAAGAATAAACCAATTACGGTATTTCAATAGAGATCTGGGAAAGCGGGATGTCAAGAGAAAGGGATAGATAAGGAAGTAGAGGAAATTTTTAGAGGAAAACATGCGTAGCTACTTAGTAGTGCATAGTCTAAGGATTTCTGTTGTCTTAATATACACATAAACCTTTTCTTTTAGGCTTTGGTAGGGCTCCATGTCATAGAGCTATTCATCTTTACACATTGAGGTGGATTCCCGACCGGATCAGGGATTATGGTTACGAGTGCTAACATACATAGATGCTCTGAGATTTGATTCAGTCAGCTGTGCTGTGAGAACGAAATTAAATTATTTAAGCAAGAGATGGATAGCAATAATAGATTTGTATATGCAGATCTTATCATCGGACACATTTTAAGTTCCAAAGGTTCACATGCTTATAAAGGGATAGCGGGAGAGAAAGTGATAGGAAAAGCAGGAGAATAAACTAGTATTGTGAGCGGATTAGTGGGAGGAGATCACACGGCAGGCTGTTTCCGCAGACAGGGGCCTTTGCCCTTAATTTACCACTTTATATTCAGTTACTTTAGAAGGCAGGAGTGACATTCTTATACAGTGCAAATTTCTTTTTTTATACCATAATTATACAGTGCGAATTTCAAGTATTGGCATTGACCAAATTCACATACATATTATGTAATAAATCTATACATATGAACTCACTATACAGTATAATCCCTCTCAATATATTGATGCATTTGGCCTAAGCACATGGGATTGCATCCTGCGCATCCTCAGCTTGCATGCCACCATCTTGGGAGCCTCGTGGCGTGGGTGGCGGGAAATACTCGGTAAGATCTGTTTTAAGTCCAGCATTTTTTTCGGGTGGCATAGCTGATTCACACAAGGATCAGAGTATGAGTGAGGTATCTTTTGGGGTGAGTAATGCCACTAAATCTGCCCCTAGATGCTGTATAGAAGCTTATTGAGACAAAGCTACCTCTGGATGCGACTGCTCACATGCCCCGCAGACTCCGCCCCCCAAATTTTCGCTAGAATTTTAATATCTATGTTTATTAATGAGATGGGTCTGTAGTTGAGGACTTGTTTAATGTCCCTTTCCGGTTTAGGAATAACTACTATGTGGGTTTCTAGCATATCTGGCGCGAAAGAATCCATTCCTGTCATTACTTTGTCTGATAGTTGTTTTAAGTAGGATGCTAAGATATCTGTGAAGGTTTTGTAGTATAGGGCTGAGAATCCATCAGGGCCAGGTGTCTTTCTATCTTTGGATTCCTTTATGGCTTCTTTAATTTCTTTTGTTGTGACGGGTGTTTCTAATTTTTGGGTTTGGATCATGAGAGGGTAAGTTTGATTTTTTTGGAAGAAAGCCGTATATGAATTTGTTGTAGTCAACAGTTCCCATTGTATAATTCCTGGTAGTAATTTGCGAATTGGTTGGTAATCCACTGGGGATCATAGTGTAAGTTACCCTCTTTGTCTCTTAGGGGTAGGAATCTGTTGGCAGTCATTTTGTGATTTAATTTGTTGGCTAACATTGTATCCGGTTTGTGATATTTGACTAAGTTTTTGGTTAGTGATCGAAGGGCCTTCTCAGCTCATATGTAAGGGAGTGTGCCCAACTCTCTCTTCAGGGCTTCTATTTGATCGGCCTCTATGCTTGACCATTTCCTGCTAAGTTGTTTTTTCGGCAGACTGAGTTTTGGTCTAGTAACTTTTGATATGGACTGTCTAGTTTCTTTTCCTCTTTTGTGCTATTTTTGTATAGTTTTCCTCTTACCGTATATCCCTGATTATAAACCGAGGTTTTCAGCTTTAAAAAAAGCCTGAAAATCTTGCCTCGGTTTATACGCGAGTCATGTTTCCCCTACCTTGTCCGGCGGCCGCGCGATCTGCTATCCTCGCTTCCACAGCCTCTGCGCATCCGGATATGTCACTACCCGCGCCGCAAAGTGAGAGGCGCCGGGTAGTGACATCATCCGGATGCGCAGGAGGCTGAGGAGGCGAGGATGCGGATCGCTGCGGCCGCCGGACAACGTAGAGATAACACTTTACTTGCACAGGGACACACTTAAGTGGCAAATACATCAAATAGGAGTAAAACCTTCTTTATTTGTGTGCATTACTGTGATGCAGAAAATATAGGAGGATTTACCCCTATTTCAAGGTACTTTGCCACTTAAGATATTTGAAAACCTCCCTGACTCCCAGCAATCTTTATTGCTGGAGTTTGTAGTTTTCAAACATGCTTAACGTGGCAATACTTGCCAAATAGGGGTTAAATCCTCCTTATTTGTGCACTACAGAGGCACAAATAAAGAAGGTTGTTGTAACTCTTATTTGTAGAGTATTATGCAACTTAGATGGTTTGGGAAACTACACTCCCAGCAATAAAGCATGCTGGGAGTTGTAGTTTCAAAACATCTTTAGTGGCAAATACTACCCCCTCGGTTTATACTCGAGTCAGTGTGGTTTTCCTCCTTTTTTACCTAAAACTAGGTACCTCGGTTTATACTCGGGACTGTTTATACTCGAGTATATACGGTATTACCGCTTTATGGGCTGCCCATAAGGACAATGTATGGATGTCTGGTTGGTCATTTAATTGAAAATAGTCTTTCAAAGTTTGAGATATTTCGTCTTTGTTTTTTTGATGATTTAGTATCTATTCATTCAAGCGCCAGGTTGGAGTTGGTCTAGATTGGATGATATTGTGTAGTGTAATTTGGAGGAATGCGTGATCGGACCATAATATTTTTGAGATTTAAGGGTTCCTTAGCGAAGGGAGAAGTTGTGGAGCTAAGAATGCGTAGTCTAGTCTTGTGAATATTATGTGGACTTGTGTAGTATGAGTATTTTGTAGAATTTGGATGTTAGCCTCCATGCATCGTGTAGGTTATTTGATTTTAAAAGCGCTAGCAAGGCCTTGGGTGGGTGTGTTGAGGCTTTCCATTTAGATGAGTCAGATCTGTCTTTTCTCAGATTCATTGTTACATTGAAATCACCCATCAGTATTATGATTTCTGTAGAATGTGTCGCGATTATATTGTGGAGGTCTCTGAAGAATTGGGATTGAGCGGTGTTGGGTGCGTTTATATTAATTAGAGATATTTTGGTGGATTGTATGTTGCTGTTAAGAATGATTATTCGTCCTAATGGGTCCTTGTAGCATGATTCCTCTACAAATCCTAATCTACTGTCTATGAGTATGGCCACCCCAGCCTTCCTGTCTTTAACAGAGGCAAAATATTGTGTTGTGTATTCCTTCCCCCAGTATTTCGGTTCATGTTTGCTACAGAAATGGGTTTCTTGAAACATTAGATTATCTAGGTCTTCTTTTTTATAGTATTGAAGTGCCATCTTGCGCCTCTGTGGGGAATTTAATCCCTTTATATTATGTGAGATAATTTGTATTTTAGAGGTCATTGTGGTGTGGTGGAACAGACCGCTTACCTTGATAGATTTTTATTAGAGGAGACGGGGATCCACGAGATGATTTGTGTGCTGCTTCCGGAGCTAGAATCAACGGAATCAACTGCTTCCCTGCATCAGTTAGATCAGTAATTTTCAGCTTATAATAATATGAAGAGAACAAATGTTAGTTTCATAGTATATTTCAAACCAACATCATGTAATATTTGTAAGATTTAACAAAAATTAACAATACAAAATAAAGTAAAAATAATAAATAAAATAAGGAGCTCAATTTCTCTCATTGAGCTCCGGGATCAATTCCTCGAAGAATACGCCAGTATTTTAAGGGAGAGTAATCTCTTCCTCTTTTTTGGGGGGTAAACCTGCCCTGTGGTGCATCCGGTACTGATCTGGGAGTAACACTCGACCTAGCCCCTTTTGGGCTGATTGTTTTTTAGATAGGGGTCCCAGCTGAAAATAGTAAAATGTTCGAGCAGGCCTTTGTAACTTTTCTACTGGGAGACCCTTAGTCGTTTGCTGTTAAGTAGGGTTTCTTTTGTACATAATTTAAATGGGTAGTTTCAGTAATTAATATATACAGTTGCAATTATAAGAGTTATGTTATGTGAAGCTTTTTTTTTTTTTTTTTGCTTTTTCACGGAACCCTCTATTGAAATGTACTGTTTTCTAGTATAGGATATTTATTCCCTCTTTCCTCTATTCTACCATTACCATCTTTCCTCCCAGCACCCTCCTACTGCCCCCCCCCTTCCATTCCTCTGGCTCCCCACCTCTGTACTCCCCCCCCCCACTTCCCACCTTCCATTTCCTGCATGTCTCACCTTTACCATAACTGGTATTTTTACTTTTTAAACTAGAATAACATTTGTATTAGCTCATAACGATTCTATATAGCATAGCATTTTTATATTTTCACATTACAAGTATTATTATTGTTGTTCCTTTGATTCGGGCTTCCATTTGGGGCCAATATATAATGCACATGGATAGCAGAGACGTAGCTGAAAAAAAGAGTGAGCTGGATAGACAGAGGGAAAGTGGAGAAGAAAAAAAATCAACATTCTGTCTTCACTTTTTATACTAGCATAACAGTCATATTTACTTATATTGACTCTGTATAGCATAGAATTTTTATATTTTTACATATTGGTTACGAGAAATATTATTTTTGTACCTTCGGTTGGGGTTACCCTTTGGGGACAATATATAGCATATAGGGTTTGCAGAGACTTAGATAGAAAAATGAGTGAGCCGGATAGACAGAGGGAAATAGTAGAAGAAAAATCAACATTCCATCTTCCCTTTCTATACTAGAATAACAATTATATTTGCTTATGTTGACTCTATGTAGCATAGTGTTTTTATATTTTTTATATATGGGGTACCAAAGATATTATTGTTGTTCCTTTGATGGGGGCTTACAATTGAGATTTGGATGGTTTTCATTAGAATTGGTAAATTCCTATACAAAATGGGGGTTTTGGGTTGAATCTTAAAGGGTAACTGTGGTCCAAATATGACTTTAGGTAAATTAACAGGAATTGCTTTCCTGAGGATTTTTGCAATTTACTTTCATTATTTACAAGATTGCAATTACAAGAAAAAATAAAAAAACGCCACAACCCACCCCCCACATCTATCCCCACTCCCCCTTTTAGTGGTATTTTAGTGAAAAGCAGTTAGTACAGAGAGTCCCACAAGTTTTTGCACACTTTTACTGATCCTAACAATTAAATCCGGTCTTTTTTTGGTACCTCTGCAAAATTCCCTACTAAAATAGGCTTAGTTTCCCTTGAAATCGAACAAATAATGATCCGCGTTTACTTTAGCGATATCACCGGGGACATTGGGAAGCTTGGAGAAGACAATTTTTTTTGCTAATTTATAGTTTTTAGGTTAAAAAAAAAAAGGTGTGTGTATCACTTTAAGATTTTATTTTGTGTGCCATTTCCCTTTTTTGGATCATTCCCAAGTGATACATCACAATCATCTTAGGGAATGATACCGACATACTTGTCGAATAACGGGCAAAACGGGTAAGGCATGCTCTCGATCCCCCCCCCTCGGATTTGGACTAAAGCGAGGGGGGATTCACTGCCCCATCGCCCCTAGCGGGGGCCAAATTGTTGCGGCAGTGGGGAAGCCAAGATCGTGAATACACGATCTGTGGCTTCCCCACTGCCGGCAACAATTTGTTTGTTCATTCACTGCACAGATCATGAATATACGATCTGTGGCAGTGAAAGGGTTAAATCCTGGGTTTTGAGAGAAGGGCGAAACTGCTAAAATCCGTTTCGCCTTTGGACCTAGAAATGGTCTGGGAAAAACGTACATACATCCAGAATTTTTAAAAAAATAACTTTCCTTACGATCAAACTGTATTTTGAGATTACCCATTGTATTTTAGAGGGTCACCGAAATTTTAGAAAATTTTAATTTTAAAGGAATTTTCGAAAATTTTGTAAAAATGATACAGTAACTTACTGTAAATGGCTCTGGGACCTGAGAAATGGTCTGGGGAACAGATAATCAGATCCTTTCAAATCAGAATTGGTTATAATCAGATTTTTTTCAGAAAGAAACTGATTGGTATAGTAACCAATCAGATTCTTTCTGAAAGAATCTAATTGTAACCATTCTAATTGGAAAAGAATCTGATTGGTATACAACCAAACATAATCTTTCTGAAAGAATCTAATTGTAACAAATTCTGTTAAGAAAATAATCAGATGGCTTACTATACCAATTAGATTCTTTCTAATCTAGAATTCTTTCAGATTCTAACTAATCAGAATTAGTTACAATCAGATTCTTTTAGAAATAATCTGATTGGTATGCCAACCAATTAGACTCTTTCTGAAATAAGATGATTGAAACCAATTCTGATTGGAATACTAACCAATTAGATTCTTTTCTAATCAGAATTGGTTACAATCAGATTCTTTCAGAAAGAATCTAATTGTCTTTTCCCCATACCATTTTTCAGGTCCCAAAACTATTTACAGTAAGTAACTGTATAATTTTTACAACATTTTCAAAAATTCCTTTAAATTTTCGAATGCGTCTCGAAAAAATCTGCAAAGCGGAATTCCCGCAAAATCCGTGAATTAAGGAAATCTGTTGCGGAAATGGGTACCGCAACAAATTGCTATCTGTTGGAGCTTGAGAAAGGGGACATTGTTTTCCAGCCATCATCAGGATCCTTATAAGTCCAGCGGAGTGCTCTATATCCCGGTATATGCTGATTGAAATGAAAAGCACCCGGGCGCTGTAACCCACGTGAGCCAGCGAGAGTGCAGACATATCCAATTGATTTATATATTATCTACTGGCTTGATAAAGGTTCCTAGAAGGGAACCGAAACATTGCCTGCACAATGGAGTGTTAATAAAAAAAAATTCTAAAAGGGGGCAATGCAATATTTTTGTCCAACGCAGCTTACCTGCCCGAGTTCCCACAATGTAAAAATCCCTGTGCAAGATTTTGTACATTGAAGGATCTCTGCCAGGTAAGTGCGTTGCCTAACGCCTCCCATTCAGTTGCGTAAAGTTTTGCGCTAGTAGCTCAAAACTTTACTAAGGGCGGTTTTGCATCGCTGCCAACGTAAACTCAGTGTAACCCCCCCCCCCCCACACTCACACAGTATATATATATTGATTGGTTAACATCTGACATTTGATTTGTGTATCCATATTTTATCATTCAGGCTCTTCTCCTGCAGCCCAATGAGAAGATTTGTCTTATTGCTCGCTCTAAGTGCTTCCTTAAACTTGGTGACCCTGAATCTGCCTTGAAGGATGCAGAGACCTCACTAGAGACTGACCAAGATTTTTTTAAGGTAACACAAGCACTTCCTTTATGTCATTCTAAATATAAATGTATATCCTACTTTACAGAGCACTATATGTGAATATTTCTTAAATGAAGGACTGTACTGATTTAATGGATGTAAATGGATGTAAATAAATAATAATTTGAAATGTTCCAAATGTACTTATTGAATCTGCTCATTGCACCTCCCTTGTATAGTAGAAGTCCCTACAGCTGTTGTTCCTTCTGTGGTAATGCACAAGGGCAGCTGTTGTTGAACTACATTTATAGTTACCGTATATACTCGAGTATAAACCGACCCACGTATAAACCGAGGTACCCAATTTCAGCTAAAAATCCTAATTAAAAGTTGTTGACTCGGATAAAACCGAGGGTAGAAACTTGTTGCATTCAGAGTGTGTGGAAACTACAACTCCCACTATAAACTTGCTGGGAGTTTGAAGTTTCCAAACCATCTTGAATGCCACCCTGACTGGCATTCAAGATGTTGGGAAACTACAACTCCCAGCATGCCTTTATTATCTGTGAGTTGTAGTTCCAAACATCTTGATGCCACCCTCACTTGGCATTCAGATATTTTGGAAACTACAACTCCAGCTAATAAACATGCTGGTGAGTGTAGTTCCCAAACATCTGAATGCCCCCCCTCACCCTCCCACCCCAGTTTCAGTTTGTACCTGTGGGCTCGTCTCCCTGTGGTCTCTCCTCCATCACAAGGGCTTCCTCCTCCAACCAGCTTCCTGGCAGGTACGGTAATCCTTACGGTAATCACTGGCATTCCTCGCAGCCGCCGCTCATTCATAGCGGCGGCGTGCAGGCCTGACGTCACTGCCCGGCCCCAGTAACACAGAAAGATTGTGCGGCTGCCGGAATGCTCAGGTAAGCTACTGACGACGTATAAAAACCGATCCGGTTTTCAGTCTGATTTTTAGCCTGAAACCTCGGTTTTATACTCGAGTATATACGTCACATAATAATTTTAGTACTTACAGTATAAGGTTGAACAAGACAGACGTCCATCAGTCCAACCTATTCACTTTTTTTTTATCCCACCTAACAGTTGATCCAGAGTAAGGCAAAAAACCCCCACTAAAAGGGGAAAAATTCCTCCTGACTCCACCAACGGCAAATCGGAAGTATCCCTGGATCAACAATCTATATGCATTAATCCAGTAATTCTCAAATTTTTTTAGTTTTAGAAACTTATCCAGGCCTTTTTTAAAGTTATTCAATGACTTGCCATTACCACATCTGCTGGAAGTCAGTTTCACATCAGTTTCACCGATTCTCACTGTAAGAAAACCTCTCCTAACCTTGAGATGAAACTTCTTTTTTCCTTCCCCTTAAAGGATGTCCACGGTCCTCGATATACCTATTAGTTGAACATGCACCAGAGAGTTCATTGTAGGGGCCATTAATATAATTATGTAATAAGGTTATCATTCCCCCCTCAACCGCCGCTTCTTCTCTCAATGTAACAGCCTAACCTTGTCTAATCGGCCTGCATATTCAAAGCCCTTCCATTCCCTTTTACTATTAGTTTGCCCTTCTCTGAACTTGCCTGTCAATTTCCAAGATGTCCCCTTTTGTATTGGGATCCCACAAACTGCACCGCATATTCCAATGAGCCCTTACCCAGTGCCTTGTAAAAGGAGAGAATAATATTTTTCTCTCTTGATCTATTCCCCTTTTTTACAAGACAATATCTTGCTACTCTAGCTGTTGCATACTGGGACATTGTTTGCTACAGCTAAGTCTGTTATCTACCAGAACCCCCAAATCTTTTCCATTACAGATGCACTTAACAGAGTTATTATGGTGTAGATGGGCACAGGGATTATTAAATCCCAAATGCATCACACTTAACATTTTCTACATTGAATCTCATCTGCCATCTGCTGCCCATTTTGATAATCTATCTAGGTCTGCTTGCAGCACTTGCACATCCTTGGAAGTTTTCCAAAGCTCTCTGCAATAATTCAAACGTAACGCGCCCCAACAGACCCTGAGGCACTCCGCTTAGAACTTTAGCCCACATAGATGTAGCTCCATTAACCACCTCTGTTTGCGGTCCAATAACCAGTTCTCTATCCATGAACAAATGTTTTCTTCAAGGCCAACAGTCCTCAGTTTATACATTAGTCGCCTATGTGGCACAGTATCAAAAGCTTTTGCAAAATCCAAATATACCACATCCACTGCTGTGCCTGAGTCCAACTTCTTACTCACTACCAACATATATTGGTGTGCAGCTTCACAATTTATCATCAGAGGAAATTCTTCTAGCATCTTTGCTACATAAGGTTCGAATAATATGCTGACCTGTATACAGTATTTCTGTAGTAATTACATATTCCATTACTTGCAGGGTCTTTACCAGAAAGCAGAGGCACTCTATGCCATGGGAGACTTCGAGTTTGCCCTTGTACATTACCACAGAGGGAACAAACTTCGACCAGAATTTCAAGGATTTCGGCTAGGAATACAGAAGGCGCAGGAAGCAATAGAGAACTCTGTGGGAAGTGAGTTATTTCTTATAATTTACTGGAATCTATAGAGTGCACCTTCAGAGACAACAGGTTTTGATTTATCATTATATGTAAACAATGTATAAGGCAGTTATTTATTTATTTATTATTGGATGAGAAAATTGTAGTTTTCAAAGCAAATAATGTGAATGTTCTGGTACAATGGGAACATTTTAATACGACACTGGTACAAAGACAGCTTTTTTAATACCAACTCATAACAGAAATATTGTTCAACCCACTTGTCTTTAATATATATATATATATAACCTAATTTCCCCGCAAATCTAGACCTTGCATGGTTTAAACTTACCTATGAGGCTTCTAAATATACGTACCATCCCTCATTCACTCACTTGGCTGCATTCTGCTGCTGCTCTGTGCCTTTTCTGTGTAGGTCAGCAGCAGAAGTGGCCGATACAGCAGAGACGTTAGTGATTGGCAATGTTGAAGGGTTGAACTTTTGATTTAACAGTTATTTTTACCAGGTATTTGTTGAGCTGTGATTGATACATAGCTGTAACATAGAACACAGGGAGTTACAGCTCACCATTAAAGTAAAGCTAAGTGCTAAAACAAAACTGCAAGTTAATAATGGTCTTCTTCCTTAGATTGCAGTAGGTTAAAAGGCCAGTGTCAGATCAGTTAAATTAACCGCTAGGTGTCCTATACTGCAGGAGCCCCCATTCTCATGGGCCAATATTAAAACCCGATCAGTATTTCAGTATTTTGGTCTATAATGCGTCTTAATATCAGCGGTACAGATGTGTGGGAGAAGTATGCTGTCTTACACAGAATCGTTACTGTGTTATCTGCAAATTTCAACACATTTTTTCCCATTGACTGCAAGGGGAACAATCCTCAAACATGATCATTCCGAGGTTTCAGAGTCATGTCATCAAAACAGTTTATTTTATGGACATAAACAGAAACACTGATACCCCCAACCTCCTCACAGACACAGGTACACACACCTACTAACTTACCCTTCCATTCCTGTGGAAGTCATACTTAATGGGTAACTATAGTCAAAAAACAAATTTTGATCAATAATCAAAAAAAGGTTGTTTTTTACCCCCCAACCTGACACACACCTACTGACCTACCCTTCCATTACTGTGGCTGCCATACTTAAAGGGTAAATATAGTCATAAAACCAGCAATGTCCTTTTTCATTGCCATAGCAAGATTATGCAGTTTTAAAACCTGCAGCACAGACACACACATTCCCTTTTAAAAATTTTGCTTTTCAAGACAAATTTAAAGTATATACGTAAACGTTCCCTTTTTTTATTCTGCTGTTTTATGCTATTGTGTCTTATACCTCTACTGTACCAAGTTTCTAGTTGATATTTAGTCATTTAGTTTTATCCTTTAGCCAATAGTCAAATATAAAGATTAAAACAGGATCAGGACCAACAAAACAGATCAGAGACAAAATCCCCTTTCTAGTCTATCACCCTCCATACTGGATCACCCACCTCATTTGGTAGAATTTGTGAAAGTTCATCCAGCAGAGACATTTTGATTCATCTTTGAGATGGACCCACTAGTGCTGATGTTCAAAGCATAAAATTAAGACAATAGTAAGACCAGATGAAGGCAGACATCATCAAACCCTTAATTTTCCATATAAATTATCTGTTTTGGTACTCTAGGACCCTGCAATAAAATAATAAGGTTGAAAAAAGACTGGAGTCCTTTAATTTCAACCATTTCTACTGATCTAGAGGAAGGCAAAAAACTCTTTGATGAAATGAAAAAAACCTTCCTCACTAATTCGGCAATAGGCTTAACCCTGGATCAATATTATAGAGACAATATTAATAAACAATATTATGTAACTAATGGCTACTTGTTAGCTCATATCTTTCATATATACAAATGTATCTTATCTGTCTGTCTATTAGGCTGGATTCACACGGGGAAATGATTTGTCCCGCTCGAGCGTTCGCTACTAGCGAGCATTCGGTCGGCACAAATGACTGTCAGTCGCGGCAACAGTGGCCGTGGGCAACAATTAGCGCAACCGATCGTGCAGTCTCATAGGGAACTGCACGATCGACCATGATTTACCAACGGACCCAATCACCCGTTTGTCTGATCTGGACGAACAGGCAAATGAGCTCGGTTTGCGGCCACCCCGCACACACGGTAAAATATTTTTACACATCTTACTGTGTGTACCCAGCCTTATATACCATATCTATCTAATCAATCCATATATTATACTTTCTCTTCTCTACTACATAAATATTTATTAATATATAACATGTATAAACTCTGTAAAGAATCAGTTTAAAATGACACTCCCATATATTAAAATTCTTAAAACAGTCAATTGCGCCTATTCACCACTAGGGGCACTGCGGGGTTTACTCTGTGCTGTTCTGATGCTTGCTTGGTCTGTTTAGCTCCCAATAACCTCTGCACACAGGAATAAGGTTGCCAACAAACTTTATTATAGCAATTAAAAACAATAAAAAGCACTAAAAAACCTTGCAGAAACAGTCCATTAGCCATTGTTAAAGTAGCAACTCTCTGCTATGGTGTGGCCCCTTTAACTCGTGCATAGTTGCCAACAGTCCCGTATTACCCGGGACAGTCCAGGACTTTATGAAGCAGTCCCGATCTTTTAAAGTCCCGGTAAGTGTCCTGTGATCTGGAGCTGTGTGCACAATTTATAGCCATTGTCATCACTGTCGTCAGATCAGATCCTCTCCTGCTCTACAGAGCAGAGCAGAGAGATCGAATTACACTGTCCTCACCCCTGGGTATGCGAAAGTTAAAGCACAGCGTTACTGAAATACTGCTCTGGCTAGCTCCGCCCCCTCCTCTCGTCGACGAGATAATAATAAAGTTTGTTGGCAACCTTATTCCTGTGCGCAGAGGTTTTTGGGAGCTAAACAGACCAAGCAAGCATCAGAACAGCAGAGAGTAAACCCTGCAGTGCCCCTAGTGGTGAATAGGCACAAGTGAGTGTTTTAATAATTTTAATATATGGAAGTGAAGGCATCTTGGATATAAAGTAATACCTTTTATTGGCTAACTAAAATGATTAAAATTGCAAGCTTTCGAAGCACTTGGCTTCTTCCTCAGGTATGATGCAATACTGAATCTTGTAAAGCACTCTATTTTATACATACTAGAACAAAGACTTTCTGACATTACACAGATGTTATCTTTTGCCCCCATGCCTGATTGGCAATGGCTGTCGTAAATAACACAGTAAATACACATTCAATGATCACACGCAGTAATAAAAGAATTAGCAAGGGTTAAACAAACAATCAGATACACTTTAGTGTCCATGGAGGGTCTGGTATAAATGAGGGTTTGCAGAAAAAGTGTGAAACCTGCAAGTACATCCACACTGGAGACAGGATACCAAAACCAGGAACCCAACATAGGTTTGAAATAAAGGGAACCTTCTCCTGCAAATCATCCAATGTGGTATACCAGATTTTATGTTCTAGGTGCCCCTCAGGACTTTATGTAGGAGAGACTGGACAGACCCTGAGTCAAAGGATGAACTCTCATCGATTCAGAATTAACAACAATAAACAAGATGTCCCTGTGGGTGCCCATTTCTGCAGCCAAGGACACAGCCTGAAAGACCTAAAAGTCACAGTGCTCATGGGAAATTTCAGATCCCGAAAGGAGAGGTTAGAATGGGAATGTAAACATATACAAAAATTTGGGAGAATGGGAATGTAAACATATACAAAAATTTGGGACTCTGGACTCAACAAAGATCTAAACTTTATGTGTCACTATGTTTCTAATCTTAATGTCATGTAGAGTTAATCAGACTAAATTCCTCTAAACCACCCAAACCCATAAATATCTCATTTATACCAGACCCTCCATGGACACTAAAGTGTATCTGATTGTTATTTATTGATATTTTTTAATAATGACAAAAAGTTTGCCAAGGGCACGCAATGATTAGCTGATAATATTGATAGTTTTTAATAATGACAAAAAGTTTGCCAAGGGCACTCAATGATTAACTGATAATATTTCAATGTCATACTGTAGACATGGTTACATTTTATGATATATATTGGAAGTCAAGGTTCATACACTAGGTCAAACAAAAGCAGTTAGCAGCTGTCATTCATCACAGTCAATGACTGAATGCTATTCTCCTAGCTTTTGAGAGGCAGTGACAAAGGGGAGAAGAACATTTCGTTGCATAATGGGTTAGTTCTACATCTTTCAGCATTCTAACTATTCTGATTTTGTGTTTTAGGGGGTGATTTACATATATATTAATTTTCATTTGAGGGGTTAATATGCCCTTTAATGTATTGATATTTAAAAAAAAAAAAAAAAAAAAAAAAAACTTAATCTAAAACATTTCTAGTTTTAAATTTTTTTTGTTTCTGGCAAAAAAACAAATTAAAAAAGGTTATACCTTAAAGGGCACGTCTAGTGACGCACAAGCTCTTAAATCCCAGAGATTTAAAAGCTTGCGTGTACGTGGTTCTGCCACAGGCGCCTGATGTGATACAAAAGGAAGCAGCAGCGGCAAAATCCCTTTGTATTGTGATTTATATAAACAGTTTTGAATGTCCAGAAGATTTTTATTGGCTATAACTGGAAAAACCCCGACACTTTTGCAGGCCATACACTTTTTAGATTTCATAGATTCAACGTTTAATTGTGAAAGATATCTAATGCCTTAAGGTAGACTTCTGGTGGTTTCACCTCCCAACGTTCTCCTTCTTGGCCCAATTATTTTGCACTGACTGGGCCAGGGGGTTGTCCAAAACTTGCAGTAACTTTGGGAGGTAAGATTTCTAGACAGCTTTTTACTCAATATACTGGCAAAATTCTGTTCAGCTTCCGGTCATCATTCTCTATGGTAGACAAATGACTTGTACATATTTTAGGCTGGGTACACATGACAATTTTTTGTCCCGACTGACCACTAGCGAGCAGTCAGCCGCGGCCAAAGAAGCCGTGTCTGACAGTTTTCCGAGATTGATTGTGCAGTCCACTGTAGATCAGCCATCATTTTCAATCATTACGGATTGCCCAGAACGGATAATTCGATCATGGCAGCCCACAAAACACACAATGCAATTTTTCACCCCAACAGACGGATACGTAGAAATATCGGTCAGTTGGCCCAAAAAATTGCATGGTGTGTAACAGCCTTAGAAGCTGGTGAAGTTTCTGTCAAGTTGAAGCTCTCGGTCTCAAAGTTCACCTGTCTGTGATGGCCCCTGTTGGGGTTGCTTTTGATCTGTCCTGCCAGATCAATGAGGGAACAAGAGCCCCTACACATGTTGGCTCTAGGCAGACAATTTTATGTGTGTGTACAATTAATCTTAAAACTAATCCCATTACATCTAAATTTATAAATGACTATCTTTATAACCACTTTACTTTCAGCATTATGGTTTCTTTAGTATAGACCTAAACAGCTGTCTTTTGTACCCACATTAGCATTGTTAGCATTAAAAGCCTTACTGGCATCTACAATGGCTATAATTTTGAGTGCCAAATTATCATGACTCAAAAGGTTGGCATAAATATGACAAATCTCTGGCTCTGTTTTTCTTCCATAATTCATTCTATTTTAAAGGCAAACTAATTAACTTGATATTTATACTCTATGAAAAAAATATAATTTTGTTGTGTATATAAATGTACATTACAGATACAATAGGATCTGGCTTTGAAATTGTGGTCTTATAGAACCATAGAAGATCGCAATGCTGCGTGACTAGGTATAAACATATGTTTTTAAATTAGTGTTAATTTCATTTGATATATATCTAATATATATATATATGGTGAAAACACAGAGTGGAATCAATTTCTCAGTTAATAGAAAGTTTTGGTATACAGTACAGTAAATCTATAAAAAATGACCAAGGTTTCTCAGTCAAAATGTTTGCATTAGAGTTAGGTCATAGATTTATGATTAATATGATAAAACAAGAATATATGCAATTTTACTAAATGATGTGTATTCTAAAATCTTTAGGCTAGAAAGAATGCCCCCAAACTAAATTAAATATTTAATCATGGTTTCCATTTACAGCTACACATTTAATGTACATTTTATTTCTTATCATCTTGGTCACGGAATACAGCAAATAATAATAACCACCAGCAGGTCAGTGCCTGTTTTCTGCTAGGGTTAGATATTTGGGCAATAAGAGTTTCTAACATTACCACAGTTCATGACTTAGTTCCTAGATGCTTCCACTTGTGTTTCTATGTAAATATTAATCAAATCTTTTAAGCTTAGGAAGAAAGACCTTAAAGGACAACTAAAGCCACTGAACCAGATGGCAGAACACCTTAATATAAAACCAGTAATCTGTGTCTTATCTCTCATTATGACATGGGCGCTGGGAAATTTACCTAAATAACATATGGTTTGTGCTTTACTTCACAGCATTCTAGTATCAGAAAGTTTGGTCAACGACCATTATGTTCTGCACATGCTCAGTCCTTAGCTATGACAGAAACTTGTTACAGTTGGTCACACCCATTAGTAATCTGTAGCCAATCCTTTTACAGGACAGATAAGGCAAGGAAGCATGTAACTGAGGTCAGGAGGTGTTGTCTGACACTGCACATACACACAGATACCTCATCCAGTTCTTAACATTTACTTTAATACAATTTACTGAAGTGGTATTTTATAGCTTATTGGTGTTTTTAGGGTAGTTGTTTTCAGATTCTGAAGTATAAAAATTGGGTTTAGTTCTCCTTTAATTCTTCAATTAGCTACTTTGTATCTCTTTGGGCTAAAGGGATGAAAATTAAAGTGGAAGAGTGATTTCTGTAGTGAAATCAATGATTTTAAACACATATCTTTGTTAAGGTTTTTCTCAGGAAAAAAAAATAGATAATTTTAACGTGCGGTTTCTAAACAAGTAAGTCTCATCAAAAGCCTTGAATTTTACCTTTACAATCTCTAGGTGAAAGCTGTGAAAAGTTCTGTAGCTGAAAAGGTTCCTGAAGAACCCTGCTTTCAGCAGCTTGTAGCCATGTGACAAGTCTCTGCCTGCATTAATGGCCACACCCTCTGGTAAAATTAAGTGGCATCTGTAGTGCCAAAGTATATATTCCATTTAAGCCCAACACTGAGCAGTCAAAAATCTGCTTGTGCTGCTCTTCCACTGGTCCCCCAGTCTACCCTCTTTCTCTACCTGGGCATGACTGAGTAAGAGATGGAAGGAAAATCCCAGCCCACAGGCATAAGGAGAACTCGGACAACCGACAGCCACCACATAAGTGTTTTGGTTTTTTTTGCTATATCTCCCAAGATACAGCCCTTTACACACTGTGTGAAGTCTATGTGCACTATCATCTGCCACTTAAAGGACAACAGTGATCTCAAACAAGTGGGCGTTAAATGAAAGCCTGCAGTATTTCCTTTAAAATGACCCAACATACACATCTCTGGCTGCAGCATTAAGAAATTATTTTGGGATGAATGATAACATTTCCTGCTTCCAGTTAGCTGAGTGACATCACCTGAAGGGAGGCAGAGCTTAAAGGATATCTTCACCCTAAAAAACAACTTTATATATGTTGTAGGGCACCCCTGCCCATCCCCAACCGCTATGTCAGTTTACAAAAAAAAAAAAAAGAAATTCAGAACTCTACTTACAGCCCCTGCGGCGCTCTAACCCAGCTCCCTGCTTGCCTGAACTAGCAAACGGGGGCCGGACCAGTAAACCTGTCTGTGATTGAATGAGGGGCAGCCAATCAGAGACACGGCTGCTGGCAATGGAGAGTGCTGCAGGAGAAAAGGGCTGTAAGTAGAGTTCCAACCCTTTCTTTAGTAATCTGATACGGCGGTTGGGGGTGGGAAGGAAAGGGCTACCCTACAGAAAAGAGGTCTTAAGCAAGGTGGCAGGGCAGGTAGAGAGGGATCGGGAGGGTGAGGGGGGGGGGCTCCTCTGCACATGTCATACTACCTCCCAGAGGCAAGACAGGAGGCAGAGACCTTTTGGCAGGAAGACAGCTACCACTCTTCTCTGCAGGAGAACCATAAGGAGCAGAGATTTAGGGTAAGGATTTTTTAAACTTTACACTGGGGCCAGTAGTGGGTTAAATTTTAGTTTATAGGGTGGAAATGCTCTTTAAATGTTTTCTTCGGCAATAAACTTGGCTTTAAGGAGGGGGGGGACAAAAAAAAGTGTTTTCAATGTAATGCAACAATCCCTACCCAATGTGTCAGGGTCAATGTTTGAAGTACTGTTGCCCTTTAAAAAGCTGAACAGTGAGACAGTGCTACTACCTCCCTATGAAATAATTTAAAATGGATAACCAATTTTCTACAACATAATTACATCTGACCACAATAATATTTTCAAAACATGTGGTTAAAATAAAATATGGAAGGAATGGAGTTAAAAGAAAAAAGTCAGATCACAAAATGTACAGAAGACAATTGTTAAAAGAACAAATTAAATAACCCTCCACATGCACATATAAAATGGATCTTGTGTTGACATCAGATCATACAATTTACATAATGGGTATACAAAAATGCCATCTTTGTAACGAATATGGCTCCTTGATAGATGTGTTGGACTAAATCATAGTTTATTCAGGTTTATGATTTTTGTATGACTGTGCAAGTCAAGCATTACATTACAAAATATTGCAGTCTAAAAAAATAACTTGCTTTTGTTGGGGTTGAGGCTAAAATATAGAAGAGATGGAGTTTTCTTTGTAGGCCACTGCTGTACAAATGAGCATCATTACCAAAACACAGATTTATTCTTATTAAACTATCAATAGTATTCATTTAAATGTGTTGCTCATTTAGCAACTCTGTATAGTAAAGAACCATGCACAAATCTCAACTTACTAACAAAATGTATTCTTTCTTCAGGGGTAAATACTACCATGGAAAAGCTGTTCTTGGGCATCCTTTTGGTAGGAAGCATGATTAAAGTGGCCAATGCTTGTCCCTTCCATTGTACTTGCCAGAACCTATCTGAATCTCTTAGTACACTTTGCGCAAACAAGGGACTATTATACATCCCGCCTAATATAGACCGTCGAACCGTAGAGCTAAGGCTGGCAGACAATTTCATTCGGGTGGTGGAACAAGAAGATTTTCTTAATATGACCGGGCTTGTGGATCTCACATTATCCAGAAATACCATTGATAACATCAAGCCTTATGCTTTTGGGGATTTGGAAAGCTTAAGATCTCTACACTTAGATGGTAACCGTCTAACAGTCATACACGAGGAGGCCTTAAGAGGGATGCTAAACCTGCAGCATCTGATAATAAATAACAACCAACTAGTGACAATACCAGTAGCAACTTTTGATGATTTTCTCCTTACCCTTGAAGATCTTGATTTGTCTTATAACAACCTAGTTAGCGCTCCTTGGGAGTCTATTCAAAATATGGTCAGTCTTCATACCCTTAATCTTGACCATAATCTTATAGACTATGTAATGGATGGGACATTTTCAGAACTATACAAACTTTCTAGGTTGGATATGACATCAAATAGGTTACATACGCTACCTCCAGACCCCCTATTTGCACGCTCTCAGACTGGGATGATCAGTCCAACTCCTTATACATCCACGATTGTGCTCAACTTTGGAGGTAATCCATTTCATTGCAATTGTGAACTTCTGTGGTTACGGCGGCTTGTTAGAGAAGATGATATGGAAACTTGTGCTTCTCCTTCACAACTGGCAGGACGCTATTTTTGGTCCATTCCAGAAGAAGAGTTTACCTGTGAGCCTCCCCTCATCACTCGTCATACACATCAACTATGGGTGTTAGAGGGACAAAGGGCCACCTTAAAGTGCCGAGCTATAGGGGACCCAGAGCCAGTAATTCATTGGGTATCTCCAGATGATAAGATCATGCCAAACTCCTCCAGAACTGCTTCATATAGAAATGGGACCCTAGACATTTTGGTTACTACAATCAGGGATGATGGAGCTTACACTTGCATAGCCATAAATGCTGCAGGAGAGTCAACAGCCCAAGTAGACTTAAAAATGATCCCTTTGCCTCATAGAAACAATGGGACTGTAAGTGTCTTGAGGAAAGACCCAGGATCTTCTGACATTACAACATCATCCAAAACATCTGCCAACATGACAGAAGAGAAGCAATTGCCAGAAAGTGCAGTTGTAGTCTCTGATGTAACCTCTTCATCTGCATTGATTCGATGGTATATAAGCAGGTCAGGCTACATAGTCTGGATGTATCAGATTCAGTATAATTGCACAGCTGATGAAACACTGGTGTACAGGTAGGGATGTTTCCTTTTAACTTACTTGTATAAGATTATTATTTAGATTGTTATTATAACACTTCTGAAATGGGCAGATCATTTTTCTCCGAAAGAAAAGTCAATGTTCTAAACCATTAGCTTTAATGCTAAAATATAAAACTTTAATGTAAACAATGGTACATTTTAAGAGCTGGTAGAACAAAATCAGAAACAGAAAAAGTAAAATTAATTAACCATTTAACAGGCAAAGCCAAATGTATAACATATGTGAACATTTTATTCACATTGGTGTATAAAGAATCTGGCTGCTATTTACAACAAAGAAACTAAAGGAGCACCAAGAGGAGACACCTTTCAATACACTAGTAGCCTAATTAGCTGAGAGATACTTAGATGCAAGCACAACTTTAGTATAGTATTTCAGGTTGAATAAAAACATACGTCCAGCCAGTCCAACCCATCTAGCAATATCCTCATTTCCTGCCTAACTGTTGATCCAGAGGAAGGCAAAAAAAACCCCACCAAATTTATGAAGGGGGAAAAATTCCTTCCTGACTCCAAGTGGCAATCGGAAATTTCTCTGGATCAACTCTACTTTATGTATCAATACCGGTAACTTGCAACATTCCTTGTTTGCAGAAACTCCCCCAGCTTTTTTTTTTTTTTAACTGACCAATGAACCTGCCATAACAACGTCCACTGGAAGACCGTTCCATAGCTTTACCGTTCTCACAATGAAAAACCCTTTCTGAACTTGAAGCCTAAACGTTTTTTCTTCAAGTCTTAAGGGATGTCCACTTATCCTCTGACATGCTCTATTGGTGAACAATGCCCCAGATAGTTTATTGTATGTCCCGTTAATGTATTTATACACAGTAATCATATCCCCAAGCAAGCTCCTTTTCTCCAGCGTACATAAATGTAACTTATCCAGTCTCTCTTCAAGCTCCTCCAATCCCCTTATTCATTTAGTTTCCCTTCTCTGAACCCTTTCCATTTCAAAGATGTCCTTTTTTTACACAGGATTCCAAAATTGCACTGCATATTCCAAATGAGGCCTTACCAATGCTTTGTAAAGAGGGAGAATAACATTTTCCTCCCTTGAATCCATACCTCTCTTTATACAAGACAATACTATGCTGGCTCTGGCTGTAGCCGCCTGGCACTGCTTGCTACCTTTAAGTTTGTTATCCACCAAAACTCCAAGATCCCTTTCCAACAGGGATTCACTTAACACAGAGCCATTTATATTATAACGTCCAAAATGCATCAGCTTACATTTACCAACATTGAATCTCATCTGCCAATTAGCAGCCCAATGTGACACAATCATCTAGATCCCCCGGCAACGATTGCACATCCTCTGAAGTTTTTAATGGTTGACAAAGTTTTGTGTCATCAGCAAACTCAGAAACTTTGCTGACAATACCCACTTCCAAATCATTAATAGACAGATTAAATAGAAGCGTCCCTAACACTGAAACCTGTGGCACCCAACTTAGCACTTTAGTCCATAATGACGAAGCCCCATTAACAACTACTCTTTGCATCCTATTTGTTAACCAATTTTCTATCCATATACAAATGTGCCTCCCAACACCAACATTTTATACAGTCCAGGAGATTTATTAATATTAACCTTATTTAGTTGTTTCTGTACCATATCCTTGGTTAACCAAAGTGCACTTGCATCTTTTATACCATTACTGGTACTATACTATAGGATATCTCTACTTGGATCTTTTATAGTGGATCTTTTACAGAGGGGAAAAAATAAATATTTAAGACATTTGCTTTATCGCCATCCTCCATAGCGAACTTATCCCCATTAATTAATGGTGCCACATTTTCAGTCCTCATCTTCTTACTATAAATATACTTTAAAAAAAATTTAGGTTTAGTGATGCTTTGTTCTGCTATCCTAACTTCATTATTAATTTTAGCTAGTTTGATTGCTTTCTTACACTCCTTGCTACAGTTTTTAGAATCCCTAAAGGCCATTTCCATTCCCTCTGACTTAAAGGTTTTAAATGCCTTTAATCTTCCTTTCTATTTGCCTCTTTACATCAGAATTCAGCCAGATGGGCGTGGATTTTTTTTTTTTACATGTATTTCCCAAGGGTATAAATTTAGATGTGAACCTTATCACAGTTGACATTCCGAAGAGCTTCTTTTAACCTGGAAAAATTTGCTTTCCCAAAATTAAAAGTCTCTGTTAACCCAATGCACTTCCTTTCGATAACATACTCCAAACGACACTATTTCATGGTCACTATTACCTAAGCCTCCAGTTACTTTTATATCTATAATACGCTCCACGATGTTAGATATTACCAGATGCAACAGAGCTCCTTGTCTAGTAGGAACTTCAGCCACCTGTGAGAGAAAATTATCCTGTAGCAAATTCAGAAACTTTATCGCCCTTTTCTGTGTTGGCAATTCCACTCCACCAATCAATGTCAGGGTAATTAAAGTCCCCCATAATGAGTACACTCCCCAAACTTGCAGCCCTTGCCAACTGCATATGAAGCCAACTCAATTCCTGCCTGCTAGCATTTGGCAGCTTATAGCAGACACCAACAATGACATTACCCCCTTTCCTGTTGCCTAATTCCACCAATATTGCCTCTGCTTAAACATCCATATCGCCAGTTATTTCTTTTTTAAATTTGGCTTTAATTATTTTTTAACATAAACACATACCCCTCCCCATTTCCTTTTTTCCCTATCCTGCCTAAACAAGGCATATCCTTCTAAATTTACAGCCCAGTCGTGAGAACTGTTCAACCACGTTTCTGCTATATCGATCTATCCCGGAGAGACTGATAATACCCCCCCCAACCTAGTTTAAAATCTCCTTCAACCCTCTAAGCCATCTTCTCCCCTAAAACAGCTGCATCGCCATCAGTAAGGTCAGGGCCGGATTTACCATTAGGGGCTCCTGAGTTTGGAGGGGCAGCTGTTAATCTACTCCCACCAATCCAACCCCTTGTCTATTTTCTTCCACAAAAAAAAGAAATGGGTGTGGTTTATGGGTGTGGTCTGTGTTTAAGGGTGGGGCTAAGGGCGCCAGGACCTTTGGGCTTACAGGCTCCTGAGGAGTAAATCCAGCCCTGAGTGAGGTGCAACTCATCCCTACTAAAGAGCCTGTAGCCAACAGCAAAGTTTGCCCAGTTCTTTATAAACCCAAACCCTTCTTCCCTACACCACCCACTTAGCCATGCATAAATGCTCCTAAGCTACTGCGGTCTCCCTAGTTTAGCACGTGGCTGCAGTAGTATTTCTGAAACCACTACCTTAGAGGTCCTTGCTTTTAACTTGGCCCCTAGATCTCGGGAATTATGTTTAAGGATCTCACCTCCTCCTCTAACTTTGTCATTGGCACCGATGTGAACCAAGACCGCCGGGTCTCACCCGGTCCCACCCAATAATCTGTCTACACGATCCACCACATGCCGAACCATAGCACCACGCAGGTAACACACAGTTTGACATGTAGGATCTTGGCGGCAGATTACCCTATCTACCTTCCTTATAATGGAGTCCCCTACCACTACCACCTGCCTAGCATTCCTGATCCTAAGTTCTTCCTCCCTTGTATCAGAGATGGCAGTCCCCCGGGTGCTCAAGGGATTAGCCTGCTCCATACACGCCAATTCCGAGCTGTCCTCCTCTACTTCAAAGGTGGCAAATCTGTTAGGATGTGCAAGCTGGGAAGAAGCAACCCTACCCTTCCGTCCCCCACTTCCCATAGTAACCTTAACAAAACTACCTCCCCCCTCAACATTCCCTGTCCCACTTCCACCACCTCTAAACTGGCCCCAGCCAGTGCCTGCTTTGTTCTAGAAGTTGCGCTAACCAAAAATTTCATACAGTTTTGGAAAGCACACATCCTAAAGCATTCAATGGACCATGCCACAGCCTGTTGCTAAACATCTAGGAATTTAAATATGTCCAGAATATGATCCAATTAGGTGTGCCCTATATTAAAAAGAGCACACCCCTAAATTTAAAATCATGCTTCTGGTTGCAAACTATCCCAACGTATAGCAGTATAAATCGTGGTGCCTCCTGCTTACACTGTAAGCTGTGACATCACCAGCATCATTGCTTTCCCCCCACCCTGCTGGCTTGAGCATGCCCACTTGTATCCTAATGCTGGGACAGAGGGAAGATGCATCACCAGCTGTCAAACCCCACCCCGACATTCTTTATTGGTTCTTAAAGCTATCCACAAGCCTGGAAACATTTTTTTTATTCCCCTCCATGAGTCAGAAAAAAGCCCAAAGAATGATTGCAGTCCTGTGACTAGCTTTATAAAGGATCTATTTTTGGGGGTGGATAGTGCCAGTTGCTGTTCTATGTAGAGATAGTGATGTGGTAAAATCAACTGTCAGATGCTTATCCCAGTTTGCTGGACCTGAAGCTATATCTAAACCAATCGAAAAAATGATTTTCAATTGTTGAGCACTATTCCCTCGGTTCCCCAGTTAGAGTCAGGATACAAACATCCAGATCGATAAAATAAATCACTTTATTTCTGCATTTAAAAAACGTTTTGCATTAGAAGGGTACAGGTAAGAAATACTCTGACGCGTTGGGTCAGGTGACCCTTACTCATAGACTATGCGTCCCTTTAACAATACATATTAAAAAAATCAATATTGTGCAATATACATATCAAATGTGTTGCAGCATGTTACTTAAGCAATGTATAAAATTAACCTGGCACAGTTAGCCCTTACCATTTTCCTATAAATAAGATTTGTTAATAAAGTGTGCTGAAACTTCTATCATGCTATCCTAGTACAGTGTACAAAAAATTCAGCACATGTAAAGAACTATCTGTAAACCTACCCAGCATAAGGACCTAAACTAGTATCAATACTTGTTATCTGGCCTTGTCCCTAAGTCAGCCTGAGGGGGGCATACCATACAACAAACAAGTTTATTCCCTTTGCTTTTAAAAATGCACATCTGCAGTAATTGGATATATATAACAATGCCCTTACAGCTGAACTAAGTTAAACTACTTTATTCATGAGTACCGTTTAGTTACAGTAAATAGCATTACAGTGGATTTATCAGCCTAACATCTTTTCTTTTTTCTAAATCAGTAACTGCCTATAGAAATCATGAGATACTGTTAAATGCAATACCCACAGAGTGTGAAAAAAAATAGTTAAAAAATATTGATCTTTAAAAAGGTAACTGTGGTCTCCATACAATTACCCCCTAAAATAGATATCTTATACCTTTTATACAAGCCAAGAATGACCTGTCTAGCTTCCAGATTCTCCCCCCCCCCCTCAAGTGGGAGAGGGTAGAATGAGCTGGGCGGAGTTAGTGGCATAACAGAGGTGGGGGGTTAGGGGCGGGATTTCAGCCCTGACTGAATTTTTTCCTGCAGACAGGACAATCCCTCCCAAATAGGGATGCCTGGCAACCCTTCTAGCTTCTCTGGCTCTTAAGTCATTGGCTTTTAAATTATACTCAGACAGTCAGGATGAACAAGGAAGTGTGCAACAGTCACATAATTTGCTGTGTAGAATGCAAGCAGAGGGGCGGGACCGGCAGTCGCGTCTGTGATTGGCTGAGCAGCAGCCAATCACGGACGCGGCTGCCTGTCATTCAGTGCAGCGGAGGAAAGAGGAGAGGTAAGTAAGAGTTTGGGGAGCTTTTTGAAAAAAAAATTTATGCGGTTGGGGCTGGGGGACATGGGGGAGCAGCATATTAAGGGGGTTTAAAGCTAGGGGGAGGGATAGTAGAACGGGAGGGAGAGGGAGGGAGAGGGAGGGAGGGGGGAGAAGGGCTGCAGTACGCATGGCAAATATCTACCGGAGGCAAGATAGCAGGCAGAGCCCTGCTATCCTCCTGGTGGTTAGTTTTTGGACTTTGGGGGGGGGGGTCTACAGGAGAACCCTATGGAGCTGGGATGTGAGGTAAGGATTAAACTACACTACATGGTGGGGCCAGTAGTTGGGGGGATTATAGTTTTGGGGGTGGACATGCCCTTTAATTCAATAATGTCTCTTTTAGAAACACTAAGCAACGAGAAATCCGTTTTCACTGTAATTTCTTGAAAAGGCTACAATCAGTTAGAAATAATGGACTTATTACTATTTTACCAAAACACAAAAGTCCATGGATGCACACCGTCTGGTGAAATGAACAGCTTTATTGTGACATATTCAGGGCGATGCACCAATGGCGCACCACTCCTGTTTTGGAGTTTAAGTCACGCTAACCGATATAACATCGGTTAATTAAACTCCTTCCTTGCGGCAGCTGCGTGACTAACACGAAAGTTAACCTTGCAGCCGCCGCAACCGATGTTCTATGCCGAAATCGACATTTTATTGCAGCACTTTAAACTTTTTTATATGCCATTGGCATATAACATTGCTGGGCTGTTTGCACCGGGTTGCCGATAGCGGCGCTCGGTGCATTGCCCTGATTGACACTCACACTACATGGCTCCATGGGACAGCACCCTGAGGACTAAAATTGGGGAGTGCGGTATGTGATTTTGACTATTTATTAATATTTTAGCTTCTACTTTCCTAAAAACCCTCAAAACATTGCTTTGGTCTTAACAAGAACGTGTTTCCCAGAATGTGACTGCTATAACCCTAACTTTCTGTATTAAATAAAGCTGTTAAAAGGCTTGTCCACCCTTAAAACAACCCACCTATCTCAGTGCTCACACGTGCCATTACTGCTTACTGGCAGTTCTGGCGCCTTGAGGTCATTAAAAAGGGGATTAAAACAATGGAAGACAAGATGCAGACATAAAATGTGTTACTTGTTTAAAAACTGGTGCCAAATTAATAGACAGTGACAGAGGCTACAAAGTAGCAAAAATTTAAAGTTGTCATCTTTTCATCTTTATGGTTACCGTATTGTGCATACTGATTTCAACTAACATCAATTAACAGCTTAGTGCTGCTGCCGCCAATATTACTAATCACTGAGCTTACATATACAATGTATACAAAGACAAAGAAACAATGACAATTTTGAGGTTTACACCTGTAACAATGTTTTTGAAAATTGAGATGCTGTATAAAAATCTATGCCTCATTTATATGGTCATGGTGACTTCTAATATCCTTACATTTAAAAAAAAAAAAAAAAAAAAAGCATTATTCATACAGCAAAACATTAATATGGAAGTGGTTTTTAAAAGAGTATAGGGTAAAAGGTGTGGATAAAATATTTGTGATGCGCTAATATCACTGTCCAAAATAACCCTTTCAGGAATCCCTCGCTTGAAAATCCCTGCACTTGTACCTGGGACATGCCCTTTAACACAATTCCTATGAGCACCAAGATTTAAATTTAAATTAGAATTCCACCCCCCAAAAAAACCAAACAACAAAACATTTGAATTCAGAAAGTATCCTACACTAATAAGAATTTTGAGTAAATCACACAAAAAGGCAGTAACTGCAGGGCTCTCTGTACAATACTGCAAGTTTTAATGTGTATCTTTGATTAGGGATTGCAAAGAGACAAACAATATGTGGTTTTAATCAGTAGTTTTCAACATATAAATCACATTAAAATGTTTTTTTAAACTGGGCATACACTAGCAGATGGATTATGGATTATTTCTGACCAACCCATTCAGGGGCTGCAAGATCAGCTGTAATTTTTCAGCGAGTACTGGCCAAATGAGCGTTCCGAACGAATGAACTGTCGGACATGTCTCCCCGCAATACACTACACAATACACAGCACGAATGGCTAATACACTAAAATATCGGTTGGTCCAAAAAGGAGAACTAAATCAACATAGGACATCCAGGCTATTATTGGTATCTATTCTGAATGTTTAACATCCGGAACACGGATGATTGTGCAGTTTCAACTGCAAACAAACTTATTGTGCCATGTTTTGGATCATGTCTAATCCATAAAGTAGAGTTGATCCAGGGAAATTTCCGATTGCCACTTGGAGTCAGGAAGGAATTTTTTCCCCCTTCATAAATTTGGTGGGTTTTTTTTGCCTTCCTCTGGATCAACAGTTAGGCAGGAAATGAGGATATTGCTAGATGGGTTGGACTGGATGGACGTATGTCTTTATTCAACCTCAAATACTATACTATACTATTTTCAATCCCTCGCTATTATTGGATTATAGTCAAAATAAGTGGTAATTTCTCTTACATAAAGCATTTCTAACTATTTTTTCTTAAATTTTCAGAATATTGCCACCCACAATCAAACATTTTGCCTTAAAGCATCTGGTATCAGGTATGGATTATGATCTTTGCATTTTGGCTATTTTTGATGATGTGGCAACTTCCTTGGCAGCTACAAGATCATTGGGATGTGTCCAGTTCTCCACTGGCGAGGCATTTCCAGATTGCCGGTCTTTGCATGCCCATTTTCTTGGGGGAACTTTAACCATTATTATAGGAGGAGTCATCGTAGTCACATTGCTGGTGTTTACTGTAGGTATGATGGTCAAATACAAGGTATGCAGCAGCAGCCACACGGATATTCCAAAGGTGACGAATGTTCATTCGCAGACTACTGGAGGTCAGCAGGCACAGAATGGTTTGCTCCTCCAATGCAGGCTAAATAAGGACTCTGGTAAACCAAGAGGCTCCCAGACAACTTTCAGAGAGGAAAAAGGAAGAGTTATACATGGAGCCAGACCTCAAAGAAGAAAGGCTAGGCACAGAGAAGTGACTGAGAAAGAGGATGGCCAAAGCTTTATGGCATCAGAAGCACCATTACATGGTTCTAGCAGAGATGATGTTGCCGTTTTTGGTTTGCCAAAATCCAAACGCAGTTGCTCTGTGGACATGGGGGAAATGGCAACAAGCACTTGCTATAGCTATGCCAAGCGACTGAGTATCATATGGACAAAAAGAAGTCAGTCTGCACATGGCATGCTCTCAAACTGTGGGTCCGAGTTATCCATGGGGAAACCTGTATTATTTTCTGGCTCTGAGGAGCTGGAAGAAAGTGTTGTATAAATAATCTATTGTTCAATTTCTTACTGTTAAAGGACTTTCTCCCTGGTGGAATTTAATATTGAGCCATGAGCAAAACTTCCAATTCAATGGGGATAAACAACATCTTTATAATTCAAGAATGGGTTTCTGTATAATGTATTGTGTGGATCTTAAAACAGAATAACAAGGATAGAAGAGAACAATGACTTGAAGACTAATATTTTTGCACATGAGTGACTCCTTGTGATGTTCTTTATTGATGTAAGATGCAAAGAATATGTTACACAATATTCTTTATTTTTGAATCTGCAGCATTCGGGATATTAAAGTACCATTTTCTTCTAAAAGCTAATTAATTTAAGTCATCTGTTAATCCTAAAGGCTCTGCAATTATTTTATATGTATCTAAAAACATTCATAAAATCTATCAGCAAAAGCCATTATAAATATTTGATTAATTTGTTAACTAACCCAACAATGCATTAATGTGATTTACTATACAAGTCGTATTACATTTATCTTTGTTATATGATGGTTGTTTGCCACCCAGTACAAGCAAAGAATGGAACCAAAGCATTTTTGACCAAACTGTGAACATGAATGCTGATGTTAATGTGTACCACTGCTCTGTTCACTGTAAAAGGGTAAGATAAGTTGTTTAACATTTCACATTTTCCATCATATTCACAAGCAAGTCAATATCTGTAATAAAAGAATTCTTATACAGTGGGTTATAATGCCCTTATAGCACTTTAACGTTTCAGATATCACGAGTTATAATCTAGAAATACAAACATGTCTGCTTATTGGTATTTTTTTCTATCATTTGCAAATAAACGTAAAACAAAAAAATTAAGAAAAAACCCCAGAAAAAACTGCTTTTAATTGAAACAAAAAATAGTAACAGTAATAGAGAATGAATGAAGACATACATCAACCTACAAGTTCAGCTTGTGAAGGTTCTCATTCATCCAGGTCATGGTATACAGCATGGTATATATGTACAATGCTGTTTTGACACCTTACTCTGGGCGTTCCTATAACACCTCTTAGCCACTATCCTATAACACCTCTTAGCCACTATCCAATCACGCCCTTAACACTTGGCTGTGATATGCTAATTGGGATTTTCCAGGGTACATAATTGCCACAGATTCAGTCATTCTGAATTGAGAAAGCCAGTCAGATGACTAGCGAAACGTCTTCAAGAACTAAACTTCAAGTCCAGTTGATCTAATTGAAAACAACAGATCTACAAGTTCAGCATTTGTAGCCTACTCATGAGCCCTACCTAACAGTTGATCCAGAGGAAGAAAAAAAAAAAAAAAACAGCTGAAAATGGGGAGAGGGGGTTGTGACATATAGGACTTAAAGATACTTTATTAGAAAACAACAGATCTATGGACCTTTTGGGTGCAGAGGACAGCACCAAGATGGATTAAATGCATTGATCTATTTGTTTCTAATAAAGTTTTGTTTTAAAGTCCAGAAGTGTTCTGCTATTCATATAACTGTGGGTGGGGATTAAGGGGTTATGGTGGCAACAGTGCAGGCAATAACAATTTCAAGATAGAAATAGTGTCAGTAGAACTTGACACACATACAGAGTGGGGATCCGTAATGTATGGTGCAATAATCAGAAAGGGAGTACAACAATTGTGGAAATTGTATTTGACTGTATTTCTGAGTTAAGTGTCCCTTTAACTGGACCGATATTAAAGGGCATGTCCACCCCCAAAACTATAATTTGCCCCAGTGCTGTCCCCACTATGTAGTGTAAAAAAAAATCCTGATCTTACACCTCCCGGGCTCCTTAACCTCCCGGGCTTCAATCAATACATTAAAGGGTATGTCCACCCCAAAAACTCAAATTTTATATGTTATTGGCCACAATTCTATCTTTTGCAGAAAAGAAGCAGCTCACTGTAATCCTATCTGAGCATTCAGCCTCCCTTGCGGAACAACGCCCCAGATAGTTTATTGTATGGCCTGTTAATGTATTTATACATAGTAATCATATCCCCACGCAAGCGCCTTTTCTCCAGCGTACATAATTGTAACTTTTCCAGTCTCTCTTCATATTCAAGCTCCCCCAGTGCCCTTATTAATTTAGTCGCCCTTCTCTGAACCCTTTCCATTTCAAAGATGTCCTTTTTGTACACAGGATTCCAAAATTGCATTGCATATTCTAAATTTGAACACATTAAGAAATGTAATCAAACAGATCCTCTTAGCACAACAGTTACTTTATCACTGCATTTTTCCCAGAAGCATACATTTCTTACTGGGTACAGGATATATTACATTTTGTCCCTGAATAAGTATAAACAGTGAATATAAATAATTCTGTTTTAGAACATAAAATGTAGCTATGTTCTGGGCAAATAAATACCCATTTTCAATCCTGTCAATTATTGGCAAATAGTTACTGGGAGGAGCTGGGTAAATACATGTTTGCTCACAATGGTCAAAGTTTAAGGCTTGAGAAAGGGTATAGGATTTTCCTGAAACACAACATTTCTTGGGAATAAAAAAAAGGTTTTGAATTTTATTCTATATCTTTTTCAATTCTAAATATTCACACTTAAAGGGTATGTCCTCCACAAACATAGTGTAGGGCACGACAACACCCCCAACCAGCGTGTTAGTTTTCTAAAAAACGCACAAGAAATCCTGTTACCTTTGCAGTTTGCTCCAGGCTCTCTACTTGCTGGAAGCAGCAGAAAGAGTCCAGGATGGCAGACAACATCTGTGATGCCTATACGTCAGCCAATCAGACGTGGCTGCCAGCTATGCAGACAGCCAAGGGAATGAATGAGCCGAGTATATTTACTGTGCTTATTTTACAAAACTAACATGGCGGTCGGAGGTGGGCTGGGGTAAGTTACACTACAGAAAAGTATTTTAATGCTAGGGGATGAGGCAGCTATAAGGGGATCAGGAGGGTGGGAGGAAGGGAAGGCTCCCCTGAGCATGCCAGGGTCCTCAGGGAGTACAAAGAAGAAGCAGGGACCAGATGACACACAGACAACTCCTACTCTTCACTTTCTGAGACTTTGACCAGGCACTGCAGGAGAACCATAAGGAGCAGAGATGTGAGGTAAGGATTTTTAAACAATATACAGTGGGGCCAGTAGTGGGTTCAATTTCAGTTTTGGGGGTGGACATGCCCTTTAAGTCTATTTTATTCTGTGGAGAATCACAACCTGGTTATTTAGACATTTTCTTCCAGGCAATAAACAGGAAGACATTTATCTTTCTGACATAATCCTGTACATGCTCAGCATATTGCAGGGGGTGTTTAACCTGCACGCTTTTTGGCTGCACATAGGGACTATGTCCAAAGCCACAAGCACCAGCGATCTAACTGGCTGCAATTTTCACCAATCGTGCAGTGAGTTGGGAATCAATGGCCTAAAACTACAGGTTGGAGATAATGGCCCTACCAATTATAAAGGTTGCCCCTTGCCCCAACAGGCCAAAGACTCTTGGTTCTTATTTTATTGATGCATGCCCTTCCTTTACAGTTATGAGTTATGTAGAAAAACTTTCAGGGGATGCTGGGATATGTAGTTTAACAGCCAGGGGGGCGGATGTGAATGTCAGAAATTAATTTAATTTGATACTGGACCTTTTTAACAAGGTGAATTCAATTCTTGAAATTCCTACTTAAAATTAAGATACATCATTCAAAAATAATCATAATTTAAAGATTAAAATACTTACTAAGAAAAAAGTTCAAATTGGCAGAATTAACACAAGACAATAATTTGATAAAGTTAAACAAGATAAGCACACGCTCAAGATTTAAAGGGCATTCAGGACCTGTTAGGAGTCCGTGGTGCATATTTGTTTTCTTTTATTCCTAACCCGTTATGTTAATCGAAGAACGGGAGTTAAGACAGCTTTTTACCTCCCATTCTTTAATTACCGAGTAAAAGGATAGGTTCACTTTTTGAGTGATCCTATCCTTTAAATACAGGGTTGGGAGTTTACAGGGCAACTATGCGGGCCCAAACGCCTTGCCTGATGCATGTATGTATGGATAGTTTATTTTTATAACGCCACTTGGGAACACATCACTGTACAATAACAAAATACAAAAAAGTCATACAAGGGGGCCTTGTCACAAGAGGAAAGAAGCCCCTGCCGGTTGAGCCTACAATCAAGTTAGGAGGGTAACATACAGATGGAAGGAGTAGACTCGCCTCATGTCTTTCTCCCAACTTTAACATTTTTATTTCATTTAATTATTTTAAAATTTCAGGAAACACGACACTGTTTACAACATACTGTAATTTCTGTTTCTTGTCACCTTCCATGGCAGCATTCACCAGACTGGGATATCCCTTGCTCACAGGAAACGCACGGTATAAAAGTCCTTCCCACAATCCACTCCTTGTCTTTATTATAAAGCTGTCATAGGAAACAATCATAGAACATTATTTATAAAATACATCAAATATAGGGAGGGAAACCCTCTGGTGAATGCTGCCATGGAATGTGACAAGAAACAGAAATTACGGTATGCTGTAAACAATTCTGTGTTTTCTCTGTCACCCCAGTGGCAGCACTTCACAAGACTGGGACATAGCAAAGCTAAACATAGGGAGGGTAATAGCAACCTACTTTTTTTTTTTTTTTTTACTGTTGAATTACAGCTTCCAATACCCTGCGTCCGAATTTAGTTTTATCGGTTGCAGAGACGTCTAGGCGGTAATGTCGTACAAAAGTTTTCCAAGATGACCATTTAGCAGCTTCACAGATGTTGTCTAAGGAAACCTTAGAATCGAGAGCCCATGAGGTAGAGACTGCTCGTCGAGTGAGCTTTCAAACCAACTGGAACTGCCTCGCCTTTAACTTGATAGGCCTTTGCTATAGCTTGAGTAAGCCATGAAGCCAAAGTCTTTTTTGAAGGGGCTTCTCCCTTCCTAAACCCTCTAGGGATTACAAAGTTTTTCCGACTTTCTCCATGATTCTGTTCTTTTTAAGTACGGAGTCAAAAGCCTGACCAAATCTAGAGAATGAAGCTTTCGTTCTTTCTCTGTTCTGGGATCTGGGCAGAAAACTGGTAAATTGATTTCCATGTCCAAATGAAACAGAGTAACTACTTTGGGCAGAAAGTCAAAAGCAGGCTTAATCCTGACTCTGTCGTGAAAAATTGTTGTGTCTGGTTGCTTGGATGAAAATGCCACCATTTCTGACACTCTACATGCTGACGTGATGGCGACTAGCAGAATAGTCTTTAGTGTTAGCATCCAGTCTGAACTTTCTTCTATAGGCTCAAAAGGTGACATAGTTAAAGCTTTAAGCACTATTGGAAGGCTTACTCGGACTTGGGCACTAAAAAACCGAGAGACTAAATGATCTGTCGCCCATGATTTATCCAAAATTGCCGAGAGAGCTGAAACCTGTCCCTTAAGGATGCTGTTGCTCAATCCCATTTCGTAGCCTAAATACAGGAACTTTACAGTGAAAAAAGAATCTGCTTCTAAGGGATGAAGACCAGAAGCCTCTGCAAATTTAACAAATTGGTCCCAGACCCTATAATATTGCTTTGAGGTAGAACTTTTCCTTGACTTCAACAATAGTTGAATAACTTACTCCTGCAACCCTAGTGACGACAACCTACTCGTTTCAATTTCCAGGCCATCAAATTTAGGTTGTTGTCTACTTGGTACTTTATTGGTTCCTGACTCAACCATCCTGGAAAGACTGGAATTTTCCAAGGTTTCTCTACCGCAAGAGAATTTAGGAATGGGAACCACGGTCTCCTTGGCCAGAAGGGAATTACTGCTAGAACTAATGCCCCCTCCAATTTTATTTTTTGGAGAATCTTCCAGATCATCGGAATTGGGGGAAAAATATACAAGAGCATCTGTTCCTGGTGCCTGGCTGTTTGGTATCCTCGAAAAATGTTTTTGGCATTTTGTGTTGCTCGCCATGGCCATGAGATCTATAGATGGGGTTCTCCACATGCTGCAAATTGTGTGAAACAGATCTTCGTGAAGGCTCCATTCTCCTGGATGAACTGGAGTTTCTGCTTAAGAAGTCTGCTACCTCGTTCTGAGGACCAGGCAAATACACTGCTGAAATACTTTCCAGGTTCTTCTCTGCCCATTGGAGAATTGGAGATATTTCCTTCATTAAAGACTTGCTTCTTGTTCCCCCTTGTTTTTTTTATATAAGCTACAACCGTAGCGTTGTCGGAAATAATCTTTAAATGTTTTCCTACAACTTTTTGAGCGAAAAAAAGAACTGCCTTTTAAACTGCTCTCCAAGACATTTGAAGATATTTTCTGCCGACCATCCCAATCTCCTTGAGCAAACAGCTCTTGACAGTGAGCGCTCCATCCGGTTTAGGAGGCGTCCGTAGTAATTGAAATTCTCAATAGTTCCTCTATTAGTCTCCCTTTTAGAAGATTTTCTGGAGCGGTCCACCAAACTAAAGATTGTCTTATTCTTTCTGGAATCAGAATTAGCTTTGAAAGGTTGAGTTGGGGATCTTTGACCGACGACAAAAGGTGGTTTTGCAACTTCCTCATATTCCATCTCGCCCATTCTACCATTGGAATACAAGAGGCCATTAGACCCAAAATTACCATGCAATGTCTTACCGTGATTTTCTTTGTTTTTACAAAGTCTGACATCTTTCATTATAGCAGTTACTTTTTCTTCTGGTACCAATACTACATTTTTTGTGGTTGAAAAAAGTGCTCGTAAGAAGACCATATTTTGTGAAGGCTTCAGGTGGCTCTTCGTTTAGAACCCAACCAAAGTTTGTCAGGATGTCTACTACCATGGTAGTATGAGAAATAGCCTATTCCTTGGTTCTTGCTATTAATACTACATCGTCGAGATAATGGTAAATCTGTATTCCTTGCTTTCTTATCTCGTCTATTAATGATACTAGGATCTTTGTAAATACCCTCAGAGATTGGTTTAGACCAAAAGGAAGACATTTGAACTCTAAATGAATCCCGTTTGCTATGAACCTTAGAAATTTCCAATGATCTTGGTGAATAGGAACGTGAAAATAAGCGTCTTTTAGATCGATGGTTACCATCCAAACATCTTTGTTTATTGCCTGAATAATAGTTTGTAATGTCTCTATTTTGAATTTTCTTAGCCTCAGGAATTTGTTTAACCTTTTGAGGTTGAGAACGGGTCTTAAATCTCCTGAGACCTTTTGGAACCATAAATAACGGGGAGCAAAAACCCTTCCCCCTTTGTTGTTTTGAAACCACTTGAACTGCATCCAGGGAAATCAATTGGTCTATGTAATGGACAATACACTCTTTCTTGCATATCCCAAGATTTCTTTGCTGGAACATAATGATGAAACTAAGGCATTTTTTGAAATTCTATCTTGTACCCCTCTCGGATAGAACTTGTTACCCAAGAATCGGGAATAAGATTGGCCCACCTTTGTGCAAAATGTTTTAATCTGCCTCCTATGCCCAAAGGTGGGACCTGCGCCCCGTCATTGCTGACTAGATGAGTTCGGGAACGATGCCGATGATTTTCTGTTGGGCTGCATATTTCCTCTAGACTGTCTGGACGAACGAAAAAAATCTTTCACGATTCCTTTGGGGAAAATTTTTAAACCTCCTTTCCTGAGGTAAAAAAATACTTTTCCCCTCCGAAAAACGCTTGATGAGGTCATCCAGTTTCTCCAAATAGCATCTTCCCGTCAAAGTTGACAAAGATTCGATTTTGAATTGATATCCGCTGACCAGTTTTTCAACCATAGGGCCCTTCTAGCCGCCACTGACAGAGCCATGGATCTAGCTGAAAGCTTAACCAAATCCACTGAAGCTTCAGAAAAGAACTTCGTTGCGAAAATACACTCTTTTCAGTTTAGCTCTTTGAACATTAGAATCAATTGCATGCTGCAGGTCTCCTAACCAAACTTTCAAGGCTCTAGAAGTCGAGGTTAAAGCCATAGAGGGTTTACAAGCTGCTCCCGTTGCCATATAGGATTTCTTCAGGTTGGTATCCACCGGGTCCTTAAAAGGTAGCCGCATCCTCAACTGGCAATGTGGTCCTTCTAGCCAACCTTACCACTGCTGCATCAACCTTTGGAGGTGACTCCCAGGCTTCCGCATCCTCCGTGTGAAAAGGATACTTCTTACAGAACCTATTACCCACCTCTTTTTCGACTTTCTTCCATTCCGAGGCAATAACCTGTCTCAGTGATTTGTGGACTGGAAAAAATACAGAATTCTTTTGAATGGATGGAAAATACTTGTCTGCTGAGGCTGCAATTGGTTCTTCCATCGTTAGAGAAAATGTTTCTCTGATTGCCTAAATCAGAGGTGGTACAATACAGGGATCAAAAGTGGATTCGGATTCATACTGTTCCTCCTCCGATTCGAATTCCTGTACTTCCGAAGATTCTGAATCTCCCCTTCTCGAGACTAATCCGAATCAGAAACGTCCGACAAGTGTCTAGTCTTAGCTTTTTTCTTCTTACTTTCTTTAACTGACTCGGAGACAGCTGACTTAATTAACCCCATTAATCTATCCATAGTTAGTCTTTCTGGTAGTTGAACTACCTCTTCCTCTTTTTCCGACTTCTTTCTTTTAGAAGATGCGGTCTTTGATTTAGAAGATTTATCCGAGACAGAGGCACTGAAAAAAACAAAACAAACATATAAAGGCAAAATTAGAACAAAAATAAAAAATATTGAGTCATCTCTTTTCTAACAACCTACCTGGTGCTTACCTAGTTCCAGATAGTTGGTGACCATCACTCACTGACTTAGGCTCCATAGTGAGGAGAATATCTATACAAAAATAGATATACATATAACAGTACTTGAGTAACAGACTATGTACCAGACACAGAAAAAAAATGATCAAGTACCTAAAAAACATGGTGAAGCACTCACCAACAGGTTAGAATCTGCACAGTCAAAAAGCAGAGGGTCCCACCACAAGCAGCAGATTGTCCAGCCAAGGATGCCCAAAAACCAAGTAACCAGCCGATCAAATTGTGCTCCAGGAGCAGTATACAGACTCTTCTGGGTCCGAAACCGGAAGAAGAGCTTTTTCCCAGGGTCTTTTGTAGATCTCGCGAGACGCCAGAGTGACATCATCGGCCGCGTGAAGCGAAAGACACGTGCGCGTCGGACCTAATAGACGCGCCCCATCCAACAAGAGTGCACTAAAACTGGTAACCTAGAGTAAAGAGGAGGAAACAAGCACAAACTGACGCCGGAGCCCTAAAAAAGCCGGATGGCATCTGGAGAACCTACTGCTGCAAAAAAGAATGGACACAGAAGTCCATACATACCAATCCAGCCCGGTCACAGGGCCCTTCCCTGGCACACATGTTACAACAGAAAAGGGAAGGCTTCAGAGACAGAGAGACAGGGAGAACTGCTCTGGCATCGCCACAATAGCAGATAAGCCCAGTGTCAGCACTACACCATGCTTCCTAGCCACAGGAAACGCAAAAAGACAAGGAGTGGATTGTGGGAGGGACTTTTATACCGTGCGTTTCCTGTGAGCCAGGGATATCCCAGTCTGGTGAAGTGCTGCCACTGGGGTGACAGAGAAAATGGAGATATGACCACAGACAACATTCTATTGGGGAACAAATCACCAGATTTGTATGGCCCATTAATGCATTGATACACATACAGAAGGACATCCCTCAAGACTGCAAGATGTCTATTTGTCTTCAGAAAGGGTTCTTTTTTTTTTTTTAATGTGAGAACAGTCTTACAATGGATGCGGTGATGGCAGGTTCATTGGAGTTTTTTTTTTTTTTTTAAAAAGCTGGATAAGTTTAAGATATGTTGCATGTTACTGGTATTGATACAGTTGGGGATGATCCAGTTTGGTGTCGGAGAGGAATTTTTCCCCTTCACAGGGCCTGGCCACACTTACAGGGAGATTCAATAAAAGTTCTTATCGTTTAAAATGGTGCTAATTTTGCCCCAACCAATCAGATCTTATTTAACATTTGAAAGCTAATATCAGATTGGTTGGGGCAAAATTAGCACCATTTTAAACAATAAGAACTTTTATTGAATAACCCTGTTAATGCGTTACGCAAACACAATCGCATGCAATTGCGCGTGTTCCAGATGCGATTTTCGTGCTATTCCGCTTGCATTGCCACAATTTCCATAATTTAAAAATCGCAATCACAAATGCATGCGCAATCGTGTTAGTGTGGCATCATACGTTTTTTTTTTTTCTTCCTGTCGATCAACAGTTAGGCAGGAAATGTGGGTATTGCCAAGTAGGTTGGACTACATGTACACATGTGGTTATTTAACCTCAAATACTATACTAAATGAAAACTTTAAAGTAGAGAGAAAGACATAAGGTAAGTGAGAAAATGTTTTTTAAAATTTCTTTTAATATCAGATTATGAAAAAGTATTTTGTTTCCATAGCAGAGCACCTATCACCGATGAGACAAACTATTTAGTAAATACATTTTTGCCCAATTATTAAACTTTATTATTGACTTTTTACATCCCAAAAAATTGTTTCCATTTTGATGCACTGATAAAATTTATTTAACTTACTGCATATTAAACATTAACCGATGAAGAAATTAAATTTTTTTTATTATATCACTTGATAATCAACAAAACTTCTCCAATAGTAAATGTCAAGGTTATCTTCATTAATTAAATTTAATTATTATAATTAAACATTGCTTTTATGAAAAATAATTTTAGAATTTTTAAAACTAGCAGCACGGCAGATAAGTCAATCTTGATTTTCAGCGTTTAATCATTTGAGTGCCACGCAGCGTAAAATTAAAGGAGTCATTTATCCGGCCGGTTTCGGGAAACACTGGAAATTTTACAATGTTTGGTTCCTGGCCCTTTAAAAAAATGTGTGGCTTTTCCGAGCGATCGGAGGGCACTGTAGATTCCTGTGCGGGCCTTATTTTTCAGACCCGACCCGACAAACCCGTACCTGACCCGCAACCCGCTTTTCTCTCTGCTTCATACCCACGACCCGACCCGCAAGTTTTCGGACCCAAAACCTGACCCACTTTTAAACAGGGGAGTTTAAAAAATGTCTAAAGTTAAAATAATTATTTTATTCATAATCAAAAATGTTCATAGAAACAAACCTTACCAGACCACTAAAATAAGTAGCAGGTGTCTTCAAATGTTTGAAAACTACAACTCCAAGCATTCCCTGGATGCCTTCTGATATTGTACGTGCTGTAGTGGAATGCTCAGGGATGCCCCTACCATAAAGCAAACAAACATTTGCTCAGGGTGCATTCCTGTGGAACACTTAAAAGGCGTCAGTTAAAAAAATCTTCCTGCAATACTGCATTTCAGCACCAGTCCACTAATCAGTGTTAAGTCAGTCCTCCAGTCCACCAGTCAGTGTTAGTCAGCTCACCACACCCACCTCCACAAGCCACTCCTATGTTCCCTGATGAAGCCACTACTGTCCCCAACTACTACCTCAGACATCCCACCCTGCCCCTTCAATCTTCCGGGCATGGTGGGGAAAGGGGACATGGCGTGGGGGCATGACATTATGCGGGGGCAGGGCGTGATGTCACAACAGGGGTGACCTGTGTTCTAGGGGTGGTGGGAGGCGGGGTTACGACATTCTGGGGGCATGGCCTTGGAAAGTGGGTGTGACTTGAGAAGAGACTCAAGTCTCCTCTCAAGCCCAGGAGTCTGGGGTGGACTCCCTTGGGTGGTCTCCCGGGAGACCACCCAAGAATGAGGCAGACTCTCGGACGATCCAGGAGGGGTGGGATACCTGCTACCTACCCATTTGCCTCAGCTCATTTTAAAACTTTATCTGCAACTATTTTCTTGTTGATCTCTGACAGGGATAGGTGACCAGTAGTTATCTAGATGGTTTAAAACTACAACTCCCAGCATCCACTTAATAGCCAAGGATTGCTGGGAGTTATAGAGATCTACTGGTTAACGATCTATGATTGAACTATGTCCTGCAGAATATAGATTTTAATCTCCACCCACTTTGTAAGCTTGCGTTATGGGAGAAAGTAAAGTTACACTGAGCGCTTAGTATAACAGTATTATGGGTAGGGAGCAGGTGGAGCTGCAGTGAAATATCTACACCTTTAAATGGGTATAGATATTCATGCTGTTTTGAAAACTACAACTCCCAGCATTCCCTGTCAATGCTGTTGTACAATAATTAGGAGTTTTAAATGTCAATAATCTGGAGGTCCACATACCTGCTGTAGTTCTAGCTGAACCTCATCAAGTGGTAGGTTGTTCTCATCACCACTTAGAATCATCCACATACCATAGATCATTATGGCCAGAAAGATTTACAAAGACCAATGAAATCACATGTCATCTGTTCCCATGCAGACACTTGCTCTGTTCTCATGCATAGGTGCAAATAGAAGTTTGTTACTTTGTTCTCTGGGAGGTTGCTAATTTGCTGGCTCTGACCTCTGCTAGTAAAAACAAGGTCAGAAATTGAATCCCTGCCTTTCCAGTCACTTCAGCATTAATTGCTTTTTTACCCTGCAAAACCTACCCAGGCACTACAAAAGTTAAGGTTCAACATAGCTGTCTGTATTCCTATCCACAATGGCATCCTGCATAACATTCTAAGTGCATTAGAGCTATTGATAACTCAACATTTACCCAGCCAAAAACAGTAAGAGGTTGGGAGCTTTTGAAGCTAGATATATTTGTCCTTTATCTGCCATAGTGTGATTTAGTGTAAGGTGCTATACACACTGCACATTGTCTTGGATTGATAACAATGAATTGTCAGTTTCAGTTATTACAGACAGATCTCTCTTCATAGACAGGGGGAAAAAAGAGGGTTTTTTTTGTTTTTTTTTTAAGACTCGAATTCTTCTACCCAACCCGCGGTTCTCTTTACCCGAACCTGACTCGTAACCAATTCAAACTCAATGTGGGTTATGCGAACCCGACCCGCAAGTCGGGTAACCTGCGGGTGCCCGACCCGATGTAGGACTAAAGGGCACTGTTCAAGTGTCCTCCCTTTCAAATCGATCCCCTATCGGTTTCTCCTGAAACCAATGAGGGGATGGAGTCTTTTTAACTCCTGAACTTCCGTTTTGCATAGGAATCCCTTCTCCAGAGCTGGTACTTCCGCCGCTTCCTCCCAGGTAATCTAGTGCAGCAGTAAACTGCGATTGGGTTCTCATTGCAATGTCTACTGGACAGAATGTTCGGGGTACCTATACATGTACATATTTAGTATTGCTGTACTCTGGAGAATCAGAGCCTTTAGAAACAATAATATTTTTGTATGTAAACTCAAAGATAGTTTTTATATTTTACAGTTTTTATGTTTTACAGTTTTCACAACAAAATGTTGTAAAATCTCCAGATAAGTTGCAAAAATCTGTTATCTTGTTAAAGTACACATTGTGGCAAAAAACGATATATAATTTCCCCTGATTCCTACGAGTTTTCATACCGCAACAATTTACTAAACCATGAGTGCAAAATCCTGAAAATTCTTCAGGCAAAAAAGGGTAGACTACTTGAAAAATTGTCTGGCACTGAAAGTGTTAAAAATAAATTTTTAAAAAAAAATGAGTTGAAAAGATGGCATCAATGGAGCATGTCAGACTTAGGGTACAACCAAAAGGTGATTTTCTCGGGTGACAAAATTATTACCATGGTTTCATTTAAAGACAATTGCAGTTTGAAGTAAAAATCAATAATGTTCATTCTGAGCACTGAAGCGACACAAAAATAATACCAGACATTAAAAATATAGTAAAAAAAAAAATGTGCAGCAAAAAATGAATGACTGAAGAGACTAAAATACAGAGACTATCAAGTAATCATTTTTAGTGAATTAAAGAATATGAAAAAAGGTGAACCCTAAATCACATCTCTAGGTACAATTTGTGAGAAGTTCGCATACCTCCCAACATTTGGAAATCCTAAAGAGAAGGACAAAATCCATGAAAGCGGGGCACAAAGATTTTTAAAAGGGGCGTGGTCTTTTGGGTGGGTGCGGTTAAGTGGGCGGGGTTTGGGAGGAGTATATTACAATGTAATAGCAAAAGATCACTTTTAGGATCATGCTCGAATGATGTGAAAAATGTGGTTCTTTTTAAATGTGTTTCAGTCTAAAGTAATAATTTGAGCTGCTTTAAAATAAACTTAATTATTCCCCCCCCCAGATTTTTTTAGTATAAATAAAACCACATTCCAACCAGTCCATCTGAATATGAAAAAAAAAAACTGAACTTCTCTGGGTACCACTCATGTATTGTAAGGGATAATGTGACCCCTACTGTAAATTATAAGGATATTACCAAGTCTGAGGAGTTCTGAGCTGGGAGATCAACTATATGGAATGACGTAAAACCCACTGATACCAATATAAGAGTAAGAATACATTCAGGGCTGTTTCTAGCCATCTTGGTGCCCTAGCATGATCCGATCGCAATCCTAATGCACTTACAATCGCAGTAGTGTGGCCTAGCTCTCCAAGAGTATTGGACTCAACACTTTCCCACAATATTGACATTAACCCTTCAGTGCTAGCGGACTTCCCTTCAGTTTATTACACGGTGTTATTTAGCCCCCCAGTTTATTACACAGTGTTATTTAGACCTCCAGTTCATTAGCAGTTTATTAGCCTGTTTCTGCTATCTTAATCGTATTATACACTTAAAAATGTCACAGGCAACAATGTAAAATGGGAATAGTTGTTTTAAAATGTTTGTAACCTGAACAAAGTGACAGAGAACAGGGAGTGGCTTTAGAAAAGTGGGCATGGCCACATAACTTCCCACGCGCACAACGCAACTCTTCCATCTTTTTGTCCCTCATTGGCATTTCTAAATGTTGGAAGGTCTTTCTTACTAACAACTTCAGTGCCACTACTTTCCCCAGAGTATTGCCATTAACCCTTCAGTGGTAGCACTTTCCCAGAGTATTTGCATTAACACTTTCATGGCCAGCAGAGTATTACCTTTTACCATTTCAGCTGCCAGCAATGACATGATATACAGTATGTACCTGCTTTCCATGTCTCTTCCATTGAATTGTTCACTCCTCACCAACTCTAAGTTCTAATTGGAGAGTTGAATGGAAGCATAGGGATCGCATGGCTGCTAGTCACAGGGGCCACTGATAAAAAGTTTGCAGCAGCTTTTACCCAGCATTTTAATATTGTTCTCCTCCGTTCTTTTAGCCATGCTCATCCTCCCCCTCCTTCCTTCACATTCAGTTCATTTGCAACATTGTAGAGCGAGACTAGTTCAGGCTCTCAACTCACTACAATGTTGCAAATTACAGCAGCAGAACAAGGAGAGTAGTTCTAACACAGCAAGTAAAAACTGACAGGGAGATGCCAGGGCAGTGGTGGCTAACCTATGGCACGCATGCCAGAGGTGGCACTCAGAGCCCTTTCTGTGGGCACAGCAGAATTCACCACAGTTTGTTACCAGAAAGGCAGAGAGACAAGGCCTTTCTGATAACAAGAGAGATCAAAACAAGTTTAGATTCACTCTAGCACACCAAGGCTGGCAATGGCCAATAATCAGTAGGTGCAATCCTCCAAAAACCCTCTACCCTGGGGTTGATCCAACCTCAAATCAAAGTGAGAGGAGAAAACTACATCAGTGTATCAAAATGTATTGTGCAAACAACATTCAACGTTAATCTATAAATCAATTCTATCTATCTACTGTAACTCACTGGGTCTATTTATCTGAGTTGAGTAAAACCTCAGTATTCATGTTGGCACTATGCTTTGGGTTGCAGTTTGGGCACTCAGTGTCTAAAAGGTTCGCAGTCACTGTGCTAGGGAGAACACGGAGGCCACCCAGGCATGGCCTATGCCTAAAAACGGCCCTGAATACATTTTAAATGAACCAATACAAGATGGATAACAGTAGTTTGTAACCCGTGATTCCTCAGTTTTTCACCAATTACATCATTTTTAATGAATATTTTTGTTCTTTGTAAACCAAACCCCCAAATCATCATTTGATGCTTCTTTAAATCTCTTCCATACAAATAATGCAGCAAATAAAAATGCGAAATGACAATCCTGACTATAAACTCAAACACATATCAGTCATAAACATTTCCTTTTGGGATGTTATTTGAAAGCCCATGCCAAAAAGAAAAATTATACTGTGGACCTTCTCTTACCTTAACACCTCTAATACGAAATTCGGCTAAAGCCCTGCTCATCTTGGTGGCTGCCACTTGCTGATCTTTTCCATGAGCAATAACTTTGACAAGAAGGGAGTCATAGTGTGGGGAAATGACAGCTCCTTGGAAGGCAGAAGCACTGTCTAGTCGAATTCCCATGCCCTCACCACTCCGGAATACCTAAACATAAAATTTTTTTAGAAAATTAGTTATTAAATTCAATCATAAAGACTTAAATGAATGAACATGAAAGCAAATATTAAATTGAAAGATTATATTGATATTTTATTAAATTCACAATTTTTTTATTGCTAGCCAAATTAAATTAATTAATGTGTGTGTTTGTGTGTACTATAGGTGAGTATGAGCAAATTTGTTTGGGTGTGTACATAGCATGTGTGTATACAGTTTGTGGCATGCATTATTAAAGGGACACTATACTGAAAAAATGACACTGCCTCATCTTAATTTATAATTTAATACATGTAAGTAGCACTTACTCTGATTTGTGTGTCTTGCTGCATGCCTTCATTCCAGCACACAGAGCAGTATCCCCCCTCCCTCTTTTAACCACTCCCACCCGACCTGACTTTTTTCCTCACAAACCAACTATCTAATGATTACCAGGATCAGAGACAGTGTGCTACCTTTAATACGTGAAGACCCAAGAGTGGGATGCTTTTATATGCTCCCCAAAATCCACAAAGAAGGGAACCCAGGCAGACCCATTATCTCAGGTATTAGAACACTAACAGAAAACATCTCCAGTTGGATTGAGAGTATACTAAAACTCCTGCTACAAAATACATCCAGTTGTATTCAGGATACTACACACCTCCTAAAAAAAACTGGCGGCCATTGATCATATACCTATCATATAGCCACAATGGATGTAGAGGCTCTCTATACCAACATTCCCCATGATGATGGTATTTCAGCTTGTCTGAGATATCTTCAAAAACTAGATATACTTGCACTACCAATTGCCAAATTAATGGAGTTTATACTCACCCACAATTACTTCTCCTTTAATCAGGATTTACACCTGCAACAGATAGGTGTGGCAACGGGAACATGATTTGCGCCACAATATGCAAATTTGTTTATGGCAAATTTAGAAGAAAACTTTTTAGCAACATGCCCCATCAGACCCATGGCCTACTTCCAGTATATAGAGGACACCCTGATCATCTGGACTGCAATCAAAGAGGACCTACTGCACTTCCACTAAAAATACAATGATTTCCACCCCACCATTAAATTCAAAATGAACCATTCATTCACCTACTGAAATAAGCTTTCTGGACACCATAATACAGATTAGAGGAAACACAATCCAACACATCCATCTATTGCAAACCTACAGACCGACCCACATACCCACAGTAATTAGTTTTCACCCTAAACACATAAAGAACTCCATTATCTACAGCCAGATATACACAGGATTTGCTCTGATTCTACAGACAGAAATCTGCACCTGGAACAGCTCAAAAAAGATTTTACAAAACAGGAATACAGTCAGTCAATTTCAGAAACACAAATCAAGAAAGCAACCAGCATCCCCAGAAACAACCTGCTACAATACAAACAAATCCAAAAGGAGGACCGCATCCCACTGGTTGTTATATACAACCCCCCCTCTCTTAGCTTACCAACAACCACCCAACTTAAAACAACTGCTTGTAAAAAGATCCCTAACAGGCCCCACACAAAATGGAACATCTCCCAGTTTGCAGAAAAAGTGTGAAACCTGCAAGTACATCCACACCGGAGACAGGATACCAATATCAGGAACCCAACATAGGTTTGAAATAAAGGGAACCCTCTCCTGCAAATCATCCAATGTGGTATACCTGATTTTATGTTCTAGGTGCCCCTCAGGACTGTATGTAGGAAAGACTGGACAGACCCTGAGGCAAAGGATGAACTCTCATAGATTCACAATTAACAACAATAAAGGAGATGTCCCTGTGAGTGCCCATATCTGCAGCCAAGGAAACAGCCTGAAAAGTCACAGTGCTCATGGGAAATTTCAGATCCCAATAGGAGAGATTAGAGTGGGAAAGTAAACTTATACAAAGTTCAGTATTGTATCATGCCTGAGGGAGAAGCCTAAGTGCATTGAAAGCTTGCATTTTCAATCATTTTAGTTAGCCAATAAAAAGTATTATTTTATATCCAAGATGTCTTCACTTAAAAACATTCTTCTCACTCTCACATAACTCCACCCCACCCCTCAATAGACAAAAAAGAGAGCTGCTGTTTGCTGGACAGGAAGGGATATCTGTAGATCAGGCATAGGCAACCAGTAGATCTCCCGATATTTGGAAACTACAACTCCCAGAATTCCCTAACTACAGAGTGCTTGTAGAGGAATGCTGGGAGTTGTAGTCTGGAGATCTACTGGTTGCTTATCCCTGCTATATATGACAGGGGGACTGAAAGAAAACATCTCCATGCACACTTCTCTGAGACAATGAAGTGAGTTTGTTAATGGTTTATTACATTATTTAAACAAAACACCCCATAGAAGCCATGAACCTGTGTCCTGAACTGATAAAATGTAATAAGAACTGAAACATAACAGGATAGTCTGGGTTCTTCATAGGACCTCAAATTTACCAATCGTGATCCTTCTCTAACAGAATCCCTGGTGACAGCTGTGAGTTAATTGGGAGGGTGAGTATTGAAAGACAACAGAATCCCTGGTGACAGCTGTGAGTTAATTGGGAGGGTGAGTATTGAAAGACAGATAACAGATAACTAATTATAGAATGATCCAATGGATCTTCTATTGATCTATTATTGGTTGGAAAGGGGGGAAGATTGATTCAAGCTCTGCACAACAGTTATTTCACTGTGGTGTTTCCACTGAACTATAACTATGTAACTATAACACTCTAAAATGTTACAATAAATAGATCAAGAATAGAGATGGACCGGATCTCAGATCTGAACCCAGTTCTGTGACGGATTCACTGAGTTTGCGGGAATTCTGCTTTGCAGATTTTTTCGAGACACATTCGAAAATTCAAAGAAAATTTCAAGGAATTTTTGAAAATTTGAAAAATTATATAGTTACTTGCTGTAAATAGTTTTGGGACCCGGAAAATGGTCTGGGGAAAATACAATTAGATTCTTTCTGAAAGATTCTAATTATAATAATTCTGATTAGAAAAGTATGTGATTGGTTACTCTACCAATCAGATTATTTCTAAAAGAATCTGATTGTAACTAATTTTGATTACAATCAGTTTTTTTTTTTTTTTTAGAAAATCTCACTGGTATATTAGATTATTTTCCAATCAGAATTGGTTACAATGAGATTTTTTCATAAACAATCTGATTGGTTAGTATACTAATCAGATTCTTACCAATAAGATTATTTCTAAAGGAATCTGATTGTAACTAATTCTGATTAGTAACAACCAAATTCTTCCAGAAAGTGTACCAATATGATTCTTTCTGAAAGTATCTGATTGGATACAATCAGATTCTTTCAGAAAGAATCTGATTGGTATACTAACCAATCAGACTATTTTCTAAAACAGAATTTGTTACATTCACATTCTTTCAGAAAAATTCTGTTTGGTTATTATACCAGTCAGATTCTTTTTGAATTAGAATTGGTTACAATTAGATTCTTTAAGAAAGAATCTGATTGCTTAGTATACCAATCCGTTTCTTTCTGAAAAAATCTGATTATAACCAATTATGATATGAAAGAATCTGATTATCTGTTCCCCAGACCATTTTTCCAGGTCCCAGAGCCATTTACAGTAAGTTTTTAAAAAATTTCCAAAAATTCCTTTAAAATTAAAATTTTCTAAAATTTCGGTGACCCTCAAATATAGAATGTGTAATCTCGAAAAACAGTTCGATCGTGAGATTTTTTTTTTTTTTTTTTTAACTTCTGGATGTACGTACGTTTTTCTCAGACCATTTTCCAGGTCCACAGGCAGAACGGATTTTAGCAGTTTTGCCCATTTTAAAACCCTGGATTTAAATATCTTCTTGTATAGATTTATCAAAACAAATCAATAAACATATGCTTGTGAAGGTTCTCATTCATCCAGGTCCTAACCTGACTACACAGGAAAGAAGAGCCTTAACATCCCTCAAGAAAGATTTCAGTATCACCATTCTACCGGCAGATAAAGGAAGATGCACAGTGGTACTCAACACCTCAGACTACCATGATAAGGTGACCATGCTCCTGGCCGATAACAACACATATGAGGCTTTAACAAGGGATCCCACCAGCCGTTACAAGAAAAGAGTCATAGACTTACTACAACAGCTTCAAAAGGATAAAGCCATTGACCAAGCAATGTATCATCGCCTCTACCCTGGTGAGGCACATCCATGCATATATGGACTCCCAAAGATACATAAGGAAAGGGCCCCACTAAGACCTATAGTCAGCAGCATCAACTCTGTAACATACAAGGTGGCAAAATATCTAGCTAACATCTTAGGACCTTTGGTGGGAAGTTCTAAGCATCACATCCAGAACTCTCAGGATTTCACCAACAAGATTGAAGATATAGTACTCGGTGTAGAAGAAACTATGGTGTCCTATGATGTGACATCTCTCTTCACTTGTATACCCACCAAGGAGGCTGTTGACATGGTGAGAAAACGGCTGGGCCAAGACAGCACTCTTACCAGCAGAACTGATCTCAACCCAGAACAGGTGTGTTCCTTGTTGGACTTGTGCCTGAATACCACCTATTTCAAATACAGGGATAAGTTCTATAAGCAAAAACATGGATGTGCTATGGGATCTCCAGTTTCACCTATTGTGGCCAACCTTTACATGGAGGAGGTAGAAACACAGGCGCTTAATACCTTTAAGGGCATAGCACCCAGCCACTGGTTCAGATATGTTGATGACACCTGGGTTAAAATCCACCAGAAGGAAGTATAAGCTTTCACAGAACACATTAATGCGGTGGGCCAAAACATTAAATTCACAAAGGAAGAGGTATAAAACAACAAACTGGCTTTCTTGGACTGCTTGGTAGAAGTTAAGGAAAATGGTAAACTGGAAGTAGAGGTTTACAGAAAACCAACACACACAGATCAGTATTTGATGTTTGACTCCCACCACCCTTTAGATCACAAGCTGGGTGTCATCAGAACCCTGCAACACAGAGCCGAGAACATCCCCACTAGCACAGAGGCGAAGGCTAAAGAAATGAAACATCTCCGAGGAGCCCTTAAAACTTGTGGATATCCAGACTGGGCCTTTGTCAAAAGAAGTAGAAGGAAAGAAAAGAACACGAATACCAACAGTGAAGGGGAAAAGCAAGACAGGAGGAAGAACATGGTCATCCCATATGTAGCAGGGGTCTCCGAGAAATTAAGAAGAATTTTCAAAAAACATCGTATCCCTGTCTGATTTAAACCGAACAACACACTGAGGCAGCAATTGGTACATCCGAAAGACCCAATACCAAAACACAAGAAAAGCGACATCATATATGCAGTGCAGTGCAGTGAAGAATGCTCTGATTTGTATGTGGGGGAGACCAAACAGCAACTGCATCAACGTATGGCCCAGCACAGAAGAGCCAATTCCTCGGGTCAGGACTCAGCCATGTATCTGCATCTTAAGGAAAAAGGACATACCTTTGAAGATTGTAATGTTAACATACTGGCGAAGGAACGTGACTGGTTCAAGAATCTTTTCTCAAGATCTGCCCTCACACCGCCTCCATGTTAAACAGGTTTTACTACGTCTGAGAGAGAATAGCCTATATGCCAAATTGGAAAAGTGTGATCCGTATACGCCAAGGTGATGAGTGGAAGACCGCCTTTAACACTCGGGACAGTCACTACGAATATCTCGTAATGCCCTTTGGCCTTTGTAATGCTCCAGCGGTGTTCCAAGCATTCGTAAACGACATTTTCCGGGATATGTTGGGAATCTCTGTAGTAGTGTATCTCGATGACATTTTAATCTTTTCTCAAGATCTGCCCTCACACCGCATCCATGTTAAACAGGTGTTGCTACGTCTGAGAGAGAATAGCCTATATGCCAAACTGGAAAAGTGTCTGTTTGAGTGTTCACAAGTACCCTTCCTAGGCTACATCGTATCTGCGCAAGGGTTCCAGATGGATCCTGTTAAAGTTTCGGCCATCCAAGATTGGTCTCTTCCTATGGGAACCAAAGCTATTCAAAGGTTCATTGGGTTCGCCAATTACTACAGACAATTCATTCAAGGGTTCTCTTCAATAATTTCTCCGATATTAGCCCTCCTCAGTAAAGGTGGTTAGCCTCATTCATGGACCCCTGCAGCCCTCGAAGCCTTCAAACGACTCAAGGAGGCCTTTGCTGATGCTCCGGTTCTAGTTCATCCAGATCCTAGTCTTCTCTTCTACATCGAAGTTGATGCCTCGGACTTGGGCGCTGGAGCCGTCCTTTCCCAAAGACAAGGCCCTAGAAGGAAACTCCATCCCTGTGCTTATTTCTCTAAGAAGTTTCTACCCAACGAGCGAAACTATGATGTTGGAAATAGGGAACTTCTTGCCATCAAACTGGCCCTCGAGGAGTGGCGTCATCTATTGGAAAGCACATCGGTACCTATCACCATCCTTACCGACCATAAAAATCTCAAATACATCCAGAACCTTAAAAGGTTAAATCCCCGTCAAGCACGGTGGTCTGTATTCTTTTCCCGATTCAACTTTGTTATCACTTACCAAGCTGGTTCTAAAAACAAGAAAGCTGATGCCCTGTCCAGATCATTTGTTGCTTCCGACTGTATTAAGGAAGATAAGGGCTCCATTATCCCAACCACTTAAATCTTGGCCTCTATATCTCCTCAACTTTGTTCCAAGATCCAAGCTGCACAAGACTCTGCTCCTCCTGACACACCCTCTGGCAAAATCTTTGTTCCTGTTTCACTTCGGAAAACTATCCTTCTTCATACTCACTGTTCCAAGCAAGCCGGGCATCCCGGTGTTAACAAAACTTTTAATATTCTTGCCCGTTCCCTTTGGTGGCCCAAAATGAGAAAAGATGTTAAAGACTTTATTCAAGTGTGTACCAGCTGTGCTCAATCCAAGTCTTCTAGAACCCTCCCCTGTGGTCTTCTTCAACCCCTCCCCATTCCGTCCAGACCTTGGACCCATCTATCCATGGACTTTATTGTTGAACTTCCGCCTTCCAAGAAAAACACGGTTATATGGGTGACAGTAGACCGCTTCAGCAAAATGCCCCATTTTGTTCCCCTCCCCAAACTACCATCTTCAACGGAGTTAGCTCAACTATTTATTTCACATATCTTCCGCTTTCATGGACTCCCTTCTGAAATTGTATCTGACAGGGGTTCTCAATTTGTTTCCAAATTTTGGAGGGCACTTTGTAAGTCCATGAACATCAAGTTACAATTCTCCTCGGCTTACCACCCACAGTCCAATGGATCTACTGAACGCACTAACCAGTCTTTGGAACAATATCTTCGTTGTTACATTTCCTATACGTGATGATTGGGCCGACCTTCTGCCTTGGGCTGAGTGTGCCCATAACAATTCACCTCATGCTTCTACTGGGAAATCTCCTTTTTTTGTGTCTTTGGGACGAATCCTAGATGTTTTCCTCAAGATTTTCTTTTCACACAAGTACCCGCTGCCAATGACTCTGCGTCCCAGATGACCACTATCTGGCATGCTACGGAAATCAGCCTTCAGAAATCTGCTTTGGTACAAAAGACTGCAGCAGATAGGAGACGTAGAGAACCCCCAGCATATTCTGTTGGAGATAAAGTGTGGCTCTCCTCTGCTCATATTAACCTACGGGTTCCTTCCTCCAAACTGGGACCCAAATTTATTGGTCCTTTTCCTATACTGGAATTAGTTGGCCCAGTGGCTGTTCGCCTCCAACCTCCTTCCAGCATGCGGATTCCTAACGTGTTTCATATTTCTCTCATCAAACCAGTATGCTCTAATCGGTATTCCACATCTTTACTACCTCCCGTTCCAATTTCCGTTGATGGTCAGCAATTTCCGTTGATGGTTTGAGGTCGAGAAGATCTCTAGATTCTTGAGGAGGTCTCTTCAGTATTTGGTCCACTGGAAAGGTTTTGGTCCAGAAGAAAGAGCTTGGATTAAACATTCTGATTTGCACGCTCCTCGTCTAGTCAGAGCTTTCCACAGGGTTTTCCAGCGAAACCTGGCCCGTTGGGTCCTGTGGCCCCCCATAAGGGGGTGGGTACTGTCACGAACTTACCTGTCGCTCCGGTCCCGCTCTGCACTTCCGGGTGGGCGGCGTCGACGCCATGACGTCACGACGGCGACACACCGGGCGGCGCGAAAATTCAAAAGCCGGTGTCCTCCTGGACCCGGTGCCCGATTGTAGCGTTTGCTACCTCCCTGGCTCCTGTACTCACCTGCCTTGGATCCTGTACCTACCTTTACCGCTCCAGTTACTTACCTAGCCTGCATCCAGTCTCAAGGTACTTACCTTGCCTGCCTCCAGTCTCCAGTTACTTACCTAGCCTGCATCCAGTCTCCAGTTACTTACCTAGCCTGCATCCAGTCTCAAGTTACTTACCTTGCCTGCATCCAGTCTCTAGATACTTACCTTGCCTGCATCCAATCTCCAGTTTCTTACCTTGCCAGCATCCAGCCTACAGTTCCCAGCAGCTCCTTGTTCCGGCATCCAGCCTACATTTCCCAGCAGCACCTTGTTCCAGCATCCAGCCTACAGTTCCCGGCCTCCCGGCCATTTATTACACTCCTAAATAAACTAGCAGCCATTGATCATATACCTGATGGAACCATTTTAGCCACATTGGATGTAGAGGCTCTCTATACCAACATTCCCTATGATGATGGTATTTCAGCTTGTCTGAGATATCTTCAAAAACTAGACATACCTGCACTACCAATTGCCAAATTAATGGAGTTTATACTCACCCACAATTACTTCTCCTTCAATCAGGATTTATACCTGCAACAGATGGGTGTGGCCATGGGAACACGATTTGCGCCACAAAATGCAAATTTGTTTATGGCAAATTTAGAAGAAAACTTTCTTTCAACATGCCCCATCAGACCCATGGCCTACTTCCGCTATATAGACGACATTCTGATCATCTGGACTGCAAGTGAAGAAGACCTACTGCACTTCCACCAAAAATACAATGATTTCCACTCCACCATTAAACTCAAAATGAACCATTCACCTACCGAAATAAGCTTTCTGGACACCATTATACAGATTAAAGGAAAAACAATACAAACATCCATCTGTCGCAAACCTACAGACCGACACACATACCTCAGTAATGACAGTTTTCACCCTAAACACATAAAGAACTCCATTATCTACAGCCAGGGTATAAGATATAACAGGATTTGCTCTGATTCTACAGACAGAAGTCTGCACCTGGAACAGCTCAAAAAAGATTTTACAAAACAGGGATACAGTCAGTCCATTACAGAAACACAGATCAAGAAAGCAACCAGCATCCCCAGAAACAACCTGCTACAATACAAACATATCCAAAAGGAGGACCGTATCCCACTGGTTGTTACATACCACCCCCAAATGGAAATATGAAAAATCGCCAAGAAACTCCAACCCATTTTACAAAAGGACCACAGATTACTAGAAATATTCCCAGACCCCCCTCTCTTGGCTTACAGACAACCACCCAACTTAAAAAAAATGCTTGTAAAAAGTTCCCTAACAGGCCCCACACAAAATGGAACATCTCCCTGTTTGCAGAAAAAGTGTGAAACCTGCAAGTTCATCCACACTGGAGACAGGATACCAATACCAGGAACTCAACAGGTTTGAAATAAAGGGAACCTTCTCCTGCAAATCATCCAATGTGGTATACCAGATTTTATGTTCTAGGTGCCCCTCGGGTCTTTATGTAGGAGAGACTGGACAGACCCTGAGGCAAAGGATGAACTCTCATGAACAACAATAAACGAGATGCCCCTGTGGGTGCCCATTTCTGCAGCCAAGGACACAGCCTGATAGACCTAAAAGTCACAGTGCTCATGGGAAATTTCAGAACCCAAAAAGAGAAGTGAGAATGGGAATGTAAACATATACAAAAATTTGGGACTCTGGACTCAACAAAGATCTAAACTTTATGTGTCAGTATGTTTCTAATCTTAATGTCATGTGGAGTTAATCAGACTAAATTCCTCTAAACCACCCAAACCCATAAATATCTCATTTATACCAGACCCTCCATGGACACTAAAGTGTATCTGATTGTTTGTTTAACCCTTGCTAATTCTTTTATTACTGCGTGTGATCATTGAATGTGTATTTACTGTGTTATTTACGACAGCCATTGCCAATCAGGCATGGGGACAAAAGATAACATCTGTGTAATGTCAAAAAGTCTTTGTTCTAGTATGTATAAAATAGAGTGCTTTACAAGATTCAGTATTGTATCATGCCTGAGGAAGAAGCCTAGTGGTTCGAAAGCTTGCATTTTCAATAATTTCAGTTAGCCAATAAAAGGTGTTATTTTATATCCAAGATGTCTTCACTTTCATCTATGGCTAACACGGTACAATTCTCTACTATGGAAGTGTCATTTTAAACTGATTTTTTACAGAGATCTTGATCTTAACTTATTTATTTTTTACTTTTTGTTTTAACCCTTCCACCACCCATACCCCGAAGCGCAAGCAAGATACTTTTAAAGATTCTATAGGAAATATATACTACTATGCCCCCTATTGATCCTGACACTGTAGGCCATGACCTAATGGGAAATCTGTCCCTGACAAGAAATAAACATTGATTATAACATTGACAATCATAACATAATACAATATCTATAAAATAAAGTTTTTATTGTTTATCTTGGAGAAAACCGTGCCTGGTTTCTAATATGATTGACAGCAGGAGACTTATCTAGCAGATCTAAAAGCTATTTTTGTGTGGTTATATGAATAGTAGCTTGCAGGCATTAAAACAGTAGGCTAGGGGACTATACATGGAGAAATTTAATTATAATGCCGACTAGCTGCATAATATATTTGTGCATTCAATAATAATGTAATCTAATATTTATTAACATTATTTATTGTTTTTTGAATGATAAAATATAATTTCGTTAATACAAATATAAATTTTGTTTACTGTAGCTCCTTCCTCAGTAAAACTGGAAAATAAACCAGACATGCAGTTTGTAAGCAGACAAGAAGAGGTAAGGTGCATTTATAACAATGCTGTTATAACCCATCACTAATTGCTAATACAGCAATCCATACAACAATTATTTGTATAGTTTAATCATTTCTATGTTTATTAGCTCTTTTGGTCTATTGGCCAAATTAGTTCCAGAGGAATTGTGGCCCACTCTGAATTACATTCATGGACACCTGCATTGTTCTTCATATCTTATTCTGACCTGTTTACCTACAGACCTGCAGATGAGCTAAATTATCCTTCATTGTGTGTAGACTTGTACAATGTCTTGTCAAATTGATGGTACAAATTCAGCTTGAGATTGATCATTTCCAGTACATACAATACAGTATTTCTATTAGTATACGGTGTTGGCATTTTCTCTTTTTATGTTTTATTTGTATTTTGTTAAAATATAGAACAAGAAGGCTAAACAGAAGGCTCAAGTCAAGGCACAGAAAAAGGAGACAAAGCAGCAAAAGAAAGTAGACCATGCAAGGAGCCAGAGAACAGAGCGACAACTCTTGGGAGAACTGTTCAATGATAAAGAATATCTGGAATCGTTGTTAAAAGATGAAGGTTGTTACCACCATATAATGATGACAGTAGTGGGACTAAAGCTGGGTACATACAGTACAGAATTATCTGAATTATGTAGATAAAGGCACCAACATTGCTAGAACCGGCCCTGGTAAAAAAAAATAGGTTGCACAGATGACTTAAGAAGAGGTAAATGGCATGGGGTTCTAACAGAGAATTACAGAGAATTTAACTCCCCATGCCACTTATCTCTACTTCAGTCATCTGCGCAACCTAAGGGGGGATTTTTGGTGCCTGGAATCCCCCCTTTCTGTCTGCTTAGTGCAGTCTGCTACTCTGCTTATCCTGGTGCCTATAGACTGGTACATATTTTGTTACATAGATTGTTACCTTGTCAATTGAGCTGTGAGTTAGAAACAGCATTTGTATATTTCAAAAATGTATCCAGTCTGCCCTGTGATTGACAGCAGCATAACTAATAATAATTGATACAAAACTGTATTAGTATTAACCCTGCAACTGCTTAAGGTGAATGCTGAGACTGGGTTTATATAGATTACTTACTGTACCTACTACACTGTGAATAGATTACTTACTGTACCTACTACACTGTGATGGAGCTTATTGAGCAGGAATTAAGACATCCTGGAGGTGGTAGCTGACTATTAACATTTCATTATATATATTATATATACACAGGAGTGCTTGTTCCATATATTCCATATACAGAATGATCGTTTACTGTAGTAAAGGGAACTGGTAATGTTTCTGTCTTGTTTGATAGGTCCCAATTCTGACAATATTCAGCAAATTCTGTCAGATCCACCCTCAGTGTCACAGCTCTGAATTTGAAGGACACTTATTATATTGAAGGGCAAATGTGGATTTCTCGGTAAAAGAGAACATTAGGCTGGGAACAAGTGGCCAAATTTTCTCTCGACCATTCGCCACTACGAGCAGTCGGCCGGGACAAAGCACTGTTAGTCGCGCCAAATGTCTCCTATGGACCGCACAATCTGCGGTGATTTACCGACATTGGTCGCTGCTGCCAACGAAATCCCCTCAGATTTTTTAGACCAACCAACCGATACACATAAATATCGGCAGGTTGGGCCGAAAAATCAAATTATATGTACCCAGCCTTAATGAAGATACTTTATAACAAAAGTGATATATGGCTAACTGTGATGATAATTATGGCAAGTACAGAATATATAATATTATTATATGATGCATATATAATAGAATATATGGATGTATTTGGTTTGTGAAGGTTCTCATTCATCCAGGTCATGGTATATCTGTTGTATTCAATTAGATCAACTGGACTTGAAATGTAGTTCTTGAAGACGTTTCGCTAGTCATCCGACTGGCTTTCTCAATTCAGAATGACTTGTACAAGAATCTGTGGCAATTATGTACCCTGGAAAATCCCAATTAGCATATCACAGCCAGGTGTTAAGGGTGTGATTGGATAGTCTGCCATGTACAATGCTGTTTTAACACCTTACTCTGGGCGTTCCTATAACACCTCTTAGCCACTATCCTCAACACCCTACACCTGGCGTGATATGCTAATTGGGATTTTCCAGGGTACATAATTGCCACAGATTCTTGTACAAGTCATTCTGAATTGAGAAAGCCAGTCGGATGACTAGCGAAACGTCTTCAAGAACTACATTTCAAGTCCAGTTGATCTAATTGAATACAACAAGATGTATTTGGTTATGAACTTCTGGGGTTGGTGTTAACCCATTCAGGAATCCCCCCCTTGAAAATCCTGCGCTTGCCTCTGAACAAGTCTCCCTGGTGCCTCTCTCCAACTGAAACTTCCCCCAACCACCTCTTGTATTAGTCTTTGCAAAGACTGGAAAACTCAACCAAGATTATTATATTGTTAGAAAAAGAGAGGTGACAGTAACTAGACTGATATCTGCTAGTAATCTAGGGCTGATTCAAAGTTTCTCCTTTTAAGACAATCCCTGTCTTTTAAAAGAAAAAGAACTTTGAATAGTGCCCTCCACATTTGATGGTGCCCTAGCTTTTCAATTAGGTTGCTTATGTCCAGAAACGGCCTTGACTACAACCTATACAGGGGAGATTCCTGGTTTGCTGTGACCAAAGCAATAGAGGCCAAACTACCACTGGTGCTGAAGACAACAAAAAACTTTATCTCAGTTATGTGTTACTGGTCTGCAAATACCACTGATTTCCACTGCTGCATTATCTAAATTATGGAAAAATTAGATGGCATCCATATTTCATTGGAAGCTGCTTGTCATTGGCTATAAAAAGCTCTACACACATTACTGAAACTATACACTGTATAGGGAGAGGGTTAACACAGTAATCAAGCAAACAATCTTGTTTAGGGGGCGAAAGAAATTTAAATTCACTTAATACATTGGTAGTTTGTCGGCTGCGGAATTGGCCATTTGTTCGCCATCACACGCAGACGATAGGTCCCACGTGCTCCCAGCTTTAACTAATACTGTTAGAAAGACAGTTTGTATTGTAACCGTGTGTACTCAGATTGCTTGGCACTAAGAAACACTGACGTTATAAAGATTTTTGGGCATATTATTAATCTACCTAGATCAAACTGAAGTCCTTTGACTTTCCAAATAACATTTTAGTGAATCTTTATCTGCCCAACAAGATTTTGATTTTCCTTTAATCTGTCAGTTTTATAAGAGAAGAACAAAGGGATACATATAAAACTTCACACAGAAAATAAGGCGAAATTTAGTACCCTAGATTGCCTTTTTTCTTTTACAGAAAAGGAGGTGCTGGGAAGCATAATATACCGTAGCAAGTGCTGCTGTTTCCTGGCAGTTGGGAAGAAAGATAATGCAGATGGTTATGTCCAAAATTGTAAACAATATATATGCTATATATTGTTTCTGCATTTCTGGGGGCAGTATCACCCGAGCTTATGGCTCCAGTCCATTGAAGGGTACACCATAAAGCCACTGAGAGCGGGATTCTGCCACATGAGGTGACTGCCTCAAGGTTGGATTATGTCAGAATGCCCCATTAGCATAGGTTTATTTATTTGCAAATAATTCTTAGTTTGCTAAGACTGCTATGCTATACGGCTTAATCTGTGATTAAAAGGTCACCAAGTAACCATTTTGTTATGAAAATCTTCCTTTCTAATAAATATGTATTAGCAATGATCATACTTTGTGTAAATCGCATGAAAATATATTAAAGAATAGCTGATGTAATTTCAATATGCTCCCTTGGGCTGTATGCACATGTGCATACATTGGAAGGGCTCAATGGGGCTTGTCAGGGGAACAGCGGAGGCACGAGATTGTGGGTAAGTTTTCTCTGTTCACTCGTCACTCAACTGTTTAATTGTAGAATGTGAGGTAAGACATAGCTCCTTTGCCTCCAGTTTTTTAATTAAACTGTAAAAGGTAAGTATACATTTTGAGTGGAGATACCCTTTAAATATTTATTGAAAAACTAAATTCTGTGTTCCCGTAACTGCATAAGATATATATGATGGTATATGATATGTATTGTGAATGTAGACCACCTTATTTTTTCCAGTAACTTTATTGTCTGTTTATGTCTTAGCTCTATTGAAAGGAAAACACCGACAGCAGTCCACTTGCAGGACCTAATCAATAATGGCATTCACTATTTGGACACTCGCACTGACTTTTGGAGACAACGAACCCAATATATGCCCGGGAGAGGGACCGAAAGATCATGCAGCAAAAGTGGAAGCGGGATAAAAACAAATCATCTAACCAGTACATCTTAAAAAGCCTTGAGGATATAGATCAGTGTATGTAAGATTCATTAACACGCAAATACTTGCGTAAAAACAGTACTTCTGTTACCACTTATATCAAATAATTGATCTAGGCCATTTACATACTGTTTCATTTTAAGTAGTGTGACACTCACGTGGGCAAAATCTATGTACCTCACTGTGAGCAAACATGTACCAGTTACTGTGGGCAAACTTGTATGTACCAGTCCCTGTGGGCAAACTTGTATGTACCAGTCCCTGTGGCAATTGTATGTACCAATCCCTGTGGGCAAACTTGTATGTACCAGTCCCTGTGGGCAAACTTTATATGCCAGCCACTGTGGGAAAACTTGCGTGGTATCAGTCACTGTGGAAAACTTGTATGTACCCCCCTGTGGGAAAACTTGTATGTACCAGTCCCTGTGGGAAAACTGCATGTACCAGGGCATAAGGACATCTTATATTTACAAATCTATGTGGGCTTGGCATGAGGGCATCTATTTACCAGTCTGTGTGGATAGCAGAGAACAGTAGATAACAGCTGTAACATTGCTAGGCAGTAAACACTAATATAGCAAAACACAGTATTGTCTTATATAAAGAGGGGTATGATTAAAGAAAGAATAATTTATTATCCCTCTCCTCTTTTCAAACATGGTAAAGCCTATTTGGAGTAGCAGTGCAGTTCACGTTTACACGTTTACAAAAAAACAGATATGGTAACTAGGGTTCAGATTTCTTAAAGTGTCAACATGCATTGAGAGGTGTCAATTCTCTATAGTAATATGTAGTGTGTCTTTATGTTTTAGGATTCAAAAAATCATTGAACTTTTATTCTACTTGGTACTGCTTGCCCACCTGTTTGTTGTGTTGGACTGATGCTAAGTGTTTAGGAGGAAGATTTTGTCATTTTAGCAGAACAAAGAAATAGTTGTCAGCAAGTAAACTTGATTAGAGGGCTGGCATAATCTTTACCTCCTTGAAGTCTCAGCACACTGTTTGAAATAATTACAGAATGTACTCCGTGACATCAATTTCTTGTCTATGAGTTGTCCGACTGAAAAAACAATGCTGCAATTTATCTTGGGTATTGTCTTGCAGGTTCTCTCACAATTTATATTTATCTCCTTTCAGTGCTATCCAGTGGAAAAGCAAAAGCAAGTTGTAAAAACCCAACAGGTGTTAAAACCACTGAGCAATGGACAACAAAAGATGTCCCAAACAAAGAGGAACTGATTGTAGTCTCTACAGTTGCATTGGAATGCTCAGATGGACATGACAAATAGAAGCAGCTCTACAGAATCACAGAAGGATCTAGATATAGCAAATAAACAGTATGTTTTTCAAGCACATACAGTCAATACTGTTACCTCTTTCTAAAAGTCTATGATTTACTTTAGTTTAATATTCTAATTGTTTTTTGTAAGGAAAAAGTTGTTGTACACAAACCAAAAGAAAGGTTATTTAGATTTTTTAGAAGTAGTCTTCCTTCATAATAACTTTTTTTTACCCATAGATGCATAAAGGTAATTATCTTAAATTGCAACTAAAGCCTCACAATAACACATAATCCGAAGCCAGAGCACCTTGACACAAAAGCATTAATCTGTGCCTCTCATTTTATATGGTTGCTAGAATGTCTCTAGCTTCTCTGGATCTTAAGTTACAGGCTGGATCTTAAATTAAATTATAGGCTTGGTCAAGCCTCTATGTGGTAATAGCCACCCCCAACACGCCCCTTTTATGGGAGGTCCTTTGCCTTTAATATAAGCACTGGATGGCCTCTCCCCCTCATTTTAAAAAGCCAAAGTGCTGAGGGGGAAGGTAGAGAGCCTGTTATATGGATCCAGTGTGTGTAAGAATGAGAAATGCAAAAGTTTGCTAATCGTAATTAAAGTAAAAGAAATTGAAAAGGTTAGACGTTAGGACCTTCCAAACTGGGGTTACCTTGACGTGGTTAGAAAGGCTTTTCATTCATGTGATCACAGTAATGTATACTAACCCCTTTGTTTATAAAGTATGCCAGATATATGATATTGTATGGGGCCTAGAATGTGCATTGATTATCTTTTTTATGTTTGTATAAATATTTGACCAATCAGTAGCACTTCCACTAAATGTTGTTGTAATTAGCCTAAGTAGTGCTTCCACAATTCTTGTATTGTATGGATCTTAAATTACACTTCCTTGTCTGTGTGAGTCTGTGAGAGGCACATAGTGAGTTGTGTAAAAAGCCCCACCCCAAAAAATCAATCTTTCTGAACGTATAACAGACTTGCAACCATTCTTATTTATTCCTTTACCTATGGACACCTAAGGAGAGAAAAAATTTCAGGCTTGTCGCTAGATTTAAAAATGATAATGCCCACTCTTAAACTTTTAGTATGTTACTCAGGCCCCCAAAAACCTAGGTTTCGTTTGCTTAAAAGGTTTAATAATGTACCCAGACAGAAAAATATACATACAACCTTCACAATCCACCGCTGGGCTCCCTCTCCACTGCTGCTGCTATGTGCATTTTCCAATCCTGAGCAGTAGCAGTGGAGCTCATCCGGTAATGGCAGTCAGCCATTGGCCATGACTGACTAGCTTACCAGGAAGTGCAGAGTGCCACGGCAGTGGATCGTGGAGGTGGTTAGTATAATTTTTATAATGTTCTGTCTGGGAACATTAAAAAATTTTAAGCAAAACAGAACCTAGCTTTTGGGGGTCCCTGAGTAATATACTTAAAGTTTTTATTAGGGGTGGACATGATGCAGCTGATGATACCCTGTCCCAGTAGTGGGCATGCTCCAACCTGAGACATGGGGGCAGAGCAGTGGTGCTGGAGGTGTCACAGCTTACATTGCGTAGTAAAAAAAACCCCATCCTTATTACTGCTGTAACTTTGGATAGACTGCAGCTAGAGCATGATCTTGTGGTCATTTAAAAGGTCCAAAAAAGTCTATGGACCATATTTCCATGTTTCTGGTAATCATGGTTAGGATGAAATAGTGGCTTGAGACCTTTTAGTCCCAATCATCAGACAATTGATTAAGAGAACTATCAGTATATCTGTTGTTGGAATATTGGACCTCAAGTAGGTCCATGTTACAGCCCTAATTGCCAATACCAATACAGCACATATTATACCTTCCAGTGGAACAGTTTCTACTTAAGAATGAAAAGTTTGGAATGTTTATTTATATTTGTAAATGACTTAAAATGTTTACTATATATTGTGTCCTTTTTTTAAGGTGGATTTATTGGACATTTTTACTTTTACAATTACCGGTACTGTTCCTTATCATAACTCAAGGTTCATTGAACACTGTTTATGTTTTAAAATTAATTTATCATTTTCAGCGAATTAATGGAGGCGAAATCCCGAGCACTAGACAATATTGGCAGAGTTTATGCACGAGTTGAAGATTTAAAGAAGCCATTGAAGCGTGAGTTTAAGGACACATCAATGTAATTTAAGAGGATGAATTGGGAACATAATTTACAGAAAAGAATTTAACTTGTCAGGACAGTGTGTATGACTTGTCCAGAATGGGTTAACTATTGTTATTAGTTCTTTCAAATGACCAATAAAAATGCTTATTCACCCGAAACAGTCCCCAGTGTTTACAGTTTCTGACAAAAGTCTTGTCACTTGTGTACAAATAGACCTGAAGTGCCGCTTAACAATAATTCTAATGCAGATTTTGTTTCAAGAAATGGTTCATTTTACCCCAAAAGAGCTTTTGTAAAATGTTTCAATGCAAACGAAACTAACAAAAATATTCTAATATTCACAGCTTGGTAAAGCCCATTGGGTCAATTTTACATAAGACATAAGTGTTGTCGCCTTGTCATATGGGCGTCACCTGTGACTAATAATGGATCAATTTGGTGTCAGGTGTGTATAAAAAGAACCCCAGTACACTAGACCTTCACATCAACTGCAAACAGACCTCTGCAAACATGCCTAAGATTCACCCTGAGACTAAGTGTTGATTATCAAGAGGCGACCAAATCCACTGCTGATGTGGCGCACACCTTCAATGTCTCTCAGCGTCAAGTTCAGAGGATAAAGAAAAGATTTGAAGAGACTGGAGAAGTTTTTGACAAGCCCAGGTCAGGCAGACCCCGCAAGACAACTGCTCGAGAGGACGTTTGTTGGATCGAAAATCCAAGGCAACATATTTTCAACTGCAGCAGAGCTTCAGGAGCCTGGTCACCTGAAATCCCTGTGTCAACCAGAACAGTTTGTCGGATTCTGTCTCGAAATGGCCTCCATGTTCGAATCAGTGCCCATAGCCAGCACTAAACAAAGACAATTGAAAAAACGTGTCGCATTTGCCAAGTCCCACAGCCTGCTAAAAGGATGGACGCTGGAAGTGGCAAAAGGTGGATTTTTCAGATGAATCTTCTGTTGAATTACACCACAGTCGCCCGCAAATATTGCAGAGACCTACTGGAACCCGCATGGTGCGAGATTTACCCAGAAAACAGTGAAGTTTGGTTGAGGCAAAATCATGGTCTGGCACAATAGTGTAAAACACCAAGAAATCTACCTCGCTATTCCCTCAGCTAGCTCAGCTACCTCAGCTAGCTACCTCATATATTCCCAACCATAAAAAAGGCCAAATTCTGCAGCAGAATGGTGCCCAATCGCATACTCCTCTCCTCAAAGTTCCTTAAGGCAAAGAAGATCAAGATGCTCCAGGATTGGCCAGCCCAGCCACCTGACATGAACATCATTGCGCATATGTGGGTTAAATGAAGAGGAAGCATGGGTGACGAAACCAAAGATATTTGATGAACTCTGGGAGCATGCAAGACTATTCCTGATGATTTCATCAATAAATTGTATGAATCTTTGCCAAGCGCATGGTGCTGTCCTTCAAGCTCATGGAAGTCATACAAGATATTAAATTTGGATCTCACAGCACCACTACTTAAAGGGCATGTCCACCAACAAAATATAATCCCCCCACTACTGGCCCCATCTGTAGTGTATAAAATTTTACCTTACATCCCAGATCCAAATAGTTCTGGGATCTTTACTTACTACCTCTCTCCTTCGCCGTCTACACTACCAGCAGCCACGTCCATGATTGGCTGCTTCGCCCCCCCTGCTTGCATTTCTATGCAAGCAGAGGCCGGGATTGTGCGGCGAAGGAGAGAGGTAAGGTAAAGATCGGTGGACTTTCTTGCTATAATAATTCGGTTGGGGCTGGGGGACCAATAACTATAATATGGCACAAAGTTAGTTTAAAGGGTGGACATACCCTTTAATTTGCCGACATATTTTGTGATTGGCTGTAAGGTGGATTCTGTATAGGCGACTCCACGTTTGTCTTGCAACATTTTGACCTTTCTGTCTTGATAAATGATAAATCTTTTTTTCAGTGAAACTATTTTTTACAGTTCATTTAATATTATTTGGGAGGGCTTTAGCTTTTCATATGAGCTATTTCTAATACCAATTGATCAATCAGGTTAATAGCAGGAGTTACTGCAAAATACTCAGGCGACAAGACTTTTGTATAATGTGTAAATGTATATTAGGATTAGTGAAGCATAAAGCCAGAACTTCTTTTCTAGACAATGTGGGGCCGAACCGTGTATCTGGAATTCTCTACAGCTAGGGGTCTGGTGGATACATTGAGGTCACCTTAAGGACAGCCATATGTATAAAATGATATATTTTTGTATTAGAATATGTGATGTGGGAACCAATATTATATTTGTGAATGGGAAGGTGGGCCCAATAAAATGATACCCAACATGGAGGCCTTATTCTATGCCAGGAGTATTATATATATTAATATCTTGGGAAATATGTATTATACACAGGTCATGTTTGGTATTGTAGGAATTAAAAAAATACTATAGGAGAGGAATATTTGGTCATATCTCAGTACAATGTACATATCTAAATTTATATAGAATCTGCTTAACTGAGGGGAATGAATGCTTTTGGCTAGTCGTAATCTGGACATTCCTGGACACTCCACCTCATGCATAGCTCAGGGGGGGGTGGTTCAACAGGGGACTTAAAATCCTTGTAGCCCGTTTAACTTGGTTCATACTAGGGGACATGCTAAATGGGTATGGATCAAATGATTCCTTCCGCCCCAAGACACAGGACTTCTAGTTAGTAGTTAGGGTCTGTGAATATTGTATTTTTTATTTTATTTAACTCTTGTATCTTTTCGTATGTCATTTTATTGTAACACCATTTTTCTTTTATTTTTGTATTATATGCATATTATTTGCATTATTATTGGAATATTAAATCTAAGTTTTGTCTTTGATGCTCTAAAAAAAACTCAGTTAGCCTCTAAGTTTATATGTGTTTGAATGGACTTTTAAGTGTATGAAATGCTTTGCTAGTGTAAATGCAATTAACTCTGTGACTGCTTTTGAAGACTGATGCTAATTAACCAGTTAGTTACTGGAGTAATATGTGTAGTGTTAACCATTAAGCTGCCAGGACAGTAGTGTGCATAGTCAGTGAAAGTCAGGAGTGATGTTGTTGAGCTTCTGCGCAGCAGGAAAGGTGCAGTGGTGGCAGCGTATTACCGATTGATAGGTCAGATCACGTGCCCAGCGAACTGGTGTTTGTGACAGTGCTGTAAAAATGCAAACAACTATCCTTTTTTCTATTCACCTGCGGCATACATTATCAGTGACTTCAATGTACCATGTGTCAAATTTTAGATGGAGGAGAAGATCCCTCTGGCCAATTCAAGTCTAGGAAGACTTGGCTGTACCACGAGATTGGGAGATGTTACCTTGGAATTAGATCAAACTACTGAGGCAAAGGACTATGGGGAAAAGTCTCAGCAAGAGGCTGATGTCACAGAACATTGATTGGCAGCTTAATTCCAGTGTTTTGGTGGCACAGGCAGAAGGTAAGCTGTCTTCTTTTTTTATCTTGAGTAAAGTTAGGCATGGTAACAAAAAAATGTGGGAATATGCTGTGTGTGAGAGATGATTTACCCCACAGTATTCATGAAGATTATAGGAAAGGTTTCCTGTAGACAAACTAAGAACATGTAGTGGAGGGTGAATAAAGACATATGTTAATCTACTCAAATGTTTACCCTACGCATAAATGCCTGTTGATCCAGAGGAAGGCAAATAAGTTTTAATAATGGTTCATATCAAACCCAATTTTCTTGATGGATTTAAAAAGAAAGCCTAAGAATTAAGTTCATGACATAATAGAAAAACAATTAAAGGTGAACAAGCCCACCCCCTCTCATTAAAAGAATCCAAAGTAAGAACCTAAACTGCTGAGTACTCACCCCAGGGTCTCAATATTTTGACAGAGATATTACCTATAATAGAGATTGCAGCTCAAGTTCACCCTGCCCCCTCACTGGTTTCAAGACCTGGCAAATGAAAGACACACTGCAAAAAGTGTATCATTCCAGACTCCCAAAATATTTCAACCCAGGGGTTAGGACCTTTTAATACAGGATGACAAGGAAATGGTTTAGTTTACCTTTATAGCTTTAAAAAACAGGGAGGGCAGAAATTATATATTAAATTAATAGCAAGCCAATTAGCATAGCTACCAATATTTCAGTGAATCTTTGGTTTTCTAATTACTGAAGAACATACAAAAAACACAGGGATGGATTTTAACTCGGCTCCATCATATTTATTTTGTCCAACCCTCTCCTAAGCACAGACATATATTACAGGCCAATCTAACCAATTCATTAAGGGCTAGACCACACTTTTCTCACACATTTACAAACGCATTTTGCAACCTGAAAACTTTGTCAGTGCAATGCAATGTAGCAGCCACAATTTTTTTGCGATTTGCATGTGATCCATTTTCAAAATATTGCGCAAATGGAGGGCAAGAGGTGCTACTGTGTCCGGTCCAGTGTGGCCTCAGCCTAAATATTTAAAATGGTGCAGATTGATAGCAATTTGTTAAAAGTATTTCTTTGCCTACAGTAAGCTCAAGATTACAAGTCTGCTGTTATCAATTTTGAGAAGGCACTGGAGAGAGCAAGACTTCTTCTCAACAAGGATGCAGAACAAGCAATCTTGAATGTAAGATATTGCATTTGAATAATGTCACCACCCACTATTTAGCAAGCTGCAGGTTGACCTAATCAGTGAAAATGCAGCACTGTCAAGTTCAGTTTTTACTTGTTGGTGTACGCAGGCTCCCATTGGCATAGGTAACTGGCATAGGACTGGAGGATTCCTTGCTTTCTCGAAGTCACAAGACAATAGTTTGAGCCTGGAGTTATATTCTAATATTTCTTTTTTTTTTGTAAATGATTTCTGTATTCCAAATCATCCCTGTCTACAGCTTGTTCTATGTACATAAACCTGTGTTCCTAGCACATTTCAGTATTTTTTATTGTACGTATAGGCTCTGGAAGATGCAAAAAGGGAATTGAAGAGCAGCTGATTTAGATTGCAATGATAATGACGATTCCAATATCAGGTGAGTTTCCTTACCCACCATTTCACACATTATAATTCTACCAAATAGAAGATCTATCCTGCATGAAGCTTGTTTTATGTATTACAGAATGAACACAGGAAGTGAGAAGAGAAGGAACAGTTGATGGCATTTAAGGACTGATTTCATTACACGGATTACATTACCCAGAACATTGTTCAGTGACCATGAATCTAAAATAAACAAAATAAAATAGCTATTGCAAAGATCTGTCCATTTCACTCTACATCATTTCCAATCAATAGCCAATAAGCTTAGATCTATCAGGAAACAGATACTGTTAGTATTTAAATCATGTACACATGTAATTGTAAAGCCACGGAAATGCTGGTGCTGTATAAAACCTCAATTATCTATCTATCTATCTATATTATGTCAATGTACCGTATATACTCGAGTATAAGCCAAGGTACCTATTTTACTCTGAAAAATTAGTAAAAAGTGATTGACTCGTGTATAACTCAAGAGTAGAAATTATCCACTACTGCCTTCTGATTCTGTATTGTTTTGAGGCTTAAGTTGGCATTTAAATAGACAGCAGAATTCCCATACATTAAGCCAAAATCAGTACCAGTAACCCCCAATTCCTTGGCACTCCAGATGTTTGGAAACTACAACTCCCAGCATGCTTTGGTTACTAGGAGTAGTAGTTTCTAAACATGTGGAGTGGCAAGGTTTAAATTTTTTTTTTAATCAAGCTTACCATAATTAACAATTCTCCTTACCCCCCATATAGTAAAGGGCACTCTGACCCCAATAGTTAAAAATGTCACCTGAGAGTTGTAGTTTCAAGCTGTCATTTGCACTGAGCAAGCAGCCTTTTTGCCCCAAACTGAGAATACCCATTATATTACAGCCTCCACCTGAGCATGGCAGTGCTGAGTCCACCAGCCAGACTACAGGAAGCAGGAAGAGTTTTAAGGCAGATCAGCTGCTCCTGTAACTTTCTATGCACTGAAGGAGTTTTTTTTAACTCCACCTACTGGTTACTACCCACAATTGCAGTATTTGGAGCTAATTAGGACTTGACCTGAGTATAACCGAGATTAGGTTTTCAGGCTAATTTTAAAGCCTGAAAATCTTGGCTTATTCTTGAGGATATCGGTATGTATGTTTGTATGTTCTAGAAAACATCCAAACAGCTGGGACAATTTTCATGAGACTTGGTATACTTATGTTTAAGGACCTGGAAAAAAGCATTGGCTACTTTACAATTTTTAAAAATGCCTCTGTACATTTTTAAAGTAATTAACCCGTGTGCTGCATCTGGGGGTGAATTGAGTGAATCAAATTAATTGCAGAACTTAAAAATGTCACAGATTGTTCAGGGCAGTACAGTACAATGCTGTGCTTCATTTTGTTCTGTTGTTGCTGTGATAGGAGGAAAGAGCGGTCAATTATGAGGAGCAGCAGACTATGTGATGTAACAATGTCATGTGACCGCACACTCGGTCACCTCCTTTCAATTGTGGTTCACCTAGAGTCAAGATTGAACGTTCAGCAACTGTCTCGTTATACACTAGTTCTGCCAACGATGCCTGTACAATATGAACGATAGTGGATATAATGTTTTTGGTAAAGGTGTTCGTGACGTATGTATTAAGTGACGTTCGTGATCTCGAAATGTTGCACATGTGTATTTCATTCAATCTTCCATTACACTCTACCATAATCTGCCGACTGTGTACAAACAAACGACAATCAGCCGAACGAATCTGCTAGGCTGATCGTCGGAAAAAGCTGAAATAGTCGTGGATCGTTGGTCTTAGATCGTTAAAACTTCATTTTCGCCAGAAAATTATCAGACGTGTGTACGAGGTTGGAGAGGCAAATTGGCCAATACAGATAATCTCTCTGTACTGAGGGTTGGGCGGGCAGCTACTCATGGATCACAGTTTGGTGCAGAGATCAGAGGAAATTTAATGTCGGGAAAGCAAATTTTCCCAGGTTAAAAGTAGCTCTTCAGAATGTCAACTGGGATAAGGTATTATCAGGTAAAAGTACTGCACAGAAGTGGATTGTGTTTAGGGAATTTTAAGCCATTTCACATGTAAATTTATACCCTTGGGAAATAAATGTAAAAAAAATAAATCCACGCCCATGTGGCTGAATTCTGATGTAAAGAGGCAAATGGAAAGTAAGAAAAAGGCATTTGAAACCTTTAAATCGGAGGAACGGAAAGGGCCTTTAGGGATTATAAAACTGTAACAAGGAGTATAAGAAAGCAATCAAACTACCGGATCTAGAGCCTCAAGTCAGGAATGTCTAATGTTTCAATAGCTTCCACGTAAATGGAGACTATAAGTCAGTATTTAACTTTTTAATGTGTTTATTAAACGAATATGAAAGTTTATGTTTATGAATAAGACGGAAGCTTTAACAATTACAAAACAAGACAGACAAACTGGTTGTTAAATTGTTTTTATTTTATGTTTATTTTATATACTTTTGTTACAAAGTTGAATAAGAAAAAAAAAAAGAAAATAAGCAATGTATAATCTTGTTCTTTTCTTCCCTTTATATGATATCCCAATTCATGTAGACAAAATGTTTGAAATGAACGAAAGAATGTATTTTATTTATTCTGCTGTCATCGCTCAATAAAAATCTATTGAAAAAAAAAAGAAAGCAATCAAACTAGCTAAAATATAATGAGTTAGGATAGCTGAACAAAGCATCACTAAACCTAAAAAAGTAGTATAATAGTAAGAAGATTAAGGGATAAGTTAGTTATGGAGGATGGCAATAAAGCAAATGTCTTAAATATTTTTTCCCCCTTGTATACCCTATAGAAGATCCAAGTACAGATATCTAGAGTATAGCAGCAATAATGGTATAAAGATGCAAGTGCACTTTGGTTAACCGAGGATATGATACAGAAACAACTAAATAAGGTTAATATTAATTAATCTCTCTGGACCGGATAAAATACATCCTCGGGTACTTAGGGAGCTAAGTTCAGTTTTATCTAGGCAATTGTTTTCTTATTTTTTCAGATTCCCTCATGTCCGGATGTGTGCCTCTGGATTAGAAAAAGCTGATGTTATTCCAATATACAAAAAGGGTAGTCGTTCAAGCTGGGTAATTACAGGCCTGTAAGTTTAACTGGTGGGGAAGATCCTGAAAGTTTAATAAGGGAACATGTTCTAGAGTATGTTTCAAGGACTGACTTTATAAGTAGTAACCAGCATGGATTTAGAAAAATAGATCTTGTCAAACTAACTTGCTTGGCTTTTATGAGGAAGTAATTAGAAATTTAGACTCTGGTATAGCAGTAGATGTAGTATACATGGATTTTGCAAAGGCTTTGATACAGTCCCCCATAGGCGACTAATGTATAAGCTAAGGTCTCTTGGTCATTTGTATATGGATAGAAAATTGGGTAATGAATAGGATGCATAGAGTATTTGTTAATGGGGCTTTATCATTATGGACTGAAGTACTAGTGGGGTTCTGTGTTGGGGCCGCTTCTATTTAATCTATTATTAATGATTTGGAAGTGGGTATTGTCACAAGGTTTCTTGTGTTGCTGACGACACAAAACTTTGTCAGCCATTAAAAACTTCAGAGGATGTGCAATCTTTGCAGGGGTATCTAGATAATGTCACATTGGGTTTGGGTTGCTGTGGCAGATGAGATTCAATGTTGATAAATGTAAGGTGATGCATTTTGGACTTAAAAATCCTTGTGCTGCTTATACTATAAATGGCTCTGTCTCAAGTGAATCCCTGTTGGAAAGGATCTTGGCGTTTTGGTGGATAACAAACTTAAAGGTAGCAGCAGTGCCAGGCGGCAACAGCCAAGGGCCGCCTCGTTAATAAGCAGGGTGCAGCAAAATGCAGAGCGGCACACTGTAGGGAAGGCAGAAAGAAGAAAGAAAAAAAATTACTGGAGGCCGGCATCCACCCCACTGCCTAATCTGTCTGGGGGGGGGGTGCTACCGGAATACTGGCTGCAATCTTCTGGACTGTCTGCATCCCGATATGTCCAGGCAGTCACCGGTACCAGAACCAGCAGCGTGCGTGACATCAGCACTGAAAGCGCTAGTTCGGCCTGTGCAGGAACCAGTACAGGCTGCTTTCCTAGCGTGTGCTGCACCCTGCTTCATTAGCGAGGCGCCTGCTGGCTGTTGCCATCTGGTACTGCTTGCTACCTTAAGTTTGTTATCCACCAAGGAGGAAAATGTTTATTCTCCCTCTTTACAAAGCATTGGTAAGGCTCATTTGGAATATGCAGTACAATTTTGGAATCCTGTGTACAAAAAGGACATCTTTGAAATGAAAGGGTTTAGAGAAGGGCAACTAGATTGAATTGATGACAGACTGGAAAAGTTACAATTATTACGATGGAGAAAAGGCACTTGCATGGGGATATGAATCTGTGTATAAATACATTAACGGGCCATACAATAAACTATCTGGGGCATTGTTCACCAATAGAACATGTCAGAGGACACAAGGACATCCCTTAAGACTTGAAGAAAAAAGGTTTAGGCTTCAAGTTCAGAAGGGTTTTTCACTGTGAGAACGGTAAAGCTATGGAACTTCCAGTGGATGTTGTTATGGCAGGTTCATTGGTCAGTTTAAAAAAAAAGCTGGATGTTTCAGCAACAAGGAATGTTGCAGGTTACTGGTATTAATACAGTATTGTGCACGCAAAACTGAAACACATGCGCAATGCACGCACATCAGAAATCGCAGGAATTTTCGCATTCCTGATATTTCCATGTTAGCAAATCACACCTCGTGAGTGAAAACACGCTAGTGTGGCCTAGCCCTTTATGCTGTTACCATCCATCTTTTCTCTTATGTTTGTACTAAATGGTCTTCAAAAAACCTGAACACAGCAAAGCTTAAGGAAAACATACGTGATTCATACGTCTGCTCGCGTCTCCAATTTTGGCCTGTATATGATGTTGATTGATATACTGAAGGAAGGAGTTGGTAGCTATGCCTTTTGCCTATTACATCACTGACATGATTTATATGTACCTCCATGATAGACTCATAATTGATCCATAATTGATTTCTGATTAGTCTTATTGTATGGGCTGATTAGGTGTATTTTTAAATGTTTTTAGATGTATAACCCTGTTAGTTTATAAAGGTTTTTTAACTGATATAAGAGTGTGCACAGTAGTTCTATTTGTTCTCCTTAACCTCTAGGGCGATACATCCTCACTGAGTTTACAGTGCAATCCTTCCTTATAATGCAAAATCATGTTAGACCATTACTTATGTACTGTGTTAGCCATTTGGTTAAGAAATAGAAAGGTTCGCTTTGATTCCAACTGTGTTTAAAACAAAAAATTGGGGATGGTGGAGGAAGAAGACAAATCAAACATAAAGAAATTATGATTAAGGAGAACCAAACAGCCTCCAAGATAAAAAGCTTCTGGTGTAAGTTATAACACTGTAAGTGTTCAAATGATATTGAACATCCAGTATTCCCTTATAGTGAGGGATACACGAATATAAGAACAAACGTCTATAGGCACTAAATTATTTCTTTATTAATGTCCATGGAGCCCACAACGTAGGATATGTTTGGTATCCCTGAGGTAAGTTTTGAGATGAGAACAAATGGTGGAGTAAAGTATCAATAAGGTCCGAGAGCCCTCACCCAGGGAACTAATACCAGAGACTATGGGTCTACCAGCGGGAGGCCTCTCGGATTTATGAATCTTGGTAAGAAAGAAAAAATAGATGATAGGATTAGCTGGTAACAAACTACATTTCATTGAGTGTCTAACAGGCCAATGAAGATGAATATTCACATCATCTTGTAGTTTAACCAAAACCCGTTCAACCAAACTTTGGAACACCTCAACTGCATTCAACCTACACTGTTTGGATAAAGTAGGACTTTGGCGAAACTTATGAGCTATGAATCAAGGCTAATTCCTAAACCCTCTATAGTTGGTGAAGGTTCTGCTGATCTAATAGCCATGTAAGTACTGACAAATTTTCCCATCCTGTAAAGTATCTAGATTAACCCCCATACACTGGTCAATTTGAGGTCCATCCATCAGAAAATCTTGTAATGGGTCTGTGACAAAATCGTTAAACAGGGACAGAAGATACTTTAGTTTCTAATCAACAGGTTGTCTTCTCCACTCGCTACAGTAATCAGTATACAAAGTATTAAAATATTCAGATTTTTTACCAGTGTTATATGAAGATAGCCAATTGACACCCTTTTGAGAATGGAATAAAATGTGTAGCAAGGACAGCTGCTCTCTTTTGGTAATCTCCTTTTCCCAAGTCTTTTTTCCCAGCCGAAACAACTCTAATTGTAGCTGGCTCCAATATATGGGCACATTTAAATGTGGGAAAAATAGGTGTATTACCTGTAACCATATTAAGGTGGCCCCTGAGTTTAATTGTACCGCATCTGCGAAGTATTTTCACATTAACAATATATAACCGTGATTCTGCTTGTGTAGTATAGCTTCTCACTTGTTCTAGATGCAGTATTCAGTTTGTGGGCTGTACATCACGTACACTGAAAGCCCGTATCAGACAACATGTGAGAGATATAAGAACCAGATGAAAGAAGTTTTTTTTAACCCTACCTAACAGTTGATCCAGAGGAAGGCAAAAAACCCCAGCTAAAAAGGGGGAAAAATTCCTTCCTGACTCCAAACGCAATCGGAAAGTATCCCTGGATCAACCATTCTATATGCATTAATACCAGTAATTCTCAATATTCTTTAGTTTTAGAAACTTATCCAGGCCTTTTTTAAAGTTATTCAATGAACTTGCCATTACCACATCTGCTGAAGAGACAGTTCCACAGTTTCACACATTCTCACTGTAAAGAAACCTCTCCTAACCTGAAGATGAAACTTCTTTTCTTCCAACCTTAAAGGATGTCCACGTGTCCTCTGATATGACCTATTGTGAACAATGCACCAGAGAGCTCATTGTATGGGCCATTAATATATTTGTACAAGGTTTATCATGTCCCCACCAACCGCCGCTTCTCCAATGTAAACAGCCCTAACGTGTCTAATCTGCCTGCATATTCAAGCCCCTCCATTCCCCTTATTAATTTAGTTGCCCTTCTCTGAACTGCCTCAATTTCCAGATGTCCCTTTTGTATATGTGATTCCAAAACTGCACCGCATATTCCAAATGAGGCCTTACCAGTGCCTTGTAAAGAGGGAGAATAATATTTTTCTCTCTTGAATCTATTCCCCTTTTTATACAAGACAATATCTTGCTAGCTCTAGCTGTTGCTACCTGGCATTTTTTGCTACAGCTAAGTCTGTTATCTACCAGAACCCCCAAATCTTTTCCATTACAGATGAACTTAACACAGAGTTTTTTATGGTGTAGATGGCACAGGGATTATTAAATCCCAATGCATCACCTTACATTTATCTACATTGAATCTCATCTGCCATTCTGCTTTGCTGCCCATTTTGATAATCTATCTAGGTCTGCTTGCAGCACTTGCACATCATTGGAAGTTTCCAAAGCTCTGCATAATTTAGTGTCATCAGCAAACACAGAGACCTTGCTCTCAATGCCCCCTTCTAAGTAATTATAAACAGATTAACAGAAGCGGCCCCAGTACAGAACCCTGAGGCACTCCGCTTAGAACTTTAGCCCACATAATATTAGCTCCATAACCACCACCTCTGTTTGCGGTCCAATAACCAGTTCTCTATCCATGAACAAAGGTTTCTTCAAGGCCAACAGTCCTCAGTTTATACATTAGTCGCCTATGTGGCACAGTATCAAATCTTTTGCAAAATCCAAATATACCACATCCACTGCTGTGCCTGAGTCCAACTTCTTACTCACTTCTTCATAAAAACCAATTAAATTTGTCTGGCATGATCTATTCTCATAAATCCATGGTGACTACTACAATAAGATGATCTCTGGAGACAAAGTCAAGGATATGATCCCTTAAACAAATTTTCCATCACCTTCCCTACCACTGATGTTAGGCTACAGGTCATAGTTACCAGGCTGTGAACGACTACCTTTTTGAATATTGGTATTACATTGGCTTTTTCCAATCCAGCGGCACATCCCCAGACAAAGCGAATCTGAAAATATGAGAAACAGTGGTCTAGCTAGAACTGAACTAAGCTCTTTTAAAATCCTAGGATGCAATCCATCTGGTCCGGAGCTTTATTGATATTAACTTTGTCTAATTGTTTCCGTACCATATCCTCCGTTTCCAATGTGAAAACTCTTCATTTCTTCCTGCATATTGCTACAATCCCTACCGTAAGAGAGTGGTGGAAATTGAGGCAGTTCAGAGAAGGGCAAACTAAATAATAAGGGGAATGGAGGGGCTTGAATATGCAGGCAGATTAGACAAGTTAGGGCTGTTTACATTGGAGAAGCGCGGTTGCGTGGGGACATGATAACCTTATACAAATATATTAATGGCCCATACAATGAACTCTCGGTGCATTGTTCACTAATAGGTCATATCAGAGGACACGTGGACATCCTTTAAGGTTGGAAGAAAAGAAGTTTCATCTCAGGTTAGGAAAGGTTTCTTTACAGTGAGAACGGTGAAACTGTGGAACTGTCTTCCAGCTGATGTGGTAATGGCAAGTTCATTGAATAACTTAAAAAAGGCCTGGATAATTTCTAAAACTAAAAAATATTGAGAATTAACTGGTATAATATACATATAGATCTGGTGATCCAGGGATACTTTCCGATTGCCGTTTGGAGTCAGGAAGGAAATTTTTTCCCCCTTTTTAGCTGGGGTTTTTTTGCCTTCCTCTGGATCAACTGTTTAGGTAGTTAAAAAAAAAAAAAAAAAAAAGTGAATAGGTTGACTTGATGGACGTCTTTATTACCTTATTACTATGTTACTATGTAATAGCCCAGTTTTCCTCCAGTGAGATTACAGAAAGTGCCAGATTTACTGACACAAGGAGCTTGAAACATCCAGACCTGAAACGGCTCAGTCTAACGGCATGGAAGTTGAGACCAACCCTTTAAAAGAAGGGATTATCGGATGAGGTAATAGTAATGTCTTCACGGAAGGTTTCAACTTCAAAGTCATATTATAAGACATGGAAAGTTTCAGTGTAAATTTATCTAGTTGATGCAAGCTAGCACAATTAGACCATGGGATTTACATTGATGCTAGCATGCTAAAAAAACATCCTTTTGAACCTATAGAGAACTCAAGACCTAAAAACTTGACGTTAAAATTCTGTTCCTGTAGCGATAAACTTCGCAGAGAGTGCGACATCATATATGCAGTGCAGTGCAGTGAAGAATGCTCTGATTTGTATGTGGGGGAGACCAAACAGCAACTGCATCAACGTATGGCCCAGCACAGAAGAGCCAATTCCTCGGGTCAGGACTCAGCCGTGTATCTGCATCTTAAGGATAAAGGACATACCTTTGAAGATTGTAATGTTAACATACTGGCGAAGGAACGTGACTGGTTCAAGAGAGGTGTTAAGGAGGCCATTTATGTGAAAATAAAGAAACCAAGCCTAAATAGAGGTGGGGGGGTTCGACACCAACTGTCTGCCATGTACAATGCTGTTTTAACACCTTACTCTGGGCGTTCCTATAACACCTCTTAGCCACTATCCAATCACACCCTTAACACCTGGCTGTGATATGCTAATTGGGATTTTCCAGGGTACATAATTGCCACAGATTCTTGTACAAGTCATTCTGAATTGAGAAAGCCAGTCGGATGACTAGCGAAACGTCTTCAAGAACTACATTTCAAGTCCAGTTGATCTAATTGAATACAACAGATAGATGTATTTGGTTATGAACTTCTGGGGTTGGTGTTAACCCATTCAGGAATCCCCCCCTTGAAAATCCTGCGCTTGCCTCTGAACAAGTCTCCCCTGGTGCCTCTCTCCCAACTGAAACTTCCCCCAACCACCTCTTGTATTAGTCTTTGCAAAGACTGGAAAACTCAACCAAGATTATTATATTGTATAGAAAAAGAGAGGTGACAGTAAACTAGACTGATATCTGCTAGTTAATCTATGGCTGATTCAAAGTTTCTCCTTTTAAAAGACAATCCCTGTCTTTTAAAAGAAAAAGAACTTTGAATAGTGCCCTCCACATTTGAATGGTGCCCTAGCTTTTCAATTAGGTTGCTTATGTCCAGAAACGGCCTTGACTACAACCTATACAGGGGGAGATTCCTGGTTTGCTGTGACCAAAGCAATAGAGGCCAAACTACCACTGGTGCTGAGAGACAACAAAAAACTTTATCTCAGTTATGTGTTACTGGTCTGCAAATACCACTGATTTACCACTGCTGCATTATCTAAATTATGGAAAAATTAGATGGCATACATATTTCATTGGAAGCTGCTTGTCATTGGCTATAAAAAGCTCTACACACATTACTGAAACTATACACTGTATAGGGAGATGGTGTAACACAGTAATCAAGCAAACAATCTTGTTTAGGGGGCGAAAGAAATTTAAAATTCACTTGAATACAGTGGTAGTTTGTCGGCTGCGGAATTGGCCATTTGTTCGCCATACACGCAGACGATAAAAGGTCCCACGTGCTCCCAGCTTTAACATTATACTGTTAGAAAGACAGTTTGTATTGTAACCGTGTGTACTCAGATTGCTTGGCACTTAAGAAAACACTGACAGTTATAAAGAGAATTTTTGGGCATATTATTAATCTACCTAGATGCAAACTGAAAGTCCTTTGACTTTCCAAATAACATTTTTAGTGAATCTTTATCTGCCCAAACAAGATTTTGATTTTCCTTTAATCTGTCAGTTTTATATAAGAGAAGAACAAAGGGATACATATAAAACTTCACAGAAAATAAGGCAGAAATTTAGTACCCTAGATTGCCTTTTTCTTTTTACAGAAAAGGAGGTGCTGGGAAGCATAATATACCGTAGCAAGTGCTGCTGTTTCCTGGCAGTTGGGAAGAAAGATAATGCAGATGGTTAATGTCCAAAATTGTAAACAATATATATGCTATATATTGTTTCTGCATTTCTGGGGGCAGTATCACCCGAGCTTATGTGCTCCAGTCCATTGAAGGGTACACCATAAAAGCCACTGAGAGCGGGATTCTGCCACATGAGGTGACTGCCTCAAGGTTGGATTATGTCAGAACTGCCCCATTAGCATAGGTTATATTTATTTGCAAATAATTCTTAGTTTGCTAAGACTGCTATGCTATACTGCTTAATCTGTGATTAAAATAGGTCACCAAGTAACCATTTTGTTATGAAATATCTTCCTTTACTAATAAATATGTATTAGCAATGATCATAACTTTGTGTAAATCAGCATGAAAATATATTAAAGAATAGCTGATGTAATTTCAATATGCTCCCTTGTGCTGTATGCACATGTGCATACATTGGAAGGGCTCAATGGGGCTTGTCAGGGGAACAGCGGAGGCACGAGATTGTGGGTAAGTTTTCTCTGTTCACTCGTCACTCAACTGTTTAATTGTAGAATGTGAGGTAAGACATAGCTCCTTTGCCTCCAGTTTTTTAATTAAACTGTAAAAAGGTAAGTATACATTTTGAGTGGAGATACCCTTTAAATATTTATTGAAAGAACTAAATTCTGTGTTCCCTGTAACTGCTATAAGATATATATGATGGTATATGATATGTATTGTGAATGTAGAGCCACCTTATTTTTTCCAGTAACTTTATGTCTGTTTATGTCTTAGCTCTATTGAAAGGAAACACACGAAACAGAGTCACATTGCAGGACCTAATCAATAATGGCATTCACTATTTGGACACTCGCACTGACTTTTGGAGACAACAGAAGCCAATATATGCCCGGGAGAGGGACCGAAAGATCATGCAGCAAAAGTGGAAGCGGGATAAAAACAAATCATCTAACCAGTACATCTTAAAAAGCCTTGAGGATATAGATCAGTGTATGTAAGATTCATTAACACGCAAATACTTGCGTAAAAACAGTACTTCTGTTACCCACTTATATCAAATAATTGATCTAGGCCATTTACATACTGTTTCATTTTAAGTAGTGTGACACTCACTGTGGGCAAACATATGTACCAGTCACTGTGAGCAAACATGTACCAGTTACTGTGGGCAAACTTGTATGTACCAGTCCCTGTGGGCAAACTTGTATGTACCAGTCCCTGTGGGCAAACTTGTATGTACCAATCCCTGTGGGCAAACTTGTATGTACCAGTCCCTGTGGGCAAACTTTTATATGCCAGCCACTGTGGGAAAACTTGCGTGGTATCAGTCACTGTGGAAAACTTGTATGTACCAGTCCCTGTGGGAAAACTTGTATGTACCAGTCCCTGTGGGAAAACTTGCATGTACCAGGGCATGAGGACATCTTATATTTACAAATCTATGTGGGCTTGGCATGAGGGCATCTATTTACCAGTCTGTGTGGATAGCAGAGAACAGTAGATAACAGCTGTAACATTGCTAGGCAGTAAACAGCTAAATATAGCAAAACACAGTATTGTCTTATATAAAGAGGGGTATAGATTAAAGAAAGAATAATTTATTATCCCTCTCCTCTTTTCAAACATGGTAAAGCCTAATTTGGAGTATGCAGTGCAGTTCACGTTTACACGTTTACAAAAAAACAGATATTGTAACTAGGGTTCAGATTTCTTAAAGTGTCAACATGCATTGAGAGGTGTCAATTCTCTATAGTAATATGTAGTGTGTCTTTATGTTTTTATGATTCAAAAAATCATTGAACTTTTATTCTACTTGGTACTGCTTGCCCACCTGTTTGTTGTGTTGGACTGATGCTAAGTGTTTAGGAGGAAGAGTTTGTCATTTTAGCAGAACAAAGAAATAGTTGTCAGCAAGTAAACTTGATTAGAGGAGGCTGGCATAATCTTTACCTCCTTGAAGTCTCAGCACACTGTTTGAAATAATTACAGAATGTGACTCCGTGACATCAATTTCTTGTCATATGAGTTGTCCGACTGAAAAAGACTAATGCTGCAATTTATCTTGGGTATTGTCTTGCAGGTTCTCTCACAATTTATATTTATCTCCTTTCAGTGCTATCCAGTGGAAAAGCAGAAGCAAGTTGTAAAAAAGCCCAACAGGTGTTAAAAACCACTGAGCAATGGACAACAAAAGATGTCCCAAACAAAGAGGAACTGATTGGTAGTCTCTACAGTTGCATTGGGAATGCTCAGATGGACATGGGACAAATAGAAGCAGCTCTACAGAATCACAAGAAGGATCTAGATATAGCAAATAAACAGTATGTTTTTCAGAGGCATACAGTCAATACTGTTACCTCTTTCTTAAAAGTCTATGATTTACTTTAGTTTAAATATTCTAATTGTTTTATGTAAGGAAAAAGTTGTTGTTACATCAAACCAGAAAAGGTTATTTAGATTTTTTAGAAGTAGTCTTCCTTCATAATAACATTTTTTTTTACCCATAGATGCATAAAGGTAATTATCTTAAATTGCAACTAAAGCCTCACAATAACACATAATCCGAAGGCAGAGCACCTTGACACAAAAGCATTAATCTGTGCCTCTCATTTTAATATGGTTGCTAGAATGTCTCTAGCTTCTCTGGATCTTAAGTTACAGGCTGGATCTTAAATTAAATTATAGGCTTGGTCAAGCCTCTATGTGGTAATAGCACCCCCAACACGCCCCTTTTATGGGAGGTCCTTTGCCTTTAATATAAAGCACTGGATGGCCTCTTCCCTCATTTTAAAAAGCCAAAGTGCTGAGGGGGAAGGTAGAGAGCCTGTTATATGGATCCAGTGTGTAAGAATGAGAAATGCAAAAGTTTGCTAATCGTAATTAAAGTAAAAGAAATTGAAAAGGTTAGACGTTAGGACCTTCCAGACTGGGGTTACCTTGACGTGGTTAGAAAGGCTTTTCATTCATGTGATCACAGTAATGTATACTAAAACCCCTTTGTTTATAAAGTATGCCAGATAATATGATATTGTATGGGGCCTAGGAATGTGCATTGATTATCTTTTTTATGTTTGTATAAATATTTGACCAGATCAGTAGCACTTCCACTAAATGTTGTTGTAAATTAGCCTAATTGGAGTGCTTCCACAATTCTTGTATTGTATGGATCTTAAATTACACTTCCTTGTCTGTGTGAGTCTGTGAGAGGCACATAGTGAGTTGTGTAAAAAGCCCCACCCCCAAAAAATCAATCTTTTCTGAACGTAATAACAGACTTGCAACCATTCTCTATTTATTCCTTTACCTATGGACACCTAAGGAGAGAAAAAAATTTCAGGCTTGTCGCTAGATTTAAAAATGATTAAATGCCCACTCTTAAACTTTTAGTATGTTACTCAGGGCCCCCAAAAACCTAGGTTTCGTTTGCTTAAAAGGTTTAATAATGTACCCAGACAGAAAAATTATACATACAACCTTCACAATCCACCGCTGTGGCTCCCTCTCCACTGCTGCTGCTATGTGCATTTTCCAATCCTGAGCAGTAGCAGTGGAGGCTCATCCGGTAATGGCAGTCAGCCATTGGCCATGACTGACTAGCTTACCAGGAAGTAGCAGAGTGCCACGGCAGTGGATCGTGGAGGTTGTTAGTATAATTTTTATAATGTTCTGTCTGGGAACATTATTAAAAATTTTAAGCAAAACAGAACCTAGCTTTTGGGGGTCCCTGAGTAATATACTTAAAGTTTTTATTAGGGGTGGACATGATGCAGCTGATGATACCCTGTCCCAGTAGTGGGCATGCTCCAACCTGAGACATGGGGGCAGAGCAGTGGTGCTGGAGGTGTCACAGCTTACATTGCTAGTAGAAAAAAAACCCATCCTTATTACTGCTGTAACTTTGGATAGACTGCAGCTAGAAGCATGATCTTGTGGTCATTTTAAAAGGTCCAAAAAAAGTCTATGGACCATATTTCCAATGTTTCTGGTAAATCATGGTTAGGGATGAAATAGTGGCTTGAGACCTTTTAGTCCCAATCATCAGACAATTGATTAAGTAGAACTATCAGTATATCTGTTGTTGGGAATATTGGACCTCAAGTAGGTCCATGTTTACCAGCCCTAAAATTGCCAATACCAATACAGCACATATTATACCTTCCAGTGGAACAGTTTCTACTTAAGAATGAAAAGTTTGGAAATGTTTATTTTATATTTGTAAATGACTTAAAATGTTTACTATAAATATTGTGTCCTTTTTTTAAGGTGGATTTATTGGACATTTTTACTTTTACAATTACCGGTACTGTTCCTTTATCATAACTCAAGGTTCATTGAACACTGTTTATGTTTTAAAATTAATTTATCATTTTCAGCGAATTAATGGAGGCGAAATCCCGAGCACTAGACAATATTGGCAGAGTTTATGCACGAGTTGGAAGATTTAAAGAAGCCATTGAAGCGTGAGTTTAAGGACACATCAATGTAATTTAAGAGGATGAATTGGGAACATAAATTTACAGAAAAAGAATTTAACTTGTCAGGACAGTGTGTAGTGACTTGTCCAGAATGGGTTAACTATTGTTATTAGTTCTTTCAAATGACCAATAAAAATGCTTATTCACCCTGGAAACAGTCCCCAGTGTTTACAGTTTCTGACAAAAGTCTTGTCACTTGTGTACAAATAGACCTGAAGTGCCGCTTAACAATAATTCTAATGCAGATTTTGTTTCAAGAAATGGTTCATTTTACCCCAAAAGAGCTTTTGTAATAATGTTTCAATGCAAAACGAAACTAACAAAAAGTATTCTAATATTCACAGCTTGGTAAAGCCCATTGGGTCAATTTTTACATAAGACATAAGTGTTGTCGCCTTGTCATATGGGCGTCACCTGTGACTAATAATGGATCAATTTGGTGTCAGGTGTGTATAAAAAGAACCCCAGTACACTAGACCTTCACATCAACTGCAAACAGACCTCTGCAAACATGCCTAAGATTCACCCTGAGACTAAAGTGTTGATTATCAAGAGGCGACCAAATCCACTGCTGATGTGGCGCACACCTTCAATGTCTCTCAGCGTCAAGTTCAGAGGATAAAGAAAAGATTTGAAGAGACTGGAGAAGTTTTTGACAAGCCCAGGTCAGGCAGACCCCGCAAGACAACTGCTCGAGAGGACCGTTTGTTGGATCGAAAATCCAAGGCAAGCATATTTTCAACTGCAGCAGAGCTTCAGGAGGCCTGGTCACCTGAAATCCCTGTGTCAACCAGAACAGTTTGTCGGATTCTGTCTCGAAATGGCCTCCATGGTCGAATCAGTGCCCATAAGCCAGCACTAAACAAAAGACAATTGAAAAAACGTGTCGCATTTGCCAAGTCCCACAGCCTGCTAAAAGGATGGACGCTGGAAAAGTGGCAAAAGGTGGATTTTTCAGATGAATCTTCTGTTGAATTACACCACAGTCGCCGCAAATATTGCAGGAGACCTACTGGAACCCGCATGGTGCCGAGATTTACCCAGAAAACAGTGAAGTTTGGTTGAGGCAAAATCATGGTCTGGCACAATAGTGTAAAACACCAAGAAATCTACCTCAGCTATTCCCTCAGCTAGCTCAGCTACCTCAGCTAGCTACCTCATATATTCCCAACCATAAAAAAGGCCAAATTCTGCAGCAGAATGGTGCTCCAATCGCATACTTCCATCTCCTCAAAGTTCCTTAAGGCGAAGAAGATCAAGATGCTCCAGGATTGGCCAGCCCAGTCACCTGACATGAACATCATTGCGCATATGTGGGTTAAGATGAAAGAGGAAGCATGGGTGACGAAACCAAAGAATATTGATGAACTCTGGGAGGCATGCAAGACTATTCCTGATGATTTCATCAATAAATTGTATGAATCTTTGCCAAAGCGCATGGATGCTGTCCTTCAAGCTCATGGAAGTCATACAAGATATTAAATTTGGATCTCACAGCACCACTACTTAAAGGGCATGTCCACCAACAAAAATATAATCCCCCCACTACTGGCCCCAATCTGTAGTGTATAAAAATCTTTACCTTACATCCCAGATCCAAATAGTTCTGGGATCTTTACTTACCTTACCTCTCTCCTTCGCCGTTCTACACTACCAGCAGCCACGTCCATGATTGGCTGCCGGTTCCGCCCCCTGCTTGCATTTCTATGCAAGCAGAGGGCCGGGATTGTGCGGCGAAGGAGAGAGGTAAGGTAAAGATCGGTGGACTTTCTTGCTATAATAATTCGGTTGGGGCTGGGGGACCAATAACTATAATATGGCACAAAGTTAGTTTAAAGGGTGGACATACCCTTTAATTTGCCGACATATTTTTGGATTGGCTGTAAGGTGGATTTCTGTATAGGCGACTCCACGTTTGTCTTGCAACATTTTGACCTTTCTGTCTTGATAAATGATAAATCTTTTTTTCAGTGAAACTATTTTTTACCAGTTCATTTAATATTATTTGGGAGGGCTTTAGCTTTTCATATGAGCTATTTCTAATACCAATTGATCAATCAGGTTAATAGCAGGAGTTACTGCAAAATACTCAGGCGACAAGACTTTTGTATAATGTGTAAAATGTATATTAGGATTAGTGAAGCATAAAGCCAGAACTTCTTTTCTAGACAATGTGGGGCCGAACCGTGTATCTGGAATTCTCTACAGCTAGGGGTCTGGTGGATACATTGAGGTCACCTTAAGGACAGCCATATGTATAAAATGAATATATTTTTGTATTAGAATATGTGATGTGGGAACCAATATTATATTTGTGAATGGGAAGGTGGGCCCAATAAAATGATACCCAACATGGAGGCCTTATTCTATTGCCAGGGGGAGTATTATATATATTAATATCTTGGGAAATATGTATTATACACAGGTCATGTTTGGTATTGTAGGAATTAAAAAAATACTATAGGAGAGGAATATTTGGTCTATATCTCAGTACAATGTACATATCTAAATTTATATAGAATCTGCTTAACTGAGGGGGAATGAATGCTTTTGGCTAGTCGTAAATCTGGACATTCCTGGACACTCCCACCTCATGCATAGCTCAGGGGGGGGTGGTTCAACAGGGGACTTAAAAATCCTTGTAGCCCGTTTAACTTGGTTCATACTAAGGGGACATGCTAAATGGGTATGGATCAAATGATTCCTTCTCGCCCCAAGACACAGGACTTCTAGTTAGTAGTTAGGGTCTGTGAATATTTGTATTTTTTATTTTATTTAACTCTTGTATCTATTTCGTATGTCATTTTATTGTAACACCATTTTTCTTTTATTTTTGTATTATATGCATATTATTTGCATTATTATTGGAATATTAAATCTAAGTTTTGTCTTTGATGCTCTAAAAAAAACTCAGTTAGCCTCTAAGTTTATATGTGTTTGAATGGACTTTTAAGTGTATGAAATGCTTTGCTAGTGTAAATGCTAATTAACTCTGTGACTGCTTGTGAAGGACTGATGCTAATTAACCAGTTAGTTACTGGAGTAAATGGTGTAGTGTTAACCATTAAGCTGCCAGGACAGTAGTGTGCATAGTCAGTGAAAGTCAGGAGTGAGTGTTGTTGAGCTTCTGCGCAGCAGGAAAGGTGCAGTGGTGGCAGCGTATTACCGATTGATAGGTCAGATCACGTGCCCAGCGAACTGGTGTTTGTGACAGTGCTGTAAAAATGCAAACAACTATCCTTTTTTCTATTCACCTGCGGCATACATTATCAGTGAGCTTCAATGTACCATGTGTCAAATTTTAGATGGGAGGAGAAGATCCCTCTGGCCAATTCAAGTCTAGAGAAGACTTGGCTGTACCACGAGATTGGGAGATGTTACTTGGAATTAGATCAAACTACTGAGGCAAAGGACTATGGGGAAAAGTCTCAGCAAGAGGCTGATGTCACAGAAGACATTGAGTGGCAGCTTAATTCCAGTGTTTTGGTGGCACAGGCAGAAGGTAAGCTGTCTTCTTTTTTATACTTGAGTAAAGTTAGGCATGGTAACAAAAAAATGTGGGAATATGCTGTGTAGTGGAGACTATGATTTAACCCACAGTAATTCATGAAGATTATAGGAAAGGTTTCCTGTAGACAAACTAAGAACAATGTAGTGGAGGGTGAATAAAGACATATGTTAATCTAGCTCAAAATGTTTACCCTACGCATAAATGCCTGTTGATCCAGAGGAAGGCAAATAAAGTTTTAATAATGGTTCAATATCAAACCCAATTTTCTTGATGGATTTTAAAAAGAAAGCCTGAAGAATTAAGTTCATGACATAATAGAAAAAACAATTAAAGGTGAACTAAGCCCACCCCCCTCTCATTAAAAGAATCCAGAGTAAGAACCTAAACTGCTGAGTACTCACCCCAGGGTCTGCAATATTTTGACAGAGATACTTACCTATAATAGAGATTGCAGCTCAAGTTCACCCTGCCCCCTCACTGGTTTCAAGACCTGGCAAATGGAAAGACACACTGCAAAAAGTGTATCATTCCAGACTCCCAAAATATTTCAAACCCAGGGGTTAGGACCTTTTAATACAGGGATGACAAGGAAATGGTTTAGTTTACCTTTATAGCTTTAAAAAAACAGGGAGGGCAGAAATTATATATTAAATTAATAAGCAAGCAATTAGCATAGCTACCAATATTTCATGTGAATCTTTGGTTTTCTAATTACTGAAGAACATACAAAAAACACAGGGATGGATTTTAAACTCGGCTCCATCATATTTATTTTGTCCAACCCTCTCCTAAGCACAGACATATATTACAGGCACAATCTAACCAATTCATATTAAGGGCTAGACCACACTTTTCTCACACATTTACAAACGCATTTTGCAACCTGAAAACTTATGTCAGTGCAATGCAATGTAGGCAGCCACAATTTTTTTGCGATTTGCATGTGATCCATTTTCAAAATATTGCGCAAATGGAGGGCAAGAGGTGCTACTGTCCGGTCCAGTGTGGCCTCAGCCTAAATATTTAAAATGGTGCAGATTGATAGCAATTTGTTAAAAGTATTTCTTTGCCTACAGTAAAGCTCAAGGATTACAAGTCTGCTGTTATCAATTTTGAGAAGGCACTGGAGAGAGCAAGACTTCTTCTCAACAAGGATGCAGAACAAGCAATCTTGAATGTAAGTATATTGCATTTGAATAATGTCACCACCCACTATTTAGCAAGCTGCAGGTTGACCTAATCAGTGAAAATGCAGCACTGTCAAGTTCAGTTTTTACTTTGTTGGTGTACGGCAGGCTCCCATTGGCATAGGTAACTGGCATAGGTAACTGGAGGATTCCTTGCTTTCTCGAAGTCACAAGACAATAGTTTGAGCCTGGAGTTATATTCTAATATTTCTTTTTTTTTTGTAAATGATTTTCTGTATTCCAAATCATCCCTGTCTACAGCTTGTTCTATGTACATAAACCTGTGTTCCTAGCACATTTCAGTATTTTTTTATTGTACGTATAGGCTCTGGAAGATGCAAAAAGGGGAATTGAAGAGCAGCTGAATTTAGATTGCAATGATAATGACGATTCCAATATCAGGTGAGTTTCCTTTACCCACAATTCACACATTATAATTCTACCAAATAGAAGATCTATCCTGCATGAAGCTTGTTTTATGTATTACAGAATGAACACAGGAAGTGAGGAAGAGAAGGAACAGTTGATGGCATTTAAGGACTGATTTCATTACACAGGATTACATTACCCAGAACATTGTTCAGTGACCATGAATCTAAAATAAACAAAATAAAATAGCTATTGCAAAGATCTGTCCATTTCACTCTACATCATTTCCAATCAATAGCCAAATAAGCTTAGATCTATCAGGAAACAGATACTGTTAGTATTTAAAATCATGTACACATGTAATTGTAAAGCCACGGAAGATGCTGGTGCTGTATAAAACCTCAATTATCTATCTATCTATCTATATATATGTCAATGTACCGTATATACTCGAGTATAAGCCAAGGTACCTATTTTTACTCGAAAAATTAGTAAAAAGTGATTGACTCGTGTATAACTCAAGAGTAGAAATTATGACCACTACTGCCTTCTGATTCTGTATTGTTTTGAGGCTTAAGTTGGCATTTAAATAGACAGCAGAATTCCCATACATTAATAGCCAAAATCAGTACCAGTAACCCCCAATTCCTTGGCACTCCAGATGTTTGGAAACTACAACTCCCAGCATGCTTTGGTTACTAGGAGTAGTAGTTTCTAAACATGTGGAGTGGCAAGGTTTAAATTTTTTTTTAATCAAGCTTACCATAATTAACAATTCTCCTTACCCCCATATAGTAAAGGGCACTCTGACCCCAATAGTTAAAAATGTCACCTGAGAGTTGTAGTTTCAAGCTGTCATTTGCACTGAGCAAGCAGCCTTTTTGCCCCAAACTGAGAATACCCATTATATTTACAGCCTCCACCTGAGCAGTGGCAGTGCTGAGTCCACCAGCCAGACTACAGGAAGCAGGAAGGAGTTTTAAGGCAGATCAGCTGCTCCTGTAACTTTCTATGCAGCTGAAGGAGTTTTTTTTTAACTCCACCTACTGGTTACTACCCACAATTGCAGTATTTGGAGCTAAATTAGGACTTGACCTGAGTATAAGCCGAGATTAGGTTTTCAGGCTAATTTTAAAGCCTGAAAATCTTGGCTTATTCTTGAGGATATACGGTATGTATGTTTGTATGTTCTAGAAAAACATCCAAACAGCTGGGACAATTTTCATGAGACTTGGTATACTTATGTTTAAGGACCTGGAAAAAAGCATTGGCTACTTTACAATTTTTAAAAATGCCTCTGTACATTTTTAAAGTTAATTAACCCGTGTGCTGCCATCTGGGGGTGAATTGAGTGAATCAAATTAATTGCAGAACTTAAAAATGTCACAGATTGTTCAGGGCAGTACAGTACAATGCTGTGCTTCATTTTGTTCTGTTGTTGCTGTGATAGGAGGAAAGAGCTGTCAATTATGAGGAGCAGCAGACTATGTGATGTAACAATGTCATGTGACCGCACACTCGGTCACCTCCTTTCAATTGTGGTTCACCTAGAGTCAAGATTGAACGTTCAGCAACTGTCTCGTTATACACTAGTTCTGCCAACGATGCCTGTACATATATGAACGATAGTGGATAGATAATGTTTGTTGGTAAAGGTGTTACGTGACGTATGTATTAAGTGACGTTCGTGATCTCGAAATGTTGCACATGTGTATTTCATTCAATCTTCCATTACACTCTACCAATAATCTGCCGACTATGTACAAACAAACGACAATCAGCCGAACGAATCTGCTAGGCTGATCGTCGGAAAAAGCTGAGAATAGTCGTGGATCGTTGGTCTTAGATCGTTAAAACTTCATTTTCGCCAGAAAATTATCAGACGTGTGTACGAGGTTTGAGAGGCAAATTGGCCAATACAAGATAAGTCTCTTGTACTGAGGGTTGGGCGGGCAGCTACTCATGGATATCACAGTTTGGTGCAGAGATCAGAGGAAATTTAATGTCGGGAAAGCAAATTTTCCCAGGTTAAAAGTAGCTCTTCAGAATGTCAACTGGGATAAGGTATTATCAGGTAAAAGTACTGCACAGAAGTGGATTGTGTTTAAGGGAATTTTAAGCCATTTCACATGTAAATTTATACCCTTGGGAAATAAATGTAAAAAAAATAAATCCACGCCCATGTGGCTGAATTCTGATGTAAAGAGGCAAATGGAAAGTAAGAAAAAGGCATTTGAAACCTTTAAATCGGAGGGAACGGAAAGGGCCTTTAGGGATTATAAAAACTGTAACAAGGAGTATAAGAAAGCAATCAAACTACCGGATCTAGAGCCTCAAGTCAGGAATGTCTAATGTTTCAATAGCTTCCACGTAAATGGAGACATATAAGTCAGTATTTAAAACTTTTTAATGTGTTTATTAAACGAATATGAAAGTTTATGTTTATGAATAAGACGGAAGCTTATAACAATTACAAAAACAAGACAGACAAACTGGTTGTTAAATTGTTTTATATTTATGTTTATTTTATATACTTTTGTTACAAAGTTGAATAAGAAAAAAAAAAGAAAAATAAGCAATGGTATAATCTTGTTCTTTTCTTCCCTTTATATGATATCCCAATTCATGTAGACAAAATGTTTGAAATGAACGAAAGAATGTATTTTATTTATTCTGCTGTCATCGCTCAATAAAAATCTATTGAAAAAAAAAAAGAAAGCAATCAAACTAGCTAAAATTAATAATGAAGTTAGGATAGCTGAACAAAGCATCACTAAACCTAAAAAAGTAGTATAATAGTAAGAAGATTAGAAGGGATAAGTTAGTTATGGAGGATGGCAATAAAGCAAATGTCTTAAATATTTTTTCCCCTCTGTATACACTATAGAAGATCCAAGTACAGATATCATAGAGTATAGCAGCAATAATGGTATAAAAGATGCAAGTGCACTTTGGTTAACCGAGGATATGATACAGAAACAACTAAATAAGGTTAATATTAATTAATCTCCTGGACCGGATAAAATACATCCTCGGGTACTTAGGGAGCTAAGTTCAGTTTTATCTAGGCAATTGTTTCTTATTTTTTCAGATTCCCTCATGTCCGGATGTGTGCCTCTGGATTAGAAAAAAGCTGATGTTATTCCAATATACAAAAAGGGTAGTCGTTCAGAGCTGGGTAATTACAGGCCTGTAAGTTTAACTGGTGGGGAAGATCCTGGAAAGTTTAATAAGGGAACATGTTCTAGAGTATGTTTCAAGGACTGACATTATAAGTAGTAACCAGCATGGATTTAGGAGGAATAGATCTTGTCAAACTAACTTGCTTGGCTTTTATGAGGAAGTAAGTAGAAATTTAGACTCTGGTATAGCAGTAGATGTAGTATACATGGATTTTGCAAAGGCTTTTGATACAGTCCCCCATAGGCGACTAATGTATAAGCTAAGGTCTCTTGGTCATTTGTATATGGATAGAAAATTGGGTAATGAATAGGATGCATAGAGTATTTGTTAATGGGGCTTTATCATTATGGACTGAAGTACTAAGTGTGGTTCTGTGTTGGGGCCGCTTCTATTTAATCTATTTATTAATGATTTGGAAGTGGGTATTGTCAGCAAGGTTTCTGTGTTTGCTGACGACACAAAACTTTGTCGACCATTAAAAACTTCAGAGGATGTGCAATCTTTGCAGGGGTATCTAGATAGATTGTCACATTGGGTTTGGGTTGCTAAGTGGCAGATGAGATTCAATGTTGATAAATGTAAGGTGATGCATTTTGGACTTAAAAATCCTTGTGCTGCTTATACTATAAATGGCTCTGTCTCAAGTGAATCCCTGTTGGAAAGGGATCTTGGCGTTTTGGTGGATAACAAACTTAAAGGTAGCAAGCAGTGCCAGGCGGCAACAGCCAGCAAGGCCGCCTCGTTAATAAAGCAGGGTGCAGCAAAATGCAGAGCGGCACACTGTAGGGAAGGCAGAAAGAAGAAAGAAAAAAAAAATTACTGGAGGCCGGCATCCACCCCACTGCCTAATCTGTCTGGGGGGGGGGTGCTACCGGATGAATACTGGCTGCAATCTTCTGGACTGTCTGCATCCCGATATGTCCAGGCAGTCACCGGTACCAGAACCAGCAGCGTGCGTGACATCAGCACTGAAAGCGCTAGTTCGGCCTGTGCAGGACCAGTACAGGCTGCTTTCCTAGCAGTGTGCTGCACCCTGCTTCATTAGCGAGGCGGCCCTGCTGGCTGTTGCCATCTGGTACTGCTTGCTACCTTTAAGTTTGTTATCCACCAAGGGAGGAAAATGTTATTCTCCCTCTTTACAAAGCATTGGTAAGGCCTCATTTGGAATATGCAGTACAATTTTGGAATCCTGTGTACAAAAAGGACATCTTTGAAATGGAAAGGGTTTAGAGAAGGGCAACTAGATTGAATATGATGACAGACTGGAAAAGTTACAATTATGTACGATGGAGAAAAGGCACTTGCATGGGGATATGATTACTGTGTATAAATACATTAACGGGCCATACAATAAACTATCTGGGGCATTGTTCACCAATAGAACATGTCAGAGGACACAAGGACATCCCTTAAGACTTGAAGAAAAAAGGTTTAGGCTTCAAGTTCAGAAAGGGTTTTTCACTGTGAGAACGGTAAAGCTATGGAACTTCCAGTGGATGTTGTTATGGCAGGTTCATTGGTCAGTTTAAAAAAAAAGCTGGATGAGTTTCAGCAAACAAGGAATGTTGCAGGTTACTGGTATTAATACAGTATTGTGCACGCAAAACTGAAACACATGCGCAAATGCACGCACATCAGAAATCGCAGGAATTTTCGCATTCCTGATATTTCCATGTTAGCGAAAATCACACATCGTGAGTGAAAACACGCTAGTGTGGCCTAGCCCTTTATGCTGTTACCATCCATCTTTCTCTTATGTTTGTACTAAATGGTCTTCAAAAGAAACCTGAACACAGCAAAGCTTAAGGAAAACATACGTGATTCATACGTCTGCTCGCGGTCCCAATTTTGGCCTGTATATGATGTTTGATTGATATACTGAATGAAGGAGTTGGTAGCTATGCCTTTTGCCTATTACATACACTGACATGATTTATATGTACCTCCATGATAGACTCATATATTGATCCTATATTGATTTCTGATTAGTCTTATTGTATGGGCTGATTAGGTGTATTTTTAAATGTTTTTAGATGTATAACCCTGTTAGTTTAATAAAGGTTTTTTAACTGATATAAGAGTGTGCACAGTAGTTCTATTTGTTCTCCTTAACCTCTAGAGGGCGATACATCCTCACTGAGTTTACAGTGCAATCCTTCCTTTATAATGCAAAATCATGTTAGACCATTTACTTATTGTACTGTAGTTAGCCATTTGGTTAAGAAATAGAAAGGTTCAGCTTTGAGTGCCAACTGTGTTTTAAACAAAAAATTGGGGATGGTGGGAGGAAGAAGACAGAATCAAACATAAAGAAATTATGATTAAGGAGGAACCAAACAGCCTCCAAGATAAAAAGCTTCTGGGTGTAAGTATAAACACTGTAAGTGTTCAAATGATATTGAACATCCAGTATTCCCTTATAGTGAGGGATACACGAATATAAAGAACAAACGTCTATAGGCACTAAATTATATTCTTTATTAATGTCCATGGAGCCCAAAACACGTAGGATATGTTTGGTATCCCTGAGGTAAGTTTTGAGATGAAGAACAAATGGTTGGAGTAAAGTATCAATAAGGTCCGAGAGCCCTCACCCAGGGAACTAATACCAGAGACTATGGGTCTACCAGCGGGAGGCCTCTCGGATTTATGAATCTTGGGTAAGAAATGAAAAATAGGGATGATAGGATTAGCTGGTAACAAACTACATTTCATTGAGTGTCTAACAAGGCCAATGAAGAATGAATATTCACATCATCTTGTAGTTTAACCAAAACCCGTTCAACCAAACTTTGGAACACCTCAACTGCATTCAACCTACACTGTTTGGGATAAAAGTAGGACTTTGGGCGAAACTTATGAGCATATGAATCAAGGCTAATTCCTAAACCCTCTATAGTTGGTGAAAGGTTCTGCTGATCTAATAGCCATGTAAGTACTGACAAATTTTCCCAATCCTGTAAAGTATCTAGATTAACCCCCATACACTGGTCAATTTGAGGTTCCATCCATCAGAAAAATCTTGTAATGGGTCTGTGACAAAATCAGTTAAACAGGGACAGAGAGATACTTTAGTTTCTAATCAACAGGTTGTCTTCTCCACTCGCTACAGTAATCAGTATACAAAGATTATTAAAATTATTCAGAAGTTTTTACCAGTGTTATATGAAGATAGCCAATTGACACCCTTTTTAGAGAATGGAATAAAATGTGTAGCAAGGACAGCTGTCTCTTTTGGTAATCTCCTTTCCCCAAGTCTTTTTTCCAGCCGAAACAACTCTAATTGTAGCTGGCTCCAATATATGGGCACATTTAAATGTGGGAAAAATAGGTGTATTACCTGTAACCATATTAAGGTGGCCCCTGAGTTTAATTGTACCGCATCTGCGAAAGTATTTCACATTAAACAATATATAAACCGTGATTCTGCTTGTGTAGTATAGCTTCTCACTTGTTCTAGATGCAGTATTCAGTTTGTGGGCTGTACATCACGTACACTGAAAGCCCGTATCAGACAACATGTGAGAGATATAAGAACCAGTAATGAAAGAAGTTTTTTTTAACCCTACCTAACAGTTGATCCAGAGGAAGGCAAAAAACCCCAGCTAAAAAGGGGGAAAAAATTCCTTCCTGACTCCAAACGGCAATCGGAAAGTATCCCTGGATCAACCAGATCTATATGCATTAATACCAGTAATTCTCAATATTCTTTAGTTTTAGAAACTTATCCAGGCCTTTTTTAAAGTTATTCAATGAACTTGCCATTACCACATCTGCTGGAAGACAGTTCCACAGTTTCACCATTCTCACTGTAAAGAAACCTCTCCTAACCTGAAGATGAAACTTCTTTTCTTCCAACCTTAAAGGATGTCCACGTGTCCTCTGATATGACCTATTAGTGAACAATGCACCAGAGAGCTCATTGTATGGGCCATTAATATATTTGTACAAGGTTATCATGTCCCCACGCAACCGCCGCTTCTCCAATGTAAACAGCCCTAACGTGTCTAATCTGCCTGCATATTCAAGCCCCTCCATTCCCCTTATTAATTTAGTTGCCCTTCTCTGAACTGCCTCAATTTCCAAGATGTCCCTTTTGTATATGTGATTCCAAAACTGCACCGCATATTCCAAATGAGGCCTTACCAGTGCCTTGTAAAGAGGGAGAATAATATTTTTCTCTCTTGAATCTATTCCCCTTTTTATACAAGACAATATCTTGCTAGCTCTAGCTGTTGCTACCTGGCATTTTTTGCTACAGCTAAGTCTGTTATCTACCAGAACCCCCAAATCTTTTTCCATTACAGATGAACTTAACACAGAGTTTTTTATGGTGTAGATGGCACAGGGATTATTAAATCCCAAATGCATCACCTTACATTTATCTACATTGAATCTCATCTGCCATTCTGCTGCCCATTTTGATAATCTATCTAGGTCTGCTTGCAGCACTTGCACATCATTGGAAGTTTCCAAAGCTCTGCATAATTTAGTGTCATCAGCAAACACAGAGACCTTGCTCTCAATGCCCCCTTCTAAGTCATTTATAAACAGATTAAACAGAAGCGGCCCCAGTACAGAACCCTGAGGAACTCCGCTTAGAACTTTAGCCCACATAGATGTAGCTCCATTAACCACCACTCTCTGTTTGCGGTCCATAAACCAGTTCTCTATCCATGAACAAAGTTTTCTTCAAGGCCAACAGTCCTCAGTTTATACATTAGTCGCCTATGTGGCACAGTATCAAAACTTTGCAAAATCCAAATATACCACATCCACTGCTGTGCCTGATCCAACTTCTTACTCACTTCTTCATAAAAACCAATTAAATTTGTCTGGCATGATCTATTTCTCATATCCATGGTGACTACTACTAATAAGATGATCTCTGGAGACAAAGTCAAGGATATGATCCCTTAACAAAGTTTCCATCACCTTCCCTACCACTGATGTTAGGCTTACAGGTCATAGTTACAGGCTGTAACGACTACCTTTTTTGAATATTGGTATTACATTGGCTTTTTTCCAATCCAGCGGCACATCCCCAGACAAAAGCGAATCTGAAAATATGAGAAACAGTGGTCTAGCTAGAACTGAACTAAGCTCTTTAAAATCCTAGGATGCAATCCATCTGTCCTGGAGCTTTATTGATATTAACTTTGTCTAATTGTTTCCGTACCATATCCTCCGTTATCCAATGTGAAAACTCTTCATTTCTTCCTCGCATATTGCTACAATCCCTACCGTAAGGAAGTGGTGGAAATTGAGGCAGTTCAGAAGAGGGGCAACTAATTAATAAGGGAATGGAGGGCTTGAATATGCAGGCAGATTAGACAAGTTAGGGCTGTTTACATTGGAGAAGCGGCGGTTGCGTGGGGACATATAACCTTATACAAATATATTAATGGCCCATACAATGAACTCTCTGGTGCATGTTCACTAATAGGTCATATCAAGGACACTGGACATCCTTTAAGGTTGGAAGAAAAGAAGTTTCATCTTCAGGTTAGGAAAGGTTTCTTTACAGTGGAAACGGTGAACTGTGGAACTGTCTTCTCATCTGATGTGGTAATGGCAAGTTCATTGAATAACTTTAAAAAAGGCCTGGATAAGTTTCTAAAACTAAAAAATATTGAGAATTACTGGTATTAATACATATAGATCTGGTTGATCCAGGGATACTTTCCGATTGCCGTTTGGAGTCAGGAAGGAATTTTTTCCCCCTTTTTAGCTGGGGTTTTTTTTTGCCTTCCTCTGGATCAACTGTTAGGTAGGGTTAAAAAAAAAAAAAAAAAAAAGTGAATAGGTTGGACTTGATGGACGTCTTTATTCAACCTTAATTACTATGTTACTATGTAATAGCCCAGTTTCCTCCAGTGAGATTACAGAAAGTGCCAGATTTACTGACACAAGGGAGCTTGAAACATCCAGACCTGAAACGGCTCAGTCTAACGGCATGGAAGTTGAGACCAACCCTTTAAAAGAAAGGGGATTATCGGATGAGGTAATAGTATGTCTTCACGGAAGGTTTCAACTTCAAAGTCATATTATAAGACATGGGAAAAGTTTCAGTGTAAATTTAATCTAGTTGATGCCAAGCTAGCACAATTAGACCATGGGATTTATCATTGATGCTAGACATGCTAAAAAACAGTCCTTTTGAACCTATAGAGAACTCAGACCTTAAAAACTTGACGTTAAAAATTCTGTTCCTTGTAGCGATAACTTCGGCAAAGAGAGTCTCTGAGATAGGGGCACTAAGAATATCGCCCCCATCGCCATCCTTTTACTGCTGTAACTTTGGATAGACTGCAGCTAGAAGCATGATCTTGTGGTCATTTTAAAAGGTCCAAAAAATTCTATGGACCATATTCCAATGTTTTCTGGTAAATCATGGTTAGGGAAATAGTGGCTTGAGACTTTTAGTCCCAATCATCAGACAATTGATTAAGTAGAACTATCAGTATATCTGTTGTTGGGAATATTGGACACTCAAGTAGGTCCATGTTTACCAGCCCTAAAATTGCCAATACCATACATGCACATATTATACCTTCCAGTGGAACAGTTTCTACTTAAGAATGAAAGTTTGGAAATGTTTATTTTATATTTGTAAATGACTTAAAATGTTACTATAAATATTGTGTCCTTTTTTAAGGTGGATTTATTGGACATTTTTACTTTTACAATTACCGGTACTGTTCCTTTATCATAACTCAAGGTTCATTGAACACTGTTTTATGTTTTAAAATTAATTTATCATTTTCAGCGAATTAATGGAGGCGAAATCCCGAGCACTAGACAATATGGCAGAGTTTTTGCACGAGTTGGAAGATTTAAAGAGCCATTGAAGCGTGAGTTTAAGGACACATCAATGTATTAAGAGATGAATTGGGAACTAAATTTACAGAAAAAGAATTTAACTTGTCAGGACAGTGTGGTAGTGACTTGTCCAGAATGGGTTAACTATTGTTATTATTTCTTTCAATGACCAATAAAAATGCTTATTCACCCTGAAACATCCCCAGTGTTTACAGTTTCTGACAAAAGTCTTGTCACTTGTGTACAAATAGACCTGAAGTGCCGCTTAACAATATTCTAATGCAGATTTTGTTTCAAGAAATGGTTCATTTATACCCCAAAAGAGCTTTTGTAATAATGTTTTCAATGCAAAACGAAACTAACAAAAAGTATTCTAAATTCACACTTGGTAAAGCCCTGGGGTCATTTTTACATAAGACATAATGTTGTCGCCTTGTCTATGGGCGTCACCTGTGACTAATAATGGATCAATTTGGTGTCAGTGTGTATAAAAAGAACCCCAGTACACTAGACCTTCACATCAACTGCAAACAGACCTCTGCAAACTGCCTAAGATTCACCCTGAGACTAAAGTGTTGATTATCAAGAGGCGACAAATCCACTGCGTGTGGCGCACACCTTCAATGTCTCTCAGCGTCAAGTTCAGAGGATAAAGAAAAGATTTGAAGAGACTGGAGAGTTTTTGACAAGCCCAGGTCAGGCAGACCCCGCAAGACAACTGCTCGAGAGGACCGTTTGTTGGATCGAAAACCAAGGCAAGCATATTTTCAACTGGCAGCAGAGCTTCAGGAGCCTGGTCACCTGAAATCCCTGTGTCAACCAGAACAGTTTGTCGGATTCTGTCTCGAAATGGCCTCCATGGTCGAATCAGTTGCCCATAAGCCAGCACTAAACAAAGACAATTGAAAAACGTGTCGCATTTGCCAAGTCCCACAGCCTGCTAAAGGATGGAACGCGTGGACGGGTGGCAAAAGGCAAGGTGGATTTTTCAGATGAATCTTCTGTTGAATTACACCACAGTCGCCGCAAATATTGCAGGAGACCTACTGGAACCCGCATGGTGCCGAGATTTCCCAGAAAAACTTGAAGTTTGGTTGAGGCAAAATCATGGTCTGGCACAATAGTGTAAACACCAAGAAATCTACCTCAGCTATTCCCTCAGCTAGCTCAGCTACCTCAGCTAGCTACCTCATATATCCCAACCATAAAAGGCCAAATTCGCAGCAGAATGGTGCTCCAATCGCATACTTCCATCTCCTCAAAGTTCCTTAAGGCGAAGAAGATCAAGATGCTCCAGGATTGGCCAGCCCATTCACCTGACATGAACATCATTGCGCATATGTGGGTTAAGATGAAAGAGGAAGCATGTACGAAACCAAAGAATATTGATGAACTCTGGGAGGCATGCAAGACGCTATTCCTGATGATTTCATCAATAAATTGTATGAATCTTGCCAAAGCGCATGGATGCTGTCCTTCAAGCTCATGAAGTCATACAAGATATTAAATTTGGATCTCACAGCACACACTACTAAAGGCATGTCCACCAACAAAAAAAATCCCCCCACTACTGCCCCAATCTGTAGTGTATAAAAATCTTTACCTTACATCCCAGATCCAAATAGTTCTGGGATCTTTACTATACCTTACCTCTCTCCTCTCCGTTCTACACTACCAGCAGCCACGTCCATGATTGGCTGCCGGTTCCGCCCCCTGCTTGCATTTCATGCAAGCAGAGGGCCGGGATTGTGCGGCGAAGGAGAGAGGTAAGGTAAAGATCGGTGGACTTTCTTGCTATAATAATTCGGTTGGGGCTGGGGACCAATAACTATAATATGGCACAAAGTTAGTTTAAAGGGTGACATACCCTTTAATTTGCCGACATATTTTTGGATTGGCTGTAATGGATTTCTGTATAGGCGACTCCCCGTTGTCTTGCAACATTTTGACCTTTCTGTCTTGATAAATGATAAATCTTTTTTTCAGTGAAACTATTTTTTACCAGTTCATTTAATATTATTTGGGAGGGCTTTAGCTTTTCATATAGCTATTTCTAATACCAATTGATCAATCAGGTTAATAGCAGGAGTTACTGCAAATACTCAGGCGACAGACTTTTGTATAATGTGTAAAATGTATATTAGGATTAGTGAAGCATAAAGCCAGAACTTCTTTTCTAGACAATGTGGGCCGAACCGTGTATCTGGAATTCTCTACAGCTAGGGGTCGTTGGATACATTGAGGTCACCTTAAGGACAGCCATATGTATAAAATGAATATATTTTTGTATTAGAATATGTGATGTGGGAACCAATATTATATTTGTGAATGGGAAGGTGGGCCCAATAAATGAACCCAACATGGAGGCCTTATTCTATTGCCAGGGGGAGTATTATATATATTAATATCTTGGGAAATATGTATTATCACGAGTCATGTTTGGTATTGTAGGAATTAAAAAATACTATAGGAGAGAATATTTGGTCTATATCTCAGTACAATGTACATATCTAAATTTATATAGAATCTGCTTAACTGAGGGGGAATGAATGCTTTTGGCTATCGTAAATCTGGACATTCCTGGACACTCCCACCTCATGCATAGCTCAGGGGGGGGTGGTTCAACAGGGGACTTAAAATCCTTGTAGCCGTTTAACTTGGTTCATCTAAGGGGACATGCTAAATGGTGTAGGATCAAATGATTCCTTCTCGCCCCAAGACACAGGACTTCTAGTTAGTAGTTAGGGTCTGTGAATATTTGTATTTTTTATTTTATTAACTCTTGTATCTATTTCGTATGTCATTTTATTGTAACACCATTTTTCTTTTATTTTTGTATTATATGCATATTATTTGCATTATTATTGGAATATTAAATCTAAGTTTTGTCTTTGATGCTCTAAAAAAAACTCAGTTAGCCTCTAAGTTTTATGTGTTTGAATGGACTTTTAAGTGTATGAAATGCTTGCTTGCTAGTGTAAATGCTAATTAACTCGTGTACTGCTTGTGAGGACTGATGCTAATTAACCAGTTGTTACTGGAGTAAATGGTTGTAGTGTTAACCATTAAGCTGCCAGGACAGTAGTGTGCATAGTCAGTGAAAGTCAGGAGTGATGTTGTTGAGCTTCTGCGCAGCAGAAAGGTGCAGGTGTGGCAGCGTATTACCGATTGATGGTCAGATCACGTGCCCAGCGAACTGGTGTTTGTGACAGTGCTGTAAAAATGCAAACAACTATCCTTTTTTCTATTCACCTGCGGCATACATTTCAGTGAGCTTCAATGTACCATGTGTCAATTTTAGATGGGAGGAGAGATCCCTCTGGCCAATTCAATCTAGAGAAGACTTGGCTGTACCACCAGAGATTGGAGATGTTACTTGGAATTAGATCAAACTACTGAGGCAAAGGACTATGGGGAAAAGTCTCAGCAAAGGCTGATGCACCAGAAGACATTGAGTGGCAGCTTAATTCCAGTGTTTTGGTGGCACAGGCAGAAGGTAAGCTGTCTTCTTTTTTATACTTGAGTAAAGTTAGGCTTGGTAACAAAAAAATGTGGGAATATGCTGTGTAGTGGAGACTATGATTTAACCCACAGTAATTCATGAAGATTATGAAAGGTTCCTGTAGACAAACTAAGAACATGTGTGGAGGGTGAATAAAGACATATGTTAATCTAGCTCAAAATGTTTACCCTACGCATAAATGCCTGTTGATCCGAGGAAGGCAAATAAAGTTTTAATAGGTTCAATATCAAACCCAATTTTCTTGATGGATTTTAAAAAGAAAGCCTGAAGAATTAAGTTCATGACATAATAGAAAACACATTAAAGGTGAACTAAGCCCACCCCCCTCTCATTAAAAGATCCAGAGTAAGAACCTAAACTGCTGAGTACTCACCCCAGGGTCGCAATATTTGACGAGATACTTACCTATAATAGAGATTGCAGCTCAAGTTCACCCTGCCCCCTCACTGGTTTCAAGACCTGCAAATGGAAAGACACACTGCAAAAAGTGTATCATCCAGACTCCCAAAATATTTCAAACCCAGGGTTAGGACCTTTTAATACAGGATGACAAGAAATGGTTTAGTTTACCTTTATAGCTTTAAAAAACAGGGAGGGCAAGAATTATATATTAAATTAATGCAAGCATTTAGCATAGCTACCAATATTTCATGTGAATCTTTGGTTTTCTAATTACTGAAAACATACAAAAAACACAGGGATGGATTTTAAACTCGGCCTCATCAATTTATTTTGTCCAACCCTCTCCTAAGCACAGACATATATTACAGGCCCAATCTAACCAATTCATATTAAGGGCTAGACCACACTTTTCTCACACATTTAACAACGCATTTTGCAACCTGAAAACTTATGTCATGGCAATGCAATGTAGGCAGCCACAATTTTTTTGCGATTTGCATGTGATCCATTTTCAAAATATTGCGCAATGGAGGGCAAGAGGTGCTACTGTCCGGTCCTGTGGCCTCAGCCTAAATATTTAAAAGGTGGCAGATTGATAGCAATTTGTTAAAGTATTTCTTTGCCTACAGTAAAGCTCAAGGATACAAGTCTGCTGTTATCATTTTGAGAAGGCACTGGAGAGAGCAAGACTTCTTCTCAACAAGGATGCAGAACAAGCAATCTGATGTAAGTATATTGCATTTGAATAATGTCACCACCCACTATTTAGCAAGCTGCAGGTTGACCTAATCAGTGAAAATGCAGCACTGTCAAGTTCAGTTTTTACTTTGTTGTGTACGGCAGGCTCCCATTGGCATAGGTAACTGGCATAGGTAACTGGAGTTCCTTGCTTTCTCGAAGTCACAAGACTAGTTTAGCCTGGAGTTATATTCTAATATTTCTTTTTTTTTTGTAAATGATTTTCTGTATTCCAAATCATCCCTGTCTACAGCTTGTTCTATGACATAAACCTGTGTTCTAGCACATTTCAGTATTTTTTATTGTACGTATAGGCTCTGGAAGATGCAAAAAGGGAATTGAAGAGCAGCTGAATTTAGATTGCAATGATAATGACGATTCCAATATCAGGTGAGTTTCCTTTACCCACAATTCCACACTTATAATTCTACCCAAATAGAAGATCTATCCTGCATGAAGCTTGTTTTATGTATTACAGAATGAACACAGGAAGTGGGAAGAGAAGGAACAGTTGATGGCATTTAAGGACTGATTTCATTACACAGGATACATTACCCAAAACTTGTTCAGTGACCATGAATCTAAAATAACAAAATAAAATAGCTATTGCAAAGATCTGTCCATTTCACTCTACATCATTTCCAATCATAGCCAAATAAGCTTAGATCTATCAGGAAACGATACTGTTAGTATTTAAAATCCATGTACACATGTAATTGTAAAGCCACGGAAGATGCTGGTGCTGTATAAAACCTCAATTATCTATCTTCTATCTATATATATGTCAATGTACCGTATATACTCGAGTATAAGCCAAGGTACTATTTTACATTCTCGAAAAATTAGTAAAAGTGATTGACTCGTGTATAACTCAAGAGTAGAAATTATGACCACTACTGCCTTCTGATTCTGTATGTTTTGAGGCTGTTGGCATTTAATAGACAGCAGAATTCCCATACATTAATAGCCAAAATCAGTACCAGTAACCCCCAATTCCTTGGCCTCCAGATGTTTGGAAACTACAACTCCCAGCATGCTTTGGTTACTAGGAGTAGTAGTTTTTCTAAACATGGTGAGTGGCAAGGTTTAAATTTTTTTTAATCAAGCTTACCATAATTAACAATTCTCCTACCCCCATATAGTAAAGGGCACTCTGACCCCAATAGTTAAAAATGTCACCTGAGAGTTGAGTTTCAAGCTGTCATTTGCACTGAGCAAGCAGCCTTTTTGCCCCAAACTGAGAATACCCATTATTTTACAGCCTCCACCTGAGCAGTGGCAGTGCTGAGTCCCCCAGCCAGACTACAGGAAGCAGGAAGGAGTTTTAGGCAGATCAGCTGCTCCTGTAACTTTCTATGCAGCGAAGGAGTTTTTTTTTAACTCCACCTACTGGTTACTACCCACTTGCAGTATTTGGAGCTAAATAGGACTTGACCTAGTATAAGCCGAGATTAGGTTTTCAGCTAATTTTAAAGCCTGAAATCTTGGCTTATTCTTGAGGATTACGGTATGTATGTTGTATGTTCTAGAAAACATCCAAACAGCTGGGACATTTTTCATGAGACTTGGTATACTTATGTTTAAGGACCTGGAAAAAGCATTGGCTACTTTACAATTTTTAAAAATGCCTCTGTACATTTTTAAAGTTAATTAACCCGTGTGCTGCCATCTGGGGGTGAATTGAGTGAATCAAATTAATTGCAGAACTTAAAAATGTCACAGATTGTTCAGGGCAGTACAGTACAATGCTGTGCTTCATTTTGTTCTGTTGTTTGTGTATATAGGAAAGAGCTGTCAATTATGAGGAGCAGCAGACTATGTGATGTAACAATGTCATGTGACCGCACACTCGGTCACCTCCTTTCAATTGTGGTTCACCTAGAGTCAAGATTGAACGTTCACAACTGTCTCGTTACACTAGTTCTGCCAACGATGCCTGTACATTATGAACATAGTGGAATATAATGTTTGTTGGTAAAGGTGTTACGTGACGTATGTATTAAGTGACGTTCGTGATCTCGAAATGTTGCACATGTGTATTCATTCAATCTTCCATTACACTCTACCAATAATCTGCCGACTATGTACAAACAACGACAATCAGCCGAACGAAATCTGCTAGGCTGATCGTCGGAAAAAGCTGAGAATAGTCGTGGATCGTTGGTCTTAGATCGTTAAAACTTCATTTCGCCAGAAAATTATCAGACGTGTGTACAGGTTTGAGAGGCAAATTGGCCAATACAAGATAAGTCTCTTGTTGAGGGTTGGCGGGCAGCTACTCATGTATCACAGTTTGGTGCAGAGATCAGGAAATTTAATGTCGGGAAGCAAATTTTCCCAGGTTAAAAGTAGCTCTTCAGATTGTCAACTGGGATAAGGTATTATCAGGTAAAGTACTGCACAGAAGTGGATTGTGTTTAAGGGAATTTTAAGCCATTTCACATGTAAATTATACCCTTGGGAAATAAATTGAAAAAAAATAAATCCACGCCCATGTGGCTGAATTCTGATGTAAGAGGCAAATGGAAAGTAAGAAAAAGGCATTTGAAACCTTTAAATCGGAGGGAACGGAAAGGGCCTTTAGGATTATAAAAACTGTAACAAGGAGTATAAGAAAGCAATCAAACTACCGGATCTAGAGCCTCAAGTCAGGAATGTCTAATGTTTCAATAGCTTCCACGTAATGGAGACATATAAGTCAGTATATTAAAACTTTTTAATGTGTTTATTAAACGAATATGAAAGTTTATGTTTATGAATAAGACGGAAGCTTATAACAATTACAAAAACAAGACAGACAAACTGGTTGTTAAATTGTTTTATATTTATGTTTATTTATATACTTTTGTTACAAAGTTGAATAAGAAAAAAAAAAGAAAAATAAGCAAGGATAATCTTGTTCTTTTCTTCCCTTTATAGATATCCCCAATCATGTAGACAAAATGTTTGAAATGAACGAAAGAATGTATTTTATTTATCTGCTGTCATCGCTCAATAAAAATCTATTGAAAAAAAAAAAGAAAGCAATCAAACTACTAAATTAATAATGAAGTTAGGATAGCTGAACAAAGCATCACTAACCTAAAAAGTAGTATAATAGTAAGAGATTAGAAGGGATAAGTTAGTTATGGAGGATGGCAATAAAGCAAATGTCTTAAATATTTTTTTCCCCTCTGTATACACTATAGAAGATCCAAGTACAGATATCATAAGAGTATAGCAGCAATAATGGTATAAAAGATCAAGTGCACTTTGGTTAACCGAGGATATGATACAGAAACAACTAAATAAGGTTAATATTAATTAATCTCCTGGACCGGATAAAATACATCCTCGGGTACTTAGGAGCTAAGTTCAGTTTTATCTAGGCATTGTTTTCTTATTTTTTCAATTCCCTCATGTCCGGATGTGTGCCTCTGGATTAGAAAAAAAGCTGATGTTATTCCAATATACAAAAAGGGTAGTCGTTCAGAGCTGGGTAATTACAGGCCTGTAAGTTTAACTGGTGGGGAAGATCCTGGAAAGTTTAATAAGGAACATGTTTCAGAGTATGTTTCAAGGACTGACTTTATAAGTAGTAACCAGCATGGATTTAGAAAAATATCTTTGTCAAACTAACTTGCTTGGCTTTTATGAGGAAGTAGTAGAAATTTAGACTCTGGTATAGCAGTAGATGTAGTATACATGGATTTTGCAAAGGCTTTTGATACAGTCCCCCATAGGCGACTAATGATAAAGCTAAGGTCTCTTGGTCATTTGTATATGGATAGAATTGGGTAATGAATAGGATGCATAGAGTATTTGTTATGGGGCTTATCATTATGGACTGAAGTACTAAGTGTGGTTCTGTGTTGGGGCCGCTTCTATTTAATCTATTTATTAATGATTTGGAAGTGGGTATTGTCAGCAAGGTTTCTGTGTTTGCTGACGACACAAAACTTTGTCGACCTTAAAAACTTCAGAGGATGTGCAATCTTTGCAGGGGTATCTAGATAGATTGTCACATTGGGTTTGGGTTGCTAAGTGGCAATGAGATTCAATGTTGATAAATGTAGGTGATGCATTTGGACTTAAAAATCCTGTGCTGCTTATACTATAAATGGCTCTGTCTCAAGTGAATCCCTGTTGGAAAGGGATCTTGGCGTTTTGGTGGATAACAAACTTAAGGTAGCAAGCAGTGCCAGGCGGCAACAAGCCAGCAAGGCCGCCTCGTTAATAAAGCAGGGTGCAGCAAAATGCAGAGGCACACTGTAGGGAAGGCAGAAAGAAGAAAGAAAAAAATTACTGGAGGCCGCATCCACCCCACTGCCTAATCTGTCTGGGGGGGGGGTGCTACCGGATGAATACTGGCTGCAATCTTCTGGACTGTCTGCACCCGATATGTCCAGGCAGTCACCGGTACCAAACCAGCACGTGCGTGACATCAGCACTGAAAGCGCTAGTTCGGCCTGTGCAGGACCAGTCAGGCTGCTTTCCTACAGTGTGCTGCACCCTGCTTCATTGGAGGCGGGCGCCCCTGCTGGCTGTTGCCATCTGGTACTGCTTGCTACCTTTAAGTTTGTTATCCACCAAGGGAGGAAAATGTTATTCTCCCTCTTACAAAGCATGGAAGGCCTCATTTGGAATATGCAGTACAATTTTGGAATCCGTGTGTACAAAAAGGACATCTTTGAAATGGAAGGGTTTAGAGAAGGGCAACTAGATGAATATGATGACAGACTGAAAAGTTACAATTATGTACGATGGAGAAAAGGCACTTGCATGGGGATATGATTACTGTGTATAAATACATTAACGGCCATACTAAACTATCTGGGGCATTGTTCACCAATAGAACATGTCAGAGACACAAGGACATCCCTTAAGACTTAAGAAAAAAGGTTTAGGCTTCAAGTTCAGAAAGGGTTTTTCACTGTGAGAACGGTAAAGCTATGGAACTTCCATGTGGATGTTGTTATGGCAGGTTCATTGGTCAGTTTAAAAAAAAAGCTGGATGAGTTTCAGCAAACAAGAATGTTGCAGGTTACTGGTATTAATACAGTATTGTGCACGCAAAACTGAAACACATGCGCAAATGCACGCACATCAGAAATCGCAGGAATTTTCCCATTCCTGATATTTCCATTTTAGCGAAAATCACACATCGTGAGTGAAAACACGCTAGTGTGGCCTAGCCTTTATGCTGTTACCATCCATCTTTCTCTTATGTTTGTACTAAATGGTCTTCAAAAGAAACCTGAACACAGCAAAGCTTAAGAAAACATACGTGATTCATACGTCTGCTCGCGGTCCCAATTTTGGCCTGTATATGATGTTTGATGATATACTGATGAAGGAGTTGGTAGCTATGCCTTTTGCTATACATACACTGACATGATTTATATGTACCTCCTGATAGACTCTATATTGATCCTATATTGATTTCTGATTAGTCTTATTGTATGGGCTGATTAGGTGTATTTTTAAATGTTTTTAGATGTATAACCCTGTTAGTTTAATAGGTTTTTTAACTGATATAAGAGTGTGCACAGTAGTTCTATTTGTTCTCCTTAACCTCTAGAGGGCACATCCTCACTGAGTTTACAGTGCAATCCTTCCTTTATAATCAAAATCATGTTAGACCTTTACTTATTGTACTGTAGTTAGCCATTTGGTTAAGAAATAGAAAGGTTCAGCTTTGGTGCCAACTGTGTTTTTAACAAAAATTGGGGATGGTGGGAGGAAGAAGACAGAATCAAACTAAAGAAATTATGATTAAGGAGGAACCAAACAGCCTCCAAGATAAAAAGCTTCTGGGTGTAAGTATAACACTGTAAGTGTTCAAATGATATGAACATCCAGTATTCCCTTATAGTGAGGATACACGAATAAAAAGACAAACGTCTATAGGCACTAAATTATATTCTTTATTAATGTCCATGGAGCCCAAAACACGTAGGATATGTTTGGTATCCTGAGGTAAGTTTTGAGATGAAGAACAATTGGTTGGAGTAAAGTATCAATAAGGTCCGAGAGCCCTCACACCCAGGGAACTAATACCAGAGACTATGGTTCTACCAGCGGGGCCTCTCGTATTATGAATCTTGGGTAAGAAATGAAAAATAGGGATATAATTAGCTGGTAACAAACTACATTTCATTGAGTGTCTACAAGGCCAATGAAGAATGAATATTCACATCATCTTGTAGTTTAACCAAAACCCGTTCAACCAAACTTTGGAACACCTCAACTGCATTCAACCTACACTGTTTGGGATAAAAGTAGGACTTTGGGCGAAACTATGAGCATATGAATCAAGGCTAATTCCTAAACCCTCTATAGTTGGTGAAAGTTCTGCTGATCTAATAGCCATGTAAGTACTGACAAATTTCCCAATCCTGTAAAGTATCTAGATTAACCCCCTACACTGGTCAATTTGAGGTTCCATCCATCAGAAAAATCTTGTAATGGGTCTGTGACAAAATCAGTTAAACAGGGACAGAGAGATACTTTAGTTTTCTAATCAACAGGTTGTCTTCTCCACTCGCTACAGTAATCGTATACAAAGATTATTAAAATTATTCAGAAGTTTTTACCAGTGTTATATGAAGATACCAATTGACACCCTTTTTAGAGAATGGAATAAAATGTGTAGCAAGGACAGCTGTCTCTTTTGGTAATCTCCTTTCCCCAAGTCTTTTTTTCCAGCCGAAACAACTCTAATTGTAGCTGGCTCCAATATATGGGCACATTAAATGTGGGAAAAATAGGTGTATTACCTGTAACCATATTAAGGTGGCCCCTGATTTTATTGTACCGCATCTGCAAAGTATTTCACATTAAACAATATATAAACCGTGATTCTGCTTGTGTAGTATAGCTTCTCACTTGTTCTAGATGCAGTATTCATTTGTTTGGGCTGTACATCACGTACACTGAAAGCCCGTATCAGACAACATGTGAGAGATAAAACCAGTAATGAAAGAAGTTTTTTTTAACCCTACCTAACAGTTGATCCAGAGGAAGGCAAAAAACCCCAGCTAAAAAGGGGGAAAAAATTCCTTCCTGACTCCAAACGGCAATCGGAAAGTATCCCTGGATCAACCAGATCTATATGCATTAAATACCAGTAATTCTCAATATTCTTTAGTTTTAGAAACTTATCCAGGCCTTTTTTAAAGTTATTCAATGAACTTGCCATTACCACTCTGCTGGAAGACAGTTCCACAGTTTCACCATTCTCACTGTAAAGAAACCTCTCCTAACCTGAAGATGAAACTTCTTTTCTTCCATCTCACCTTAAAGGATGTCCACGTGTCCTCTGATATGACCTATTAGTGACAATGCACCAGAGAGCTCATTGTATGGGCCATTAATAATTTGTACAAGGTTATCATGTCCCACGCAACCGCCGCTTCTCCAATGTAAACACCCTAACGTGTCTACTGCCTGCATATTCAAGCCCCTCCATTCCCTTATTAATTTAGTTGCCCTTCTCTGAACTGCCTCAATTTCCAAGAGTTCCCTTTTGTATATGTATTCCAAACTGCACCGCATATTCCAAATGAGGCCTTACCAGTGCCTTGTAAAGAGGGAGAAATATATTTTTCTCTCTTGAATCTATTCCCCTTTTTATACAAGACAATATCTTGCTAGCTCTAGCTGTTGCTACCTGGCATTTTTTGCTACAGCTAAGTCTGTTATCTACCAGAACCCCCAAATCTTTTTCCATTACAGATGAACTTAACACAGAGTTTTTTATGGGTAGATGGCACAGGATTATTAAATCCCAAATGCATCACCTTACATTTATCTACATTGAATCTCATCTGCCATTCTGCTGCCCATTTTTATAATCTATCTAGGTCTGCTTGCAGCACTTGCACATCATTGGAAGTTTCCAAAGCTCTGCATAATTTAGTGTCATCAGCAAACACAGAGACCTTGCTCTCAATGCCCCCTTCTAAGTAATTTTAAACGATTAAACAGAAGCGGCCCCAGTACAGAACCCTGAGCACTCCGCTTAGAACTTTAGCCCACATAGATGTAGCTCCATTAAACCACCACTCTCTGTTTGCGGTCCATAAACCAGTTCTCTATCCATGAACAAAGTTTTCTTCAAGGCCAACAGTCCTCAGTTTATACATTAGTCGCCTATGTGGCACAGTATCAAAACTTTGCAAAATCCAAATATACCACATCCACTGCTGTGCCTGATCCAACTTCTTACTCACTTCTTCATAAAAACCAATTAAATTTGTCTGGCATGATCTATTTCTCATATCCATGGTGACTACTACTAATAAGATGATCTCTGGAGACAAAGTCAAGGATATGATCCCTTAACAAGTTTCCATCACCTTCCCTACCACTGATGTTAGGCTTACAGGTCATAGTTACAGGCTGTGAACGACTACCTTTTTGAATATTGGTATTACATTGGCTTTTTTCCAATCCAGCGGCACATCCCCAGACAAAAGCGAATCTGAAAATATGAGAAACAGTGGTCTAGCTAAACTGAACTAAGCTCTTTAAAATCCTAGGATGCAATCCATCTGGTCCTGGAGCTTTATTGATATAACTTTGTCTAATTGTTTCCGTACCATATCCTCCGTTATCCAATGTGAAAACTCTTCATTTCTTCCCTGCATATTGCTACAATCCCTACCGTAAGGAGAGTGGTGGGAAATTGAGGCAGTTCAGAGAAGGGCAACTAAATTAATAAGGGGAATGGAGGGGCTTGAATATGCAGGCAGATTAGACAAGTTAGGGCTGTTTACATTGGAGAAGCGGCGGTTGCGTGGGGACATATAACCTTATACAAATATATTAATGGCCCATACAATGAACTCTCTGGTGCATGTTCACTAATAGGTCATATCAAGGACACTGGACATCCTTTAAGGTTGGAAGAAAAGAAGTTTCATCTTCAGGTTAGGAAAGGTTTCTTTACAGTGGAAACGGTGAACTGTGGAACTGTCTTCCAGCTGATGTGGTAATGGCAAGTTCATTGATAACTTTAAAAAAGGCCTGGATAAGTTTCTAAAACTAAAAAATATTGAGAATTACTGGTATTAATACTATAATCTGGTTGATCCAGGGATACTTTCCGATTGCCGTTTGGAGTCAGGAAGGAATTTTTTCCCCCTTTTTAGCTGGGGTTTTTTGCCTTCCTCTGATCAACTGTTAGGTAGGGTTAAAAAAAAAAAAAAAAAAAGTGAATAGGTTGGCTTGATGGACGTCTTTATTCAACCTTAATTACTATGTTACTATGTAATAGCCCAGTTTCCTCCAGTGAGATTACAGAAAGTGCCATTTACTGACACAAGGGAGCTTGAAACATCCAGACCTGAAACGGCTCAGTCTAACGGCATGGAAGTTGAGACCAACCCTTTAAGAAAGGGGATTATCGGATGAGGTAATATTATGTCTTCACGGAAGGTTTCAACTTCAAAGTCAATTATAAGACATGGAAAAGTTTCAGTGTAAATTTAATCTAGTTGATGCCAAGCTAGCCACATTAGACCATGGGATTTATCTTGATGCTAACATGCTAAAAACAGTCCTTTTGAACCTATAGAGAACTCAGACCTAAAACTTGACGTTAAAAATTCTGTTCCTTGTAGCGATAACTTCGGCAAAGAGAGTCTCTGAGATAGGGGCACTAAGAATATCGCCCCCATATCTTCTATTGCAAGAAATAATGTGAAATGTATACCAAAAGTGGTGTCTAAATTTCATATGAATCAAAACATAGTATACCAGTACTAAAACAAGGTGATTCGGACCATCTGTCGGACGTAGACAGAACATTAAAGGGTATGTCCACCCTTCAAAAACTTTTCACCAAACATTCCCCCTGTCCCCCAGCCCCAAGCGCTATATTAGTAATATCAGAAAATGTCCAGAACTTTACTTACCTTCCCTCTTGCCTCTGCTGCGCTGCCAGGCCCTCTGCTTGCGAGCAAATGCAAGCAGAGGGGCGGGACCAGCAGTCGCGTCTGTGATTGGCTGAGCGCCAGCCAATCACGGAAACGGCTGCCGGGAGTTCAGTGTGGCGGAGGCAAGAGGGAAGGTAAGTAATGTTTTGGGCATTTTCTGATATTACTAACATAGCGGTTGGGGCTGGGGGGGACAGGGGGAATGTTTGGTTTTTATGGTAGGGGGAAGGAATCCTAATCGGGAGGGAGAGAAGGGCTGCAGTGCACATGCCAAACTTCTCCCGGAGGCCAGGTAGGAAGCAGAGTCCTATATGGACTCTGCTATCCTCCTGGTGGGCAGTTTTTGGGACTTTGGGGGGGGACTACAGGAGAACCATATGGAGCTGGGATGTGAGGTAAGGATTAAACTACACTACACAATGGGGCCAGTAGTGGGGGGGATTATAGTCAGGGCCGCATCTATAATTAGGCACACTGAGTCACGTGACTCAGGCGCACCCCGACAAAAGCGGCACATGAAAGTTTAAAAAAACCAAATGTACCTTTAACTGGCGCCGGGCCGTTAGTGATGGATTAAGCCGTCAGCAGTGCGCATGCGCACCCGCGCAGGAAGCCCTGCTTTTGAGTGGGTGGGACATCACTTGTGGGTCAGCGGTCAGAGGAACTTGCGCGACAAGACTGTAGAGGGAGAGGCCAGGCCAGCCAGACTGTGGAGGACTTACTGAGAACAGGAGGTGAGCCATTACGAGTTGAGTACTTACCTTGTGTCCACCGATAGCTTCATTTGGTTCTCTCTTGCTGAGTCCGCTCCGTCAACTCCCCGCGGCCGGCACCCAGCAGTGATCGCGGTCCCCAGTGCTTGGCCACAGTTTAGTGATACTCAGACACTGGATCACCAAGTTAATGTAACAGGTGTTCCCCAGGTTCTTCATCCCCTGCACCACATGCATCTTCCTGTTCTCCTGCCCCGGGTGGTTGTTGTGTTTGTCCCGACCCTCTGGCTAAAAATCCTCCTCCATCTCCCAGGGGAGACAAGTGACTGATTGTTCTCAGGATTCGCTGCATGAAATCCCTGATGGATTGCAGGGAGTGACCTCTCAATGGCTCAGCCCCAGCGGACAGGGTGACACTGACTAACCCATAGACACAACCAGGGATCCCCGACCGTGTGTCCCTCACCTCAGCTCCATCCACACATGATTAATGCCTGGTTCATTCTCAGTGGCTAGAAGGGAAAGTAGATAGATGTGGTAGATAGATTGTTATATATTATAGAGAGAGAGCTAGTAGAAGATAGATAGATAGATAGTATATAGATAGATAGATGAACGTAGATAGGAGGGTGATAGATAGTACTTATCATAGTAGCATGATCGATGATAGATAGAGAGCAGATGATAGATGAGAGAGTGCTAGATGTAGTAGATGAGATAGATAATGGATAGAGCGCTCGCTAGATAGAGAGATAGATAGATCCTGCTCGCGCCCGCTCGCTCATGGCTCGCGCGCTCGCTCGCTTCCGCCCGCGCTCCCTGGCTCGCGCGCTCGCTCGCTCCGCTCGCTCCTGGCTCGCCCCGTCGCTCGCTCGCGCGCGCGCGCGCGCTCGCTCGCTCCTGGCTCGCGCGCTCGCTCGCGCTCGCTCCTGGCTCGCGCGCCTCGCTCGCTCCTGGCTCGCGCGCTCGCTCGCGCGCTCGCTCCGGCTCGGCTCGCCGGCGCGCGCTCGCGCGCTCGCTCGCTGGCGCTCCTGGCTCGCGCGCTCGCTCGCTCCTGGCTCGCGCGCTCGCTCGCTCCCTGGCTCTCGCGCTCGCTCGCTCGCGCTGCTCGCTGATCGATAAGCTAGATCGACTAGCACGCTATAGCCAAGCCAATACCGCAGATAGCTAGACTTATCTCCTGGATAGGATCTGCTCGCGTGACCTGGCTCGCGCGGATCGCTCCTCATGGCTCCGCTCGTAGCTACTGCTCGCGCGGTCCGCGCGCTCCTCTCCTGGCTGCTCGCCCGCTGCTCGCTCGCTCGTCGCTGCTCGCTCGCTGCTCGCTGCTCGCGCGCTGCTCGCGCTCCGCTCGCTCCTGGCTCCGCGCTCGCTCGCGCGCTCGCTCTCCTCGCTCTCCTCTGGCTCGCTCGCTCGCTCGCTCCTCCTCTCGCGCGCCGCTCGCGCGCGCGCTCCTGGCTCGCGCGCTCGCTCGCGCGCTCGATCCTGGCTCCCGCTCGCTCGCTTGCTCGCTCGCTCGCTCGCTCCTGCTCGTCGCGCTCGCCCGCTTGCTCGCCGCGCTCGCTCCGGCTCGCGCCGCTCGCCGCTCCTGGCTCGCGCGCTCGCCTCGCTCCTGCTCGCGCGCTCGCTCGGCTCCGCCTCCTCGCTCGCTCGCTCGCTCGCTCTCTCGCTCGCTCGCTCCTGGACTCGCTCGCTCGCTCGCGCTCGCCTCGCGCGCGCGCTCCGGCTCCGCGCTCGCTCGCGCGCTCGCTCCTGGCTCGCGCGCTCGCTCTCGCTTGCTCGCTCGCTCGCTCGCTCCTGCTCCGCGCTCGCCCGCTCCCGCGCTCGCCCGCTCGCTCGCTGGCTCGCGCGCTCGCTTCGCTCGCTCTGCTGGCTCGCGCGCTCGCTCGCTCCTGGCTCGCCGCGCTCGCTCGCGCGCTCGCTCGCTCCTGGCTTCGCGCGCTCGCTCGCGCGCTCGCTCCTGGCTCGCGCGCTCGCTCGCTTCCGCTCGCTCGCTCCTCGCTCGCTCGCTCCTGGCTCGCGCGCTCGCCGCTCGCTCGCGCGCTCGCCCGCTCGCCTCGCTGCTCGGGCCGCGTCTCTCGCCTCGCTCCTGGCTCGCGCGCTCGCTCGCTCCTTGCTGCGCGCTCGCTCGCGCGCTCGCTCGCTCCTGGCTCGCGCGCTCGCTGCGCGCGCTCGCTCCTGGCTCCGCTCGCTCCTCGCTCGCGCGCTCGCTCGCTCGCTCGCTCCTGCTCCCGCTGCCGCTCCCGCGCCCTGGCTGCGCGCTCGCTCGCTCCTGGCTCGCGCGCTCTCGCTCGCGCGTCTAGACTAATCGCCGATAGATAGATAGATAGATAGATAGATAGATAGATAGATAATGGATAGAGAGATAGAAAGATAGATAGATAATGGATAGAGAGATAGATAATCCCGACGCTGCTTCTGAGTTCTGAGTCACTCACCTTCCTGCTTCGGATCGTGCTTGCGGCCACGTGGCAAAGTCACGTGGTGGGTGACCGTAACTCAGGACAGGTGGAGCGACTTTATTTGCGCACCCAGGCCAGCATACTGTGTGGAGGGAGCAGCAGAGTATTTAAGAGGAGCAAGGAAGAGCCAAGCCTGTGACTTGAAGTCTCACTTCACTGTCTGTGGTGTCAGTGTCACATAGTGTCTTCTTTCTTTGCTAACTGTAAGTAAACCACCACCAGTCTGGGGGGGGTCTCCCTGGGGTCTTATCATTCATGGGCCTATAAATGTATATAGGGAGGGATTATTAGGCTATGTGGTCATAGGGGCTGCTGGGAGATAGTGGTAATGGGTCTGACTGAGGAACTGATTAAATACATGATAGGAAGCTCAAAATCTTAACATTTTCGCCACACCCACTGACAAAACCACACCCACCTACATGACCACACCAACTTTAATGCGGCGGCGGCCTGCGAAGCGGCATTCAAAAGTTTGGCTCAGGCAGCAAAAACCCTAGAAGTGCCCCTGATTATAGTTTTGGGGGTGGACATGCCCTTTAAGAAACTGAGAGTACTTGGGTGGTACACAAGAATTTAGGAGGTCAGATTCACTCCTTGTGCTGTTCCAGGGTGATAGAAAAGGTCTTCAGCCGTCTAAGCAAACACTCTCTACATGGATAACGCAAGTAATAAGGCAAGGTACAAAAGGGCAGACCAAGAACAACCGGAGAGAGTGACAGCGCACTCAACGAGAGTAGTGTCAACTTCCTGGGCATTTTCAGCAAAAGTCCCAATGTTACGGTATTGTACCGCTTTTCAAAGTACTGTACCGGCCAAAATGCTCATACCGGTTTGTACCATATTTTCTCTCAATGTACCGGTCCGATTAATACTATAATACTATTATCAGCATGCAGCTTTTGCTCCTGTCACTGTTTAGCTACAGGACTTTGGCTCCTCCCCTTCCTCCCCCTTCCCTTTCAGCAGCAGAGGTTTCCTTCCCCTTATCTAGTTCCCAGCGTTTGGTGGGAGGAGCGTCTCTGGGACTCCTGGCAGCTATGAGGAAAGCCAAAGCCAGTGCTGGTGAATCAGATCTTCCCAACACACTGTAAGTGATTAGAGAAGCTGCAGCAGCTGGGTTGGGGATAAGGGAGGCTAGGGAGAGAGTGACACTCAGTACTGTGCAGACGCAGTCTTCCAGAAAGTATATGGTCTGGGACAGGTTCAGCACTGACAGAGTCCAATTGTTGTGCTGGTTACAGGATGTTAGTTGCTTTGGAATATGAGGGGTCTTTTTTATTTAGAATTAAAATCAGGGGATTTTTGATTGAAAGTGGGTGATTATGATTAAAGAAAATCTGTTATCTATATATCTATCAATCATCTATTATCTATCTATCTATCTATCTATCAATCATCTACTATCTATCTGTCTGTCTGTCTATCTATCTATCTATCTATCTATCATCTATCTATCTATCTCTATTAAGCTCTATTTATAGGGGGCCAGCAACTGCTATCATTAACCCTTCTTTAAATATACATGTCTGCCGGCAACAACTTTTAACTACTTATTTACATTTCGAAATAATTGGCGATATTAATATCCAGATTTGGGGCAGAGCCATATATAATTTGGGGGTGGGGCTGTGGGAGGGGTTTGGGTGGTAAAAGGGGCATGTCCAAGTGTACATTTTTTTGTCTTTGAAATGTTGGAGGGTATGCAGACTGGGACTTTTGATAAGGATCTCGCTGATTGGATGGAATGAACAACTTGGCAGCGCTGTGGGTTAAAGTGAAAGGGGAGGGCCGAAGGCGGTGGGACTGAAGGGCCAGTATGACCAGCTGTGGGTTCCTGGCCACAAAGTGTCTGATTACAGCGTCCCGCTCACTGCTCTCCAGTCACTGCCGGACACAGCACCACTGCACCCAGGTAACAGGTCACAGAGAATGGCAGGGCGGGTAACTGATAGGGGACTGTCTTTCTCGTTGGAGGACCAACTCTATTGCCAATATAACGTTGATAAAATGCTGGGAGAGCATTAAAGCGAAAGTGAAGCTACATTATTCTATGTAATAGATTCTCCTTCCTTTCCTGTTTTCAGCCTGGGTTTGTGCTTGGCATTTTGGGCTGCACAAGGTTCAAGACACATCTGCTTCACCATATCAGCAATCAGTGACTCTTTATAAACTAATTCTGCTAACAAGGCATGCTGGGAGTTGTAGTTTCCAAAACATCTGTGTTTTGTCCCAGCAGGTTGGACATCAGTGCTGGGAAGCCTAATATGTGTAGAATACACTACTGTGATCTTGCCAATGTCTTGGTTTTCCCTGGTGTTGAATGGTTTAGCTGGCAAACCTTGGCACTCCAGGGGTCTGGGAGTTGTAGTTTCAAAACATCTTGCAAGATGTTTCAGGGTTCGACATCACTGATAAATGGTGACATAAACATAGTGTGTAGTTATGAATTATTTGGTAGTCACTAGTGATTATTCTACAGCACAGGGAGACGACCACAATTGAGGGAAGTTTTCCACTTGTAACAACCGTTTCCAATAACAACACTGAATGTTCATTAGCATCGGAAATGGTCGCTACTCGTTACTGAAAAAAGACTGATCCCATCAGTACTGACAGGAATTGGCCCCATATCGGTTATGTGTGTACGCAGCTATGGATAGATTAAGCTACAGTCTGCCCCGGTCGAGGGAAACACACAGTCACGAACGTTCTTCCTATGCTGTGTATATGCTGTTTATAGGGAGAATGCTATCCTGATCTTTAAAAAATGAAAGAAAGGATCTTGTAGATCCTGTTTGTCATCTTTCAAAGGTCTGCCATGTGTGTACCCAGCTTTAGAGATTTGTCTAATATCTTAATGTTTGGGCACCTTATTACAATGTACAATCAGTTGCATAGGATTGTGATGAGTATTGCATTTCCCTGTAAGGGCTAGGCCACACTGCTGCGTTTATTGTGCGTTTGAACTTGTTTTTTTCAGATCATTGAAAACTCGTCAATACACCAAAAACGCGCGTTTTCGGGTGCATTGCGATTTGCGTTCCGCATTTTCAATCGCATGCGTTTTCCAATACTCCAATGAAAAAACGCATTCGCAAACTCAGCAAAATTGCACACATGAAATCATATGCGATTCCGTGTGCGATTGTGTTTGCGTTGCAGTGTGGCCGTGCCCTAAAAGTGCTTTTCTTGTGAATGATTAGTTGCTATAAAGATGAAAACACCTGTAAAATTATCAGTGGGCCACATAAAGATTTATTAAGGGAGCCCCAGATGGCAGCCTATAGGTCTGAACCATTTTACAACATTAAAGTGACGTATGTTAGATCCTGCCATTGGGTTTCCTATTTTAATTTCTCATGTGGCATGTTGATTGCTGCAGCAAGAGTATATCTTTTGTTGGAAGGCTGCTTAGGTATTGCCTTTCTATTGTGGATAATGTTTTAGAAATATTGACTGAATAAAAAACTGCATGATTAGCTTTGTGCAGAACAGAGACATACAGGGAGATTCAATAAAAGTTCTTATCATTTAAAATGGTGCTAATTTTGCCCCAACCAATCAGATCTTATTTAACATTTGTAAGCTTACATCTGATTGGTTGGGGCAAAATTAGCACCATTTTAAACGATAAGAACTTTTATTGAATAACCCTGATTGTTTTTTATAAAGTAACTTCTCAGAGTCTGGAATCCACCTTGCTTGCAGGCTGAAACTGACCCACATAACTGCCAAGCTCCAAACAAAATGGAAGAATCAGACTCATGGAAGAACACTCCTACACCTTGGTTACTAATGTTTTAGCTTGTTGTTAATATTTAGCTTCTTCATGGATTCAGCATCTTTAACTTCTTCAAATCTTAAAGCTAAAAGGTCATATATCCACTTGTGTTCATGTGACAGCTTCACTTTGTGCTAATGTTAACATGGCATTTTTATGTCAAATGAATGTGCCCACAAAGAATGCTAATGGTTAGCAAAACCATTGCATGTTAAAGAAATGAATCCCAGTGAGCTGACTTTCCAGCTATTATCCAGTTTAACCAGGCAGTGCAGTTGACATTACAATTTATTTGTAGTCCAGCATAATGTCTGTGCAGATAGTAAAGTGTTAATCTGTCATGACAATCCTTAGTCTGTTGGTGTAGATAGAGATGGCCGATAGAGATGGCTGTGGGAAGCTGTGAATGGTATTGACTGTTGTGTTCTTGGCAAATTCAGCCAATACTCCTTTGTTTTCAGGGTTGATGTTTGGAGCACAACCGAATCAAGCAGTTTTAGGATTTGGGGCTGAAAATATTTCTCATCTATTTTCAACTTCTTGTCCGTAAATTAAATTTGCCACACGCTTTCAGGGAACCAAATGTGGATTTCTTTCTGGTTAGTATGTGTCTGAACATTTTACAGAGGATTAATTGCCTCAAAGAGGTTGCGAAGTAATGAGCCCCACACTGTCTGAAAAGTAACCCCTCCCCCAATACTTGGGGTATCCTGACACTGTTGTAAAGAGGGCCCACTTTTCCATTTGTGGGGTCCCAGACCCTACTGTATATGTGTAAATAAACTGGATGTGCTTGGTCATTCTGTCATTGCTATTATTGTGGCTTGCTTTGTAAATTTTAAAACTTTAATGCTCATTAATGCACATCAGTGGTTTAACCAGGACAATATGACTACACATTTAAATGTATTATATATAATATGTATATAGAAATATTCACCTGGTGAATAAATAATTTCTCGAGCACTGGTCCTGCCTTTTCCAGTACTGTACAATTTCATGGAGCAAATACAATCACTAAGTTTCTAAGTCACCGTTAAATGCTAAACTATGAAACAAAACACATGTCCTTTTATCTAAGAAGTGTGGGTACACATCAGCGAATATTTTCAGACGACCGACCGATTTACGGCACTTTCGGCTGAAAATATCGTCTGGTGTGGGACGGCGTCTCGGATTGGACAACGAACGATCGTGAATGTCGGAAAATTCTGATAGATTGTGCAGTTCCCTATGGGAACGCAAGATCGATCTTTCGCAAATTCGGCCACGGACAAATTTGCTGTGAACAATGGACATTTGTCCCAGCCAAGCTCTCGCTCGGGACGAAAAGTCCCTCCGTGTTTACCCAGCCTTATCCAGCATTTGTACACTATAAGTGTAACGTTGTCTACAATTTTAACCTTTTATTTCTTTATCTAAACAGATTCATAAAGCAGCTAAAAGACCCCAGTGGGTGTCTTCTATTTTCCACATGATGTCTACACAAGCTTCCAAAGATCACCCTGAGGGCCAGAAGCCCCCTCTGCTAGTGGATGATCACACTGTGACCACAGTTCGAGAAGCTAAAATCTTGGTACTTCTGAGAGGTCTGCCAGGAAGTGGAAAGACGAGCCTGGCCAAGGAAATTGAACAGAAATATAGAGATAGTGCCCGTCTTATTTCCGCTGATCAGTATAACATAAAACCTTCTGTGAAGAGCTCAAGTGGAGGGGAGTATACCAAACTGGATGAAGAGCTCAATTCTTGCTGTGAAAGACATGAAGCTAGTGTAGTTATCCTTGATGACACTCACCATGACCAGGAACGCTTGGAAGAGTTGTTTGATCTGGCCAACAGATACCAGTTCATAGTAGTTGTGCTGGAACCCAAAACTCCTTGGAGGCTGGATTGTGCTCAGCTGAAAGAACGAAACCACTGGAAGTTTTCTGTGGAGGAACTTAAGAACCTAAGGCCTACACTGGAAAAGGACATTATACCTCTATATTTTGCATGGTTTTTAGCCAAGCATGAAGAAGATAATCTTAGAAAGACAGCTCATGATTTCCTGGAACAGCTGGGAAACCTTAAAGCATTTAAGAAGCGCCTCCAAGCATGTATGTGATATTAATGTGTTTTTTAAAGGAGAACTAAACATTTTTTAATTAATGTTTAAATGTAGCCCCTAGACTTACTGATGTGACATAGTGAGTAGAGACAATAGTTTGGAAGGCTTATCATAACTATGTAGAATGTTATATGCTAAAAACAGCAGGGAGAGTGGAGATTGTAAAGCTAAAGCTAAAGATAGTGCACTCATTATAAAGTTCTGAAATGTTATGAAAATGATTTACCATGTAGTCGGTGATGTCACTAACCTAAAATGGAAAATAAAAAGGGCAAGGGAAAGTCACATTTTGTTACTAGTAGGTGTGGAAGTGCAGCTGACACAGTTAATTGCCAGCAATGTGCAATATTCTGGTGCAGTGAATACATGGACCTCATTATATCTGAACAGCTGCAAGCTCCAAAAATAACTGAAAATCCTATCATACTTACCGAGATTTTCTTTTCCTGGTCCGTAGCACGGCAGTGGTTACATGTGGGTTAATCACACCTGACAGTTGAGTGACAGGAATCCCTCCCATGAACTTATAAAAGTAGGATTGGAAGCCCTGCCCCTTGCCTTGAAATGGATGTCTGAGTGAGGAAAAAGTTGTTCCCATTGAAGGGGGGGTAGCTAACCACTGCCGTGCTACGGACCAGGAAAAGAAAATCTCGGTAAGTATGATAGGATTTTCAGTTTTCCCTGGTCCTACACAGCAGTGGTTACATGTGGGACTTAAAAAGCTACAAATGAAGGGAGGGACACAGATTGATGCTTGAAAAAAAATATCTATTTATTTAGGGGTTGAGGAGGCCGCCATGAGGACCTTTTTCCCAAACCCTGCTTGGGCCGTGAATGCTAGATCGACTTTGTAATGTTTCACAAAGGTCGACATGGATGACCATGTTGCCGCATTGCATATCTCCTCTGGAAAGGACTGGCCACAGAATGCCCATAACGCTTCCAAGGATCTTGTGGAATGAGCCTTTACCCTTGAGGGTAATGTCTCTGCCTTGCTAGCGTATGCCTGTTTGATACAGGTAGTAATCCAGGATGCCAGAGTTGTTTTTGCAGGCTGCAAACCCTTGTGTTGACCGTTGAAGAGAATTAATAGGAAGTCGGTTTTTACGGAAAAATATATCGGGGTGGAGTTTCCACTCGTTGGGACATATCCCACGTCTGCTGATGAAATCCACTTTGACATTGTGGGTTCCTGGAATGTGACAGCCCCTGATCTGAGGAAGATGCGTTTCCGCCTAACACAGAATTTGTTTCGCTATTGTCCAGAGACGGGGTCTTTTGGTGCCTCCGCTCGTTTAGGTAGGCCACTACTGTGGCATTGTCTGTCCGTATGTGGACTGCTTGGCCTTTGAGCTATCGCTTGAAGTGCTGCAGAGCCTGAAACACTGCTGTCATTTCTCTTGCATTTTGAGAGGTCATATATGTGTTCGTTGACCATTTCCCCTGGGCAGTAATCTTGTGCACACTAATGCAACTAGGATTTCTTTTAGACTTTTTTGTACTGATGGTAAATTAAAAAAAGGCAAGTTCTGATCGAATTTTCCTTTTTTAATATTAATAAACAAAACTTTGCTATGTTGGTGGCAAGAAAACTCTCCGTTCTGCTTTCTGTAGAATGTCAAATTGTTTGGCTTATTGTGGTTTTGTTTCATATGTTTCATATCCTGTTGCATCTCTTATATTATAAACTTGTAACTGGAGAATATAATCGCATGGAAATCCCCTTGTGTTCTTATACAGTGCAAATGGTGCAGAGAAATACTGTTTGAATTAAACTGAAGATACCCCTTTAAAGGGGTATCTTCACCCCAAACCTAAAAACGCATATTATGTAGGGCAACCCCCCCAACCCTAAACGCTAGCTTTTAAAACAACAAAACTAGACCTAAAATCTAGTTACCCGACCTTATTCCTACTGTGTCAGCCCCTTTAGCTACTTCCGTGCGAGGAAGAGCAGATGGGGCTAGACCGGCAGCCGCATCTGTGATTGTCTGAGACTCAGCCAATCACTGATGCGGCTGCCAGTCAACAGAGGGAGTTGAGAGAACGAGGTCTGGAAAGTTTATTTCGGGCTGATTTCTATGCTTTAAAGCTAGGGTTTAGGGTTGGGGATGGGTTATCTTACCTTGTGTGATGTTTTTTTTCCCCTAAGGGCAGATGCAGCTGATTAGGGATCCAGAGGGAGGGGGAAGAGATTCACTGTGCATGCCAGAGTCCTCTAAGAGGAGCTTGGTTAGGGGTATGAGAGGCTCATACTCCTAATTTTTTTTGGGACTTTTATCAGGCCTTGCTGAAAAACCATAAGGAGCAGAAGAGAAAGGTAAAGGTTCGTACACACGTGTGATCGTGGGCCCTGACCCGCGATGCACGAATGAACTTTTCGGCCGATAATCGGGCCGTGTGTAGGCACTTTATCAGCCGAAACGGTCGTTCATTAGGGGATCATTGCACGACCGACTTGGCGGATCTCCGAATGAACGACCGTTTTGGCTGATAAAGTGCCTACACACTATCCAATTACCAGCCGTTCGGTTGTACACATCGTGCGTCGCGGGTCTGGACCTGCGATCGCGCGTGTTTACGAACCTTAAGAATTTTCTAACACTACACAATAGGGCAAATTTTAGTTTGGGGGTGGACACTCCCTTTAAATCACCCTAACTAACATTTAGAGCTTTATTCTTCTTTACAGATGTAGGCCATCAAAAATACCCGAGCCCTGACAACATTGTGCATCCCTAACCTGTACAGACCCATTCCCCTATTTTCCAGGCCAAACAGTGATGGGGCACAGCTGTGCTATTGGGACTGGGGGACTTTCCGGATCCCTTAGATTGACTGGATTAGTTTTACTTTATACATATTTCTTTTTTAAACATACTAGAGGACTAAAGTATCCAATGGTATTTGCTGAACATCGGACATTTGTATGGATAGGTTACGATGCCAACAAACTACCGCTATTGGCATTGCAATCTATTGGCCCAAATGTAAAAATCTACAATATAGGGAGCAGATAATGTTGTTGTCTTGTATGTGGGAAACAAACAATCATTCCATATAAAGTCTATATAGAACAATCGTTCCTGTGAATGCACGCATCAGGCAAACTCACAATCGGTATGGGCACCATAAATGGTAATACTTTTGTTTATTATTCTGTATCTGGCTTTCTATTTAGTAACACTTACAAATGCTAGTGCAGCACTAGTTCAAAGGATCTTTGAAGTCTTACATTAAATTGTATGTCACACTTTACTACTCGTAGCCAAAAACAACAGAAACTTCAGACTAAAATACTTCTTTTTATTACTTGTAATACAGAATTGTGTGTGTACAAATTAGGACAATGAGATATAAATGTAGCTCATTGGACAATCTCTCTCTCTCTCTCTCTCTCTCTCTCTCTCTCTCTCTCTCTCATCTGTTTGCAATTAAGAAACGTATCTAAAGTTAATTGGTTAATTCCCCTTTTAAAACTTGCTATGTTGTTCTGCTGTTTACAGTTGGAGTTGAAGACAAACACAAGCTGGACCTGCTTAAGTATTTTGCCAAAGCTCCCAACATACTGCACTGTACATCTAAGTACTGTGACTACGGGAAGTTGCCTGGATCTGAGGAATATGCACAGCAGGAGGTTGGTGATATATTACTGTTATTACTTTCCTGTGGTACAGTTTATTTTAGCATAGAAAGGGAAACTGAACAATCCTTATGTCCAAATCATGTTTTGTTTTCAAACTAACCTTAGGGAAGGGAAATATTGTGTGCGTTTTGTTTGTTTTTTTTTTGTCTTTCATAAATTTTTAAAGGGCATGTCCACCCCCAAAAAAACTTTTTAGACTTTGTTAACAAGCCCCCAAAACCTTGACCTCGCAAGGTTTTTAAATTTTTAAGATGCTGCTAACAGTACTTACCAACCTTCTTTCCCTCAGTGTGCTTCTGCTTGCTTCCGTGCCTTTTCCTACTCGGCAACACCCAGATTTACTGTCTAATAGTTGATCCAGAGGAAGGCAAAAAAAACCCACCAGAAATATAAAGGGGAAAAAAAATTCCTTCCTGACTCGGAAATATCCCTGGATCAACTCCACTTTAGGTATCAATACCAGTAACCTGTAACATTCTTTATTTTTTGAAACTCATCCAGATTTTTTGTAAGCTACCCAATGAACCTGCCATAACCACATCCAGTGGAAGACTGCTTCATAGTTTAACGTTCTCACAGTGAAAAACCCTTTCTCTTCTTTTCTTACAGGCTTAAGGGATGTCTGCGTGTACTCTGACATGTTCTTTTGGTGAACAATGTCCCAGATTTTATTGCCCCAGTTTGAGTGGCCTTTAATGTATTTATACACAGTAATCATATCCACTGGCGTGTGTTGCTGCTTGTGCGATCCATTAATCAGAGCATAAGTGAGACGCATTTTTTTGCAATCACATGTGCAATCGCTTGCGTGCATGTTTCCGTTGCACTGGTGAGCACTTCAGTGTGGCCTCAGCCTTACCAATGCTTTGTATAGAGGGAGTATAACATTTTTTCCGCTTGATTCTATACTCCTCTTTATACGAGACAATATCTTGCTGGCTTTAGCTTTTGCTAGCAAAAGTGAAAAGTTTTAATGCTTTTTAACACATGGTCTCTCTGCTTTTCTGACACAAAGAATTGAGTTTAGTGTGTTTTATAAGCCAAGTGCTGATGTGAAGATTTCTCCAGAAACACCTGAGAATTGGTCGTTGAAAATTCAGTGGGTCAGATTATAATCAAAGCAAGGACACTGACCAATCGTCTATACACAAACCGATTCTCAGCTGTAACAGAGTTGGGTGTTGTGGAGGAATATTTGCATACGGTACTCCTTTTGAGTATTGTTTTTTTTTTTTAAGGTTAAAATCACTTATCATCTGGAGCTCTGGGAAACAACCCCAATACTTTCCTTTAGTTCTGATTTAACTATTGTTTCATTATTAATTTATTTAATTTCATATTTCAGTCCTTAAATGGTATCTATACTTCCAAAAATCGAATTTCAAAAATCATACCTTTAGATAGTGTAAAGTCCCACAACTCCAACGCATTTTTCAGATTTGAAATCCGAGCTGTAGATTCTCAGAAAACGTCATCTGTCTAATCTACCTCTCTGTCTGTCTGATCTATCTATATATCGGTCTATCTATCGCTGTGTCTATTATATATCAATCTATTTATCTGTCTTTCCATTATATATCTATCTATCTATCTATCTATCTATCTATCTACAGAAGGGAGAAGTGTCTTACGCAGCAGCAGCCCCTCCCCCATCCACTTTCACAGCATGTACTTAGAAAGGGAGAGGGAGAAGTGTCTAACAGCAACAGCCACACCCACTCTGAGCAGTGTCAGGAAGATATGTTAATGAGCTGTATAGTGTCAGGCTGAATAGGCTCTTTATTATGTAAATGAATGTATCCAGTGTCGGCTGGATAACAAGTGGGCAGTGACTAAGGGAGGTGGGGGCCATTGTGGAGCAGTTACTAAACATTGAAAATTCACTAACAAAGCAGGCACAGACACACATGTAAGTAATATCATTGTACTACCCTAACATTGTACTTTCAGATTATACAAAGTTGTTTCAGTGAGTATAGTGACCCTTTAATAGTTACATAGTAATTAAGGTTGAATAAAGACATGTGTCCATCAAGTCCAACCCAGCTAAAAAGGGGGGGGGGGGGGAAAGCCCCAACCCTAGATAAAAAGGGGGGGGGGAGTTCCTTCCTGACTCCAAATGGCAATCGGATCAACCAGATCTATATGCATTAATACCAGTAATTCTCAATATTTTTTAGTTTTAGAAACTTATCCAGGCCTTTTTTAAAGCTATTCAATGAACTTGCCATTACCACTTCTGCTTGAAGACAGTTTCACCGTTCTCACTGTAAAGCAACCTTTCCTAACCTGAAGATGAAACATCTTTTCTCTTTTCTTCCAACCTTAAAGGATGTTCACGAGTCCTCTGATATGACCTATTAGTAAACAATGCACCAGAGAGTTCATTGTATGGCCCATAAATATATTTGTATAAGGTTATCATGTCCCCACGCAAATGTCGCTTCTCCAATGTAAACAGCCCTAACTTGTCTAATCTGCCTGCATATTCAAGCCCCTCCATTCCCCTTATTAATTTAGTTGCCTTTCTCTGAACTGCATCAATTTCCAAGATATTCCTTTTGTATATGGGATTCCAAAACTGCACCGCATATTCCAAATGAGGCCTTACCAGTGCCTTGTAAAGAGAGAGAATAATATTTTTCTCTCTTGAATCTATTCCCCTCTTTATACAAGACAATATCTTGCTAGCTCTAGCCGTTGCTACCTGGCATTGTTTGCTATAGCTAAGTCTGTTATCTACCAGAACCCCCAAATCTTTTTCCATTACAGATGCAGTTAACACAGAGTTATTTAGGGTGTAGGTGGCACAGGGATTATTAAATCCTAAATGCATCACCTTACATTTATCAACATTGAATCTCATCTGCCATTCTGCTGCCCATTTTGATAATCTATCTAGGTCTGCTTGCAGCACTTGCACATCATTTGAAGATTCCAAAGCTCTGCATAGTTTAGTGTCATCAGCAAACACTGCAAACACTGAGACCTTGCTCTTAATGCCCCCTTCTAAGTAATTTATAAACAGATTAAACAGAAGCGGCCCCAGTACAGAACCCTGAGGCACTCCACTTAGAACTTTAGTCCACATAGATGTAGCTCCATTAACCACCACTCTCTGTTTGCGATCCAATAACCAGTTCTCTATCCATGAACAACTGTTTTCTTTAAGGCCAACAGTCCTCAGTTTATACATTAGTGGCCTATGTGGCACAGTATCAAAAGCTTTTGCAAAATCCAAGTATACCACATCCACTGCTGTGCTTGAATCTAACTTCTTACTCGCTTCTTCATAAAAACCAATTAAATTTGTCTGGCATGATCTATTTCACATAAATCCATGCTGACTACTACTATTAAGATGAGCTCTGGAGACAAAGTCAAGGATATGATCCCATCACCTTCCCTACCACTGATGTTAGGCTTATAGGTCTATAGTTACCAGGCTGTGAACGACTACCTTTTTTGAATATTGGTATTACATTGGCTTTTTTCCAATCCAGCGGCACATCCCCAGACCAAAGCGAATCTGAAAAGATGAGAAACAGTGGTCTAGATAGAACTGAACTAAGCTCTTTTAAAATCCGAGGATGCAATCCATCTGGTCCTGGGGCTTTATTGATATTAACTTTGCCTAATTGTTTCCGTACCATATCCTCTGTTAGCCAATGTGAATACTCCTCATTTCTCCCCTGCATATTATTACAATCCCTGCTGTAAGGACAAGGCACTCAACAGTGCTAGACAGTGCTTATAATGGTATTGCATTCTAAAAACAACATTTAACTTTATTATTTAATATATAATTATAAATATTTATAGAATATAGATAATTGTAAATGTTCTTTATTATATTTCCCTCTTTCATTAGGGCGTTAAGAGATCTTATTCAAAAGGCTTCACTCTCCATATCTCATCACTATTCATCACTCCCAGGACAGTAGGAGCCCAAGTTGAGCTTACAGAAGAGCAGCTATTCCTTTGGCCGGCAGATGCAGAGAAGGAAGTGATGCCCAAGGATACCTTCCCCCGTGGGAGCCGGGCTCATATCACACTCAGCACTGCAGCCGATACTCAGGATGTCCAGACTGGTATTGACTTATTAGAGTTAATCAAGTTGCAGCAGACTGGAAAAGAGGGAGAGAATGTGGGAGAGATTTTTGGAGGCAAATTATCTTATTATGATAATGGCATATGGATGCTGGTCCTGCCCAGAAAGAAGGAGGTGAAAACTATTTTTTCTGGTTATTATGGAAAACCAGGGGTTACTGTTCCTCAGCGGGGCGGGAAAAAGGGAATCTTATCCCAGTGCCAAATTATGTAACGTCAAAACAACCAAGGGCAAGTTCATTTTATTTCAGTAGCTAAACAATTACGATTGGTCTGTAATTTATGAAAATTAAAACAGATTGAGAAAAGCTAGGGGAAAACCAATAATGTTGGCCATACAGACATGCCTGACAATGTTCTATTGCGTGGTCCAATAGTTTGATACTGACATTAGAGCATAATTTCAATGGAAAAAAGGCGGCCTCTTTGCAAGAACGTTGGCAGGTTTATTTTAATAGCGTATGGCAGCATTAGATTTATAAATATCTGTTTACAATTATTTATGGATTAAACTGTTTGTAAAAGTATTAAAGGCCTCATTCACTAGTCCTCTCTATTTACCTTACTGAAAAGAGATAAACGCACCAGCTTTGTTGATATCTGAATTACTAAGATTACTTAATTTACTAAGTAAATTATTTTGTTGTGCACTTTGAAGTCTATTTCAAATAGAACAATGTTCTCTTCTTCAAATTATATTTTAAATCACTAAAGATAGGATTATAAAATATACAGCTATTTCCTTGGCAGAGGCAGTCCAATCCATTCTGTACCAAAGGGCTAGTAAACACCAGCCATACCTGGCCCGATCTTTCCCATCAACAAATGTACTTTGTTCTTGTTGATTTGTTAATAATGTGCTGTCTGACGCAAAAAAGAGAAGGTTTGCAACCAATATTTTGGTCTGAACAACTGATCCTTGTCCATAATTGTGGGTGATTTTAAGCCTGAACGAGCAAAATATTTTTCATGCAAATGAAAATTTGGGAAACTGAAAGCCAGCGGAGGAGCAGAATCTGAAACATGTAATGTTAGTGTACCACCCCCACCCCCCCCCCCCACACACACAAAAGTTTATACCTTCCCCTCCCCTCAAACTAACCCCAAGACTGCAATTACCAGGCTTTTGGGTATTTCTGAAAAAACGTTTATGCTGGTGTTTGCCACCCAATTCTTGATAGATTCATGCCTCCTCTTGCACATTCATCAGCCATGACAGCAAAGGACTACAGAAGAGGAAGACTAACACTCATATGAAGATCTTCCTTTAGAAAAACCAAAAGCCTTGTTAATTTTCTGGTCTTGGGGTGGGGAAAGTAAGATATTTTTTTAAGGAGGCGCATGCTTCTCTGTAGCTACTCAGATCCTTTATTACATAGGTAATTCCTTAAAAGTTTCCCTAGGAGCTGGCGTCACTAGACTCATATGTTCTGCCTTCCTCAAAAACCTTCATGGAGAATTCTACTCATTCTGGATCCTTATGAAGTCTATTATTAATGTCACTGGAGAACATATGTTAATAGAGATGGCGGAAAAGCTTGAAAACTGTTGGTTACTGCCAAAAAGCAGTTGGTTACTGCACGGGTAATTCTCCTTCACTTTTGAAATGTTTGTTGCAGGACTGGACAAATCTTAGGAGCCAATTACACCTGGCAACAAAAGTTTAACAGTTTTCTATTGCTCTTCCTATGTAGAGCAATAAAATAGTTAAATACCTTCCAAATCTCAAAACTAATGTATCCAGACATAATATTTATCCTCTTTCTAAAAAAAAAAATGTATCCGTACCATAAAAGCCAGAGTTTCCTTTTTTCCTATATAACCTGTAAAGGTTAATCTCTACAAAATGAAGACATATGTTTATACGTTTTTGGTTTTAGTGGCCTACAAACCTGTACCTATGGTATAGCTTGGTCCTTATTCTCTTTTTCTACTGGACACATTGCAATTTTAAATGGATGGAACCTGGTTACCAAATGCAACTAGACTAGCTAGATATAATCTAGATGTAAATTATTAATCTCACAATGTAACCTGTGCCTTCTGTAAATATATCAGCTAGAAAAACAAATAGTCAATTTCAAAATCTGGCAACACCGTTTTTACATTGTTATATAAACATTAAGAAGCTTTAAACAAATATAATATCTAGTGGTTCATTTGTGCTTTTACTATGGCTGTATGTAATCGGGATAGAGATTTAACATAACCCGACAATACATAATTGTTAAAATAATAAATCTCAGTTCTACCCATGTTTAATCTGTTTTGCTAATTTAAGCTAAAGGGTAAAAAATTAAAATTATGAAATGTTATATTTGTAATATACTATTTAATAATAAAATAAATTCAAATATGGTTTGTGTCTTTGTTATTTGTTAAAGGGAGAGTTCAGTGGAAATTATCAATATTTGTTAAATTGTTAGTTTGTTTAGTCTCTCCCTTTGTGAAAAATCAGTTTATTTCATACCCTTTGCTGTTCCCTGCTGTTGACATTAGTGAGCTGACATTTCAGGTTCTAACGGCCCTTCTTCTTCCCAGGATGCACCACATCCTTGGAATGTTCCTAACAGTAATTTCTACTGACTGTTGGATGGGTCAAAGATGCTCAGATCTCTACTGAGCAACTGAATCAACCAGGCGCTGGGTCATGGGCAAGACCATAACGGTCTCTACTAGGGGTCCTGCAAACAGGAAGTCAGTATTTCGGTTGCATTTATTTATACACAGACAAAATGCTGGCAAATTAAGGTCATTAGGATGATAAAATCCTGCTCTTTTTTTCTGAAAAGCATATGTATTTGCACTGAACGTCCCCTTTTATGTATGCATACTGCCAAGCTGTCCTAAAATGGGTGGGGTTTAAACAGAAGGGTGTGTGGTATACAGGGGTGTGTTTAGGGGCAATTGTTAGATGCCCAGAACCCTGTTAGCACATAGTTACCTGCTGTTCTGCCACTGGCTGTTGATACTTTCCAGTTGCCATTTGGAGTTAGGAAGGAATCCAAATAAAAGAAATTAGGCCCTCCTAAGGGAATGTGAAATATACGGGTTGATAATCTGGATCCCAACTAGACTATCCAAACCTCAGAAAAAAATCATATATACAATAACCCAAAATTAATCAACAGTTAAAATAGGGGGAATTCAGTTTTATTCATAGACTCATAGTTTAAAGGGAAAGTCCAGCCCTAAAATGAAAACTTACATACAGGTAAATCACCCCCCAAAACCCTAAACGGTAATAGTTTTAAATCTGAAATATATAAGTCTAACCTGAAATTCTGCACAATGTCCTGTTTCCCGTTTCTGCTTCCAGGTTCTTCCAGTTAGCAATGACTGAATGTTAATCCCCTATCTGCCTCTTCAGAGCATGCCCAGGCTCAGTACCTGCTCAGTACAGGTTTCTAAATTGCTCAGTTTCCATGAGGCATCCAGAAGCATAGCAGGCATACAGTAATGAATTCATAGGACAAAGTATGATATATCAACACATTTCTAAAAGATGTTCTTATGAGGGTGGAGTTGTCCTTTAAATATACCCAATATATAAATACATTTATATAAAAGCTCCAAAAAAGGGTCTGGCCAACCACCACACTTAAAACACTTTTGTATACACAATAAGAATTGGTAATTAAAGCAGAAAATATTCTTAATCCTGTACCCTGGTTCCAACTTTGTGACTCCTATTGTTGAAATCTCATCAGAGATGTTGGATCTCTGTGTTTGCTGATGACAATAAACTATGCAGAGCTTTGGAAACTTCAAATGATGTGCAAGTGCTGCAAGTAGACCTGGATAGATAATCAAAATGGGCAGCAGAATGGCAGATGAGATTCAATGTTGATAAATGTAAGGTGATGCATTTAGGATTTAATTATCCCTGTGCCACCTACACCATAAATAACTGTGTTAAGTGCATCTGTAATGGAAAAAGATTTGGGGGTTCTGGTAGATAACAGACTTAGCTATAGCAAACAATGCCAGGTAGCAACGGCTAGAGCTAGCAAGATATTGTCTTGTATAAAAAGGGGAATAGATTCAAGAGAGAAATATATTATTCTCCCTCTTTACAAGGCACTGGTAAGGCCTCATTTGGAATATGGGGTGCAGTTTTGGAATCCCAAATACAAAAGGGACATCTTGGAAATGGAAGCAGTTCAGAGAAGAGCAACTAAATTAATAAGGGGAATGGAGGGGCTTGAATATGCAGGCAGATTAGACAAGTTAGGGATGTTTACATTGGAGAAGCGACGTTTGCGTGGGGACATGATAACCTTATACAAATTTATAAATGGGCCATACAATGAACTCTCTGGTGCATTGTTTACTAATAGGTCATATCAGAGGACTCGTGAACATCCTTTAAGGTTGGAAGAAAATAAGTTTCATCTTCAGGTTAGGAAAGGTTTCTTTACAGTGAGAACGGTGAAACTGCGGAACTGTCTTCCAGCAGATATGGTAATGGCAAGTTCATTGAATAGCTTTAAAAAAGGCCTGGATAAGTTTCTAAAACTAAAAAATATTGAGAATTACTGGTATTAATGCATATAGATCTGATTGATCCAGGGATACTTTCCGATTGCCGTTTGGAGTCAGGAAGGAACCCCCCCCCTTTTAGCTTTACTGTTCTCACAGTGAAAAACACCTTCCAAAATTGAGGCTTGATACTGCATATTTCTCTATTAGGGTTTCGATTCTCCTTTAAAGAAGCATTCCACCTGTCTCTAACAAACATGTAAATCCACTGTTTAGATGGGGAGAAACCAATCCATACACAGACTAGGTAGGTAGTCTGTAGTAGTTGTAGTAGGCTGGGTACACATGGTAAGATATTTTTGGCCAACCAACCGATAGTGCTGTGTATCGGTTGGTCAGACGAAAATATTTTGCCGTGTGTGGGGGCGGCCTGACCGAGCTCAGTCACCTGTTCGTCCGGATTGGATGAACAGGGGGTTTGGGCCTGTTTGTAAATCATGGCCGATCGTGGGGTTCCCTATGGGACTGCACGATTGGTCAGAACAAATCATTTCCCCATGTGTGCCCAGCCCAGCCTTAGCTGTGATATCAAATGTGTTTTAGTAACTCAACAATTTCACACTTCACAAAACATGTTTTAGGTGACACGCACCCTTTATCAATTGCGAAACAGAAGTGAATCCAGTGTCCCTATATAGACTAAATAGGAAGTTTGCTCTAACAGACCACTCCTCCTACTTATTAAACAGATTGTCCTTTGCACTCTAAGTGTGGGTGCTGACTCCTCTATATCCAACCCTTGGTGGACCATAGACATTAGAAATCAACAGAATTGAGGGTCGCACTACAAAGAAACTTCACAACGGCCGCTTCCAAAAATCCCAGAAAGGCCGGAGTTTCCCGACAATCTAACGGCCATACATTCGGGGGTCCCGCAGCTCAAAACCCCCTCCCGGGTCCTTACAAGGACCTTTGTGACTCTCTAAATGTAGACCAAGAAACATAAACACAGAGAGGCTCTGGAATAGAACCAATGCTAAAAATACTGGTGGGCAGGTGCACAGCTTAATACTAATATAAGCTATGTACTTGAAGTGGTGCACACAAGGGAAAAAAACACTTACAAATCAGTACAACCTCCAAGGAGATCAAAGCATCCCCTTAAAGAAAGTCCCCCAAAAAAGGCACTACTACTTATGGCTGAATAAAGTGCTATCACGTTTATTGGTGACAAGTGCAAACTTGGTAGGAGCTGTTGGTTGAAAATCTGGAGTGGCTGAGGCGCCGCACCTGGCAGGGGATCCGTTAGCAGGACAAGGTGGACACACCGCATTGCGCTGGATGGAGTACAAGCAACAGGCACTTTAGAAGCTTCCAGTAGGATCGGAAGGGCAACTGAACAGGTGAAGAGTGTGGTCCGTCTAGAAAGTCGGGTAAGATCTACACCGGTCCTAGTCCTGGCTTCTCGCTTTAAGTCCTGTATCCTATAGACTGTGACTAACTTTGTTACCCTGTCGGCCGTTTTACTGCAGTGTTCCGGAGGTTTATGCCTTAACCTACCTCAGCTCTCTTTTTTTATAGCCGGGGACACCCACTTGTGATGCAACTCTGTTTTATAAGTATTATCGCTTTGTCGCTTTGTAGCTTTTATTGGGAGGGAGTCTTGTGGGTGGGTTTTTTTAGGAGCACTTTAAGTAGAATGTATTGTGATAAACTAAGCCACCAATAAACGCAATAGCACTTTATTCAGCCATAAGTAGTAGTGCCTTTTTTGGGGGACTTTTTTAGAGGGGATCCTTTGATCTCCTCGGAGGTTGTACTTATTTATTAGAACCAATGCTGCATGCATACTTACCTAAACATCCAATAGCATTCCTAGAAAATCCAAAATATGATATAGTGGGTGGAGGAACAGTTTTACATAAACAAATGTACAAGATCTGGAGACAGTTGATATCAGTCCTGAAAATAGAAGGTACATGGAATATATCACCAATCTGTGGCAATAAAAAATACCAGCAGTTAGATTCCTTTACTAACTTTACAGACTAGGACCAAAAAGGTATTCGATTCTTCTATCAAATAATACAGAATCGACAACTGATGCCTTTTGAAGATCTCAAAACAAGATATAATCTACCACGCCATTACTACTTCTGATACCTACAACTGAAGCACTGTATGCAATCAGAATTCCGGGGAACCGAGATCCCTATAATAAACCATCCTCTATCAGCTGTACTAAAGGTACCATATGTTAAGGGATGTATATCTAAAACCTATACGCCCCTGATACACACCTAAATGGCTCCCCTATACACCTCTCTCCTTTGCTCATGGCAAAAACATATCACCTCATGAACCTCAGAAAAATGGGAAGAAGCCACAGAATCTCACATATTAGCGTCCCCTGCTGCTAAAAACAAAATAATTAAGTTCTACCTACTCCACTTAAAGTGCTACGGGTTCTGTGTTGGGGCCGCTTCTATTTAATCTATTTATTAATAATTTGGAAGTGGAATATAGAAATTTCCCGGGCACACTGGGTAGAACAACAAACAGTTTATTAGTTCAACGTTTCGATAGTGCTCAGGCCGTCATCATCAGGATCCTGTAGATGGTGTGGAGTATGGAACTACACAGCCTGGTGGCACCTGGACTATATATTTATATTTGATATATGCATGAATGCAGGAATCTCTTTGTATATATTACTTTTGATTTGGAAGTGGGTATTGTCCGCAAAGTTTCTGTGTCTGCTGACGACACAAAACTTTGTCGACCATTAAAAACTTTAGAGGATGTAAGGATGTATATGGGTATGCTAGATATAGTATGAAATCATCCGCATACATATTTAGCAAGCTAGTACATGAGTTTAGGGATAGTCCCATTATGTTGGGGTTTGATCTTATTTGGATTGCCAGTGCCTCAATTGTAAAAGCAAACAGGTATGGGGAACGAGGGCAACCCTGTCTAGTTCCTCTACTCAGGGGGATGGATGAGGATGATGTTCCATTTATTTTTAGTGAGGCTTTGGGTTTTTTGTACAGTATTCCAATCCATTGTCTGTCCATTTTCTAGGCAGGCGTACAGAAAGGGCCATTCCACAGAATCAAATGCCCTGTTGCGTCGAATTATAGCATAAGTCGTGTTCCTGCATTTTTGTGGTTGACATTATTAATTAATAATAATTAATAATTTTCTCAAATTTACAGAGGTGGATTTATTGGGCATAAAGCCCGACTGGTCTGGATGTATGACTTTAGAGATTACTAGTTGCAATCTGTTGGCCAATATGTTAGCCAATATTTTATAATCAACGTTATAAAATAAAGTTATTGACTTCGCTCGGGTTGTCGAAGAACCTTGTTTTACCTACATCTATAATTCTCAGTCTGGCTGGGTATGCCATGGAGTATTTAACGTTGGCCAGTCTCAGGCGTCTTTTGATGTCCAGGAATGTGGCCCTTTTTTCTGGAGTTCCAGTGAATAGTCCTGGAAAATCATTATTTTAGTATTTTCAAATAAAATATCTCCCTCTTCTCTTGGCAGACTCAGGATCGTGTCTCTGTCCCTTGTGTTGAGTAGTTTTGCAATCAAGGGTTTTTGTCTCATTCCGAGTTGTGGTTTCTGTGCTGGAATGCGGTTGGGCCCTTTCAATAGCGAATGTTGGGGAAAAGGCATCTTTGTTGAATGAGGTTTTCAGCCATGATTCCAAGAATTGTGCTGGATTTTGTTGTTCCACTCCCTTTGTAGCTGTACTTAATGTAGAGTACCGAATATGGACCAAACTGAGAGATGATATTGTGTGCTGTTAGTAAGGATGTATATGGGTCCGCTAGATATAGTATGAAATCATCCGCATACAGATTTAGCAAGCTAGTACATGAGTTTAGGGATAGTCCCATTATGTTGGAGTTTGATCTTATTTGGATTGCCAGTGCCTCAATTGTAAAGGCAAAGTGGTATGGGCAACCCTGTCTAGTTCCTCTACTCAGGGGGATGGATTAAGATGATGTTCCATTTATTTTTAGTGAGGCTTTGGGTGTTTTGTATAGTATTTCAATCCATTGTCTGAAGGTGGGGCCAAAGCCGAATTTTTCTAGGCAGGCGTACAGAAAGGGTCATTCCACAGAATCAAATGTCTTGTTGGCGTCTAATGATAGCAGTCGTGTTCCTGCATTTTTGTGGTTGACTTGTAGATTAATAATTTTCTCAAATTAACAGAGGTGGATTTATTGGGCATAAAGCCCGACTAGTCTGGATTGATGACTTTAGAGATTACTTGTTGCAATCTGTTGGCCAATATGTTAGCCAATATTTTAGAATCAACGTTTAGTAGGGAGATTGGTCGATTGGAGCTGCATTCCTGAGGGTCTTTATCAGGTTTAGGTATTAATACTATGGTGGCATCATAAAAAGATTGTGGTAGTCTTCTTGTAGTAATTTGTGGGATGTCTGGAGTAGTGGTTCTGTTAGGTTTTCTTTGTATCGTTTATAAATTTCAATTGGGATGCCATCTGGGCCTGGGGATTTAGCTGTGGCCATGCCACCGTTTGCCTGGGTTACTTCTTCCAGAGATATGGGAGCATCTAGCATTGCAATCTCTTAACTCTGGAGTTTGGGACATTGGAAACCATTAAGATATGATTCAATTTCTGTTTCGCAGTATGGTAATTGAGACTTATAAACAAAAGTTTTTATAATATCAGGGGTTATAATACCTTTTACTGTGTGTTTGATAGACTTGATTGTGTTCTGCTGTAGCGATTTGTTTGCTAGATATGCTAACCATTTGGCAGAGATGTTGCTGTGCTAGAAATATCTTTGTTTATAGAAAAAGGACTTCCTCTTTTTTTGCTCAGTTATATTAGAGGAATATATTTTCTGTGCAGTCATCCAAAGTGATTTGTTATCTGGGGTGGGATCTCTGGTATATACTTGTTCAGCTTTCCTGTAAGACCTGCATCTTAAGGATAAAGGACATACCTTTGAAGATTGTAATGTTAACATATTGGCAAAAGAACGTGACTGGTCCAAGAGAGGTGTTAAGGAGGCCATTTATGTGAAAATAAAGAAACAAAGTCTAAATAGAGGTGGGGATGTTCAACACCAACCGTCTGCCATGTACAATGCTGTTTTGACACCTTACTCTGGGTGTTCCTATAACACATCTTAGCCACTATGCAATCATGCCCTTAACACCTGGCTGTGATATGCTAATTGGGATTTTCCAGGGTAAATAATTGCCACAGATTCTTGTACAAAGAGATCCAGTCAGATAACTAGCGAAACATCTTCAAGAACTAAACTTCTAGTCCAGTTGATCTAATTGAATACAACAGATATTCCTGTAAGATTGCTTGATTTGTATGTCGGTTCTTTGGGTTGTTTTCATAATGGTTGATATAGGGTTTTGGAGTAGCCTTCTTATTAGTGCTTTAAACACTTCCCATTGTATTAGCTGGGATGTTTCTCCATGGTCCTGACTAAAGTATTCTTGAATAACGTCCACGTCCATCTGGAAGATAGCCAAAATGTATTGAATTTCCACGAGGTGACAAGGGGTTTAGGTGTATGGGGATTAAGTCTCAGTAGGGATAGATTGTGATCGGACACATTGCGTGGTAGATGTTGAATAGTTTTAACCTCAGGCACGTGTGTTGGGTTAAGAAAAAAATAGTCCAATCTAGATAGCGATTGGTGTGTGGGGGAACAGCATGTGAATTCTTGGGTATGGCGGTTGAGGTGTCTTCAGATATCAACCCAGCCTATTTCCTCCATCAGTAAGGATAGTGTGGAATGTGAGGGGGCCGGGCGCTTCACTGAGGAAGGGTCCTGGAATCTTTGTAAACTTTGGGGTTCATAGTTAGATTGAAATCTCCATACATATAATTTTACTCAATGGGTATTTAAGTGTATATTTTACTGCTGCTTTTATAGGAGTCAGGGATGCAGGTGGGGGGTCATATATACCTAATAATAGGTATGGCGTAGTATCTATTTCTAATGCTGTAAAAACATATCTACCTTTTGACTTGTCTGTTTGTACTATTATGATATTTGTTCTTAGTGTTTTATGGATTAGTAGTGATATTCCGCTGGAGAAGGCTGAGTAGTGTGGAATGCCCATCCTATCCAGGGTTTTAAGAGAAAAGATAGGGCCATATTTATAAAGCCGCGGTATCGCTAAATAGCGCTATCGTTATTTTACGATCTATATCGTTATTTTACGATCGCTATCGTTATTTTACGGGCGCTATCGGTATCGTTAAATAACGATATCGCCCGTAAAATAACGATATCCATCGTAAAATAACGGGCGGAAAATACCGATGCGTATCGTAAAATAACGATCGTAAAATAACGATAACGCCCGTAAAATAACGATAGCGATAATATCGTAAAATAGCCCAGTGAAAATCTATTTGGTAACTGCATGTTTAGGGATACTTTTAGCTAAGGGGGGGGAGAGAACACATCAATGTAAACATTACTATCAAAAACGTGTTAAAGGCATATTGGAAACCAACCATTGTAAGTAAACATTAATCAAAGCATAATCCAAAGATTATTCATATACCAATGTTGTTATTTTGCTAAGATTGTCACTTTTCCCTTACGTACATGAAAATATTTCCTTGTGGCTTTCTACAAATTACGTGACTCTTTATGTTATTAGCTGCTGTTAATCACACTGTGCCATATTTATCAAGGTGCAGTGCTCCTTTTGATCAATACACCACTATTAACAATTGTTACAATCATTGCTATTGTACATTTTCACTATACATCATACATTTACCATCATGACTGTAAATCTATAGCTGCATTTTTAGATTTACAATCCCCATAGAATACCATTGCATTATTTTGCTACCGCATGATATTCTATGAAGAAACCTTTTGTTAATTAAAGAAGGCTTGTTGTAACTTTGCGTTTGCACTTGGAAATGTCGGGATGTGGAGGGACAGTAATGAAAGCACAAGGTATGGCAAATTTGATATACTGCATGTTTTGAACTATTGTCCATAGAAATGGATGGAATTCTACTATGATGTTCAAACAGCTGCACAGGTACCTTTGACAATACTTGCAGGCTACAATTCTGATTGAACTGTTTGAAACTTGTGGTTAACTGTCTTTTTTTGTTACAGTTGGAGAAATTTCAAAGAATCAGTAACGTATTAAAGTTAAATAATCTACTCAGAAATATTAAGAAATGGACTAGTTGCATAAATTATAGGCAAATACTTTGGTCTATAGTGTATGCAGCTTTATTATAAGTCTATCTAATTAAAGAGGTGTTGGCAGACAAACTTTGCCTTAAAGATTGTTAGTTTATCACCCACTGGGCAAATGTGCCACTTGCATATTAGCACAATGGCAAATTGGGTTACCACCCTCCCCCCACCCAAAATTGAGACGTTATCACTTCCCGGAAGACAAGAGGTGTGTTTGCAACCAGCGCATCCACATCAGGTTCCTTCCAGGAAAAGAGGTAGCAAGCAGGCAAACAACACTCTCAAATGACTTTGCCTTTAAGAAGGAGATTGGAGGAAACACCTCATTGATGACCTTTGCCCTTAGAATGTCATTTGCTCCCCCACTGGGCAACTTTTCCACTCGCATATTAGCACAATGGAAAAGTGGATAAAGGCACTTTCAACTGGAAACCCCCCCCCCCCCCACCGCGCCCCCCCCCCTCCCCGGAAGACAAGAGGTGTGCTTGCCACCAGCGCATCCACATCAGGTTCCTTCCAGCAAAAGAGGTAGCAAGCAGGCAAACAACACTCTCAAAGGACTTTGCCTTTAAGAAGGAAATTCATGTAATGTCTTGCAAATACTAAGTTAAAAAATGGAAGACAATATTTTTGTTTGTAAACATTCAATCCAAAAAAATAAAAATGTGTAAGAGTAAAAAAGTAGTGTTTAAACACACTGCAATTAAATGGATTCAAGACACATTAAGTATACATACAAGGTTCAAAGGCCCATTTTTTGTTGGCCATTACATAAAAAAGGGTTTGTTCAAAACGACTGAAAGTAGCTTATTCATATTGTGAAAAATATAGCAAGGCTTGACAAAATACTATATTCAGTTATTAAAAGTTGAAGACAAACAAGAAGCTATGTGCTTCGGATCCATATATACATCTTTGGAACAAAATATGTTCATGGATATTGTGTACAAAATAGAAAAGGGCTGTCCAAAAACAAGTGCTAATGAACAAGTTGAGCATATTAATAATTTGGAAGTAGGTATTGTCAGCAAGGTTTCTGTGTTTGCTGACAACACAAAAATTTGACGACCATTTAAAACTTCAGAGGATGTGCAATCGTTGCAAGGGGATCTAGATAGATTGTCACATTGTGTTGCTAAGTGGCAGATGAAATTCAATGTTGATAAATGTACGGTGATGCATTTTGGACTTAAAAATCCTTGTGCTACTTATACTATAAATGGCTCTGTGTTAAGTGAATCCCTGTTGGAAAGGGATCTTGGGAGTTGTGGTGGATAACAAACTTCAAGGTAGCAAGCAGTGCCAGGTGGCAACAGCCAGAGCCAGCATGGTATTGTCTTGTATAAAGACAGGTATGGATTCAAGGGAGGAAAATGTAATTCTCCCTCTTTACACTGCATTGGTAAGGCCTCATTTGGAATATGCAGTGCAATTTTGGAATCCTGTGTACAAAAAGGAAATCTTTGAAATGGAAAGGGTTCAGAGAAGGGCAACTAAAATAATAAGGGGATTGGGGGAGCTTGAATCTGAAGAGAGACTGGAAAAGTTACTATTATGTACACTGGAGAAATGGCGCTTGCGTGGGGATATGATTACTGTGTATAAATACATTAACAGGCCATACAATAAACTATCTGGGGCATTGTTCACCAATAGAACATGTCAGAGGACACAAGGACATCCCTTAAGACTTGAAGAAAAATGGTTTAGGCTTCAAGCTCGGAAAGGGTTTTTCACTGTGAGAACGGTAAAGCTATGGAACTGTCTTCCAGTGGACGTTGTTGGTTCATTGGTCAGTTTCCACAAAAAGCTGGATGAGTTTCTGCAAACAACGAATGTTGCAAGTTACTGGTATTGATACATAAAGTAGAGTTGATGCAGGGAATTTTCCGATCGCCACTTGGAGACAGGAAGAAATTTTTCCCCCTTCATAAATTTGCTGTTCTCTCCAAGTATAATGTGATATTTCATTATTGTGCTGTTCTAAGGAAAGAAACATACATCACATGAACAATTATTGCTTTCATTACTATTTGTATAATTAATAATAATTATAGTAATAAAGAAATCATAAAGTAGAGTTGATCCAGGGAAATTTCCCATTGCCACTTGGAGTCAGGAAGGAATTTTTTCCCCTTCATAAATTTGGTGTTTTTTTTTGCCTTCCTCTGGATCAACAGTTAGGCAGGAAATGAGGATATTGCTAGATGGGTTGAATAAAGACATACGTCCATCCAGTTCAACCCATCTAGCAATATATAACACCGTTATAGTTATAACAATACACAGTGTCATTATGTAGAAGATGGTAGATATAACACCGCTATAGTTATAACAATACGCAGTGTCATTATGTAGTAGATGGTAGATATAACACCGCTATAGTTATAACAATACACCGTGTCATTATGTAGTAGATGGTAGATATAACACTGGAATAAAGACATAGGCCCAACCAACTCAGCAATATCCACATTTCCTGCCTAACAGTTCATCCAGAGGAAGGCAACCCCCCCCCTCCCCCAGCAGAATTAGGAAAGGGAATAAAAATCCTTTGAGACTATACTTTATGTATCAATACCTATAGGCTGGAAATGTGGATATTGCTGAGTTGGTTGGGCCTATGTCTTTATTCCACTGTAAATACTATACTATACTACACTACAGGGTTTATTAATCTCTCACTTGTCATTTTTGTTAGCTTTCACCACAAAAGGGATCCATTACTTGCTAAAATATAACAAACAAAAATGCAGCAAACACCCATCAAACTAATCAGCAGATAATGTTCTACCCCTGAGTAGCTTCCATTAATTAGAGACAGCTCCAAGCTTTCACACTTAATTAGGCAACTGATGAGAATAGGAAAACAGGCAGCCTATAAATGGTCAGTAACAGTGCACTAATACAATGCCATGGAGTTTATTATAGCTGGGCCACCTATGGCTGCCACCATTTTGTTGGAGGAAGAGAGAAGGAGAGAAGAAAGTTCTGTTAGGATCAGACAGCCCAGATGCTTCCGCAGAAGAATTTCTTTGGAGGAGCTGTCTGATAATGATGTGGTGAGGATGTTCCGGTTAAACCGTGATGCTATTCATGCTCTGTTTTCCTTAGTGAAACATGAGCTTGAACCTCTGAGTGCCAGAAATGTGGCATTGCCTGGAATGACTAAACTGCTTGCAGTTTTGTATTTCTTGGGCAATGCCACATTTCAGCTAGTTACCTCCTGCATCATTGGCATGAGCCAGCCTACATTTAGTAGGATACTCAAGCAAGTGCTGAAGGCGATATTGCGTCACTCACAGAGGCTCATTACCTTCCTTTTTCTAAATTGACAAACAGTCAGAAGGCAACAATAGATACTAGCATCCTTGGGATTGTGTATTGTTTTGAGGCTTTAGGTGCCCTTTAAATTGATTGTAGATTTCACATACAGTAGTCCTATACAGTAATAGCCATGCTGGATTTAGCTATTACTATATTACAATTCTGCTGTCTATTTCAAAGTCAAATGAAGCCTCATTTTGTTGCACTCCAGATATTTGTCAAATAAAACTTGCAGCATGCTTTAGTAGCTGGGAGTTATAATTTGAAAACATCTGCAGTGGCATGAATCCTCACCCTCCACCCCAAGTTCAGTGAACAAGAGGACTTACCAGTCAGTGGGTATTACATCCATTTTTCCTGTACTTCTAATACAGAAATTCAGTCACTCACTCTGCAAATGGCGCAGCAGAGTGAGTAAGTGACTGAAGTATATAGCATGTTTCTTTTTCAGGCTGATTTGACAGGCTAAAAACCTTGGTTTATACTTGTGGATTTATATGGTAGATGGATTAGGGTTGTTACATTGGAGGTAAAAATGACAAATGTTTGCAATTATACAATGATTGCAGACAGTAAAGGTCCCATACAATGATTGCAGACAGTAAAGGTCCCATACAGTGAGAACAGACAGTAAAGGTCCCATACAGTGAAAACAGACAGTAAAGGTCCCATACAATGATTGCAGACAGTAAAGGACCCATACAATGATTGCAGACAGTAAAGGTCCCATACAATGATTGCAGACAATAAAGGTCCCATATGGTGAAAACAGACAGTAAAGGTCCCATACATATTCTATCCTTTATCTTTCACATTCTCTCTCACACACCCTTTCTCTCATACATACTGTACATACACCCTCTCTCACACATACAATGGTTGGCACCAAATCTGGTAAAATCATTGGCAAAAACTCTGATAAATGGTTGGCACCCAGACTCTAATAAATGGTTACCACACAGATATTAGTAAAATCTGCAGCACAAACTCTGATAAAGGGTTGGCACCCAGACGCTAATAAATGGTTGGCACACAGATACTGGTAAAATCATTGGCACAAACTCTGATAAAGGGATGGCACTCAGATGCTAATAAATGGTTGGAACACAGAAACTAGTAAAATCAGTGGCACAAACTCTGATAAAGGGGTGGCACTCATGCTAATAAATGATTGGCACACAGATAATGGTAAAATCAGTGGCAAAAATTCATAAATGGTTTGCACACAGATACTGGTGAAATCATTGGCACAAACTCTGATAAAGGGATGGCACCCAGACTCTAATAAATGGTTGGCACCCAATCTGGTAAAATCATTGGCACAAACTATAATAAATAGTTGTCACACATATACAGGTAAAATCATTGGCAAAAACTTTGATAAATGGTTAGTACACATACACACCACTTTCTGTCGCTGGAAGATCGATACACTTACAGCCAGGTCCTAGAGGCTGCCTTCCTCCGCGCCGCATCAGACAGCACCAGGCTTGTAGAGCGCCCCGCAGTGGACGGCCCTAGAGAGTGACGTCAGACGTCACTATGTGATGGCGTCGGCGTCACGTGAGTAAATGGGCCATACACGGAAGTAGATTCACATGGGTACATTAGCGAGATGGCCCTGCTTGTTACCAGTATTACTGAGATACATTAAGGTAGGGGAAAAAGTCATTCAGAGGTTAACTTCCCCTTTAGTACATGTGTGTGTGTGTGTGTGTGTGTGTCTATGTGTGTCCATGTGTGTTTCTATGTATGTTTCTATGTGTGTGTCTATGTGTATGTCCAAAAACAGCATTGTACATGGCAGACAGTTGGTGTCAAACCCCCCTACCAGCACAGAAGAGCCAATTCCTCGGGTCAGGACTCAGCCGTGTATCTGCATCTTAAGGATAAAGGACATACCTTTGAAGATTGTAATATTAACATACTGGCGAAGGAACGTGACTGGTTCAAGAGAGGTGTTAAGTAGGCCATTTATGTGAAAATAAAGAAACCAAGCCTAAATAGAAGTGGGGGGGTTCGACACCAACTGTCGCCATGTACAATGCTGTTTTAACACCTTACTCTGGGCGTTCCTATAACACCTCTTAGCCACTATCCAATCACACCCTTAACACCTGGCTGTGATATGCTAATTGGGATTTTCCAGGGTACATAATTGCCACAGATTCTTGTACAAGTCATTCTGAATTGAGAAAGCCGTCGGATGACTAGCGAAACGTCTCAAGATCTACATTTCAAGTCCAGTTGATCTAATGAATACAACAGATATATGTATCCTGTTATTCAATGCTAAAGACTTTCCAATGTATTTATAATAGTTAAAGTTATTTTACTAACAAACTTTAAAGAGCATGTCCAACCTCATAACTATAACATATGGTAAATTAAGTTATGAGGGTGGACATGCACGTTAAGAACGTATTCACTAAAGTTCTGGGTTCTTGGAAAATAAGTGTTTATAAACACAGCATTACAAGTATTGTATCTCTGGCCCTGGCTTAGTGATGGCAGCAATTATTTATTGGCCATCCATGGGGTGACGAGAAGGCACACAGCTCTGTGGTTCCCATTCTCTAATAATTCTTCGAAAACAGAACGAGAAAAGCACATCTCCTGATTGTTTGGCCAATCTTTTTTTCGTTTCTCAGCACTAGATCTAGTTTGTAGTTTTATGTCTTTTACTATTAACTATGCTCGTTTCTTTTGGAGTTCGAGGGAGAAATCTGGGAAGTTCGAATTATGGTGTTCTCATAGTGCAGGTCCCCTGAAGTTCTGGTGGAAAGGGATCTTGGAGTTTTGTGGGATCTCGATCACTAGCTTTCAGGAGACGTGCAATTAGTGGTCGGGGTCGTGCCCCAGGTACAGTGGTTTTGTGGTATGCGCTCACTCTCTCGACTGCGAAGGTAGGTGTGAGGTCAGATGCTCCAAATTCGGTTTTCAGCCAACTCTCCAGAAACATTGCTGGGTCCCATCCCTCGGAAGCCAACAAATCTCAAATTTTGTCTGTGTGATTTGTTTTCAAGGTCGTCGACTTAAGTAGTGTGGCTTTAAGTTCTTGGATAGATTTGTAGTTGTGTTCAATTGGGGGAATCGAATCTTCTAGATGTGATATTCTAGATTCGGTTTCACTCACCCTTTGTCTAAGTGTATGCATGTCTTGGCGCAGTAACGACAAGTCAGATTTGACTTCTTCGATTAGAGTGATGAGTGACCTTGTAGATCCCTGTACTGCTGTCAGAATTATATGGCTCTCTTGTATAGCCTTGGAGACAGGATAAGTTCAACCACATGAGATGGGGCTATAGTTGTAGGTGGGCTGCTTGTAGTAGTTAGGGGTGAGTTTTCCATTGGGAGGTATGGGTTTGTGGCCAGGTGCACTAGTGGACTTGTAGTTTTTCCCCTGCATGTGCTCGCATGTTCCCTTTGCTGACCCCCCTCTACATTCATATTCATGTTCATGTGCCATGGAGGATTGTGGGTTAGATTTGTGGCCTGCCGCACGGTCATTTCCTCTGCTTCCACTCTGCTCTCTGCATTCCCCCCTGACCTGGTGTGTAGATGGTAAATGCCGCAAAGCAGGGGTCGCGGCTTTTTCTCCCACTGGCTCTCCCCCTTGGCTCCTTTCACAAACCCTCTAACTTTTCCGCTGCTTTCTGTGCTTTTGTTCTGGTCATCCCGGAGTTAGCAGGTAGTCTACTTTTTGCGGCGTTTGTGACCCCTTTAAGTGGATTTTAGCCCGATTACTTGTGCTTTAGGCTCACTTCGTTGCCTACTAGCTCCGCACCGTAACAAGTAACCTTTAAAGGTTTAAAGGGTCACTATACTCACTGAAACAATTTTACATTTTCTGACTCCACTTTTATCTGTGCTTTTGTCATTACGGAGTACTAACTTTGTCATTAAGTGAGTACTCCTTATTCCCCCCCCCACCTCCCAACCTCCCTTACTCACTGAATTCTTGTAGTGTCTGCGACAATTTAAGTTTTGCACAGCCTCACCATAAACACTGCTCTGCTTACACTTCCTCGCCCAGCCTTCTTTTCTCGCTGATTCTCTTAAATGTTGCAGAAAGTGTGCTGGCTGGCAGGCAAGAAGTCAGGCACGGGACACATAGTATAATTTCACTTCTGGAGTGTAAGGTCTTTCCTTGTAAATGCTGTGTTTTGAAATTATGGTTTCTCAGAATCTACAGCTTTGGAGCAGTGGGATCTTACTGTATCTAAAATTCAATTCTTAGAGTAAGTTACCCTTTAAAAATGAACTTACCTCCCATGTTCATTCCATCCTCATCCAAGTCCTCCCACTGTCATACGAGCTTCTTTTTAGGATCAGACAAGATGGTAAAGGCCTCTCCCACTTCTTTAAATTTCTTCTCTTCCTCTTTTTGAACTTCTGTTGTGGCCCCACTGTGTCGGTCTAAAGGAAAGTTTAAATGATTTGTAAAAACTAATAGATAAAGCAGTCAAAAGATATCCTTAATCCATAGCTGGGCTACATATGTTGGTAGCTGGGGATAAAGCATGAAGGGACAGTGCACACATGGTCAGGACTCTAGGTCAGTACAGAGAGATTGGATCTGCCTGGAACTCTGCAATGTCCATCTGGGGTTTGTTTTCTGTAATAGGCAACTTATTAACCCTTCTCACACTGAAGGACCTGTTATTGCAAACAAACCCAGATGGACATTGCACTTAGTTTAACAGTAAGGTCAGGGGGCAGTGAGGGGTGCAGTGAGGCGTGCTGGGGGTCAGTGAGGGGTACATGGGTAGTGAGGGGTACATAGGGGCAGTGAGGGGTACAGGGGTGCCTGTTTTACACTCAATGCAACATCCATCTGGAGTTTTCAGTAACACATGTTCTCTGGCTTCTTCCACATACTCATAACCCCCCAGTTTCATTTCCCAGCATTATCAAGCCCTCCAGTTCATTTCCCAGCGTTGTCAAGCCCTCCAGTTCATTACCCAGCGTTGTCAAGCCCTCCAGTTCATTACCGCAGCGTTGTCAGCCCTCCAGTTCATTACGCAGCGTTGTCAAGCCCTCCAGTTATTACGCAGCGCTATCAAGCCTCCAGTTCATTAGCAGCGACTATCAGCCATCAGCCCTCCAGTCATTACGCAGCGCTATCAAGCCCTCCAGTTCATTACGCAGCGCTATCAAGCCCTCCAGTTCATTACGCAGCGCTATCAAGCCCTCCAGTTCATTACGCAGCGCTATCAAGCCCTCCAGTTAATTACGCAGCGTTATCAAGCCCCCAGTTCATTTCCCAGCGATTTCAAGCCCTCCAGTTCATTTCCCAGCGTTACCAAGCCCTCCAGTTCATTACCCAGCGTATCAACCCTCCAGTTCATTACCCAGCGTTACAAGCCCTCTCATTCATTACCAGCGTTTCAAGCCCTCCAGTTCATTACCCAGCGTTATCAAGCCTCCAGTTCATTACCCAGCGTTATCAAGCCCTCCATTTCATTACCCACGTTATCAAGCCCTCCAGTTCATTACCCGCGTTATCAAGCCCTCCAGTTCATTACCAGCGTATCAAGCCCTCAGTTCATTACGCTCGTTATCAGCCCTCCAGTTCATTACGCAGCGTTACAAGCCCTCCAGTTAATTACGCAGCGTTATCAAGCCTCCAGTTAATTACGCAGCGTTATCAAGCCCCCAGTTCATTTCCCACCGCTATCATGCACTCCAGTTCATTACCCAGCGTTATCAAGCCTTTCGTTCATTAGCTAGTGTAGTCAGCTCAACAATTATAAATGGCAGAAGTGGTCTTTAAAGGGAAAGTCCAGACCTAAATGAAAACTTATATACAGGTAAATCCCCCCCCAAAACCCTAAACGGTAATAGTTTGAAATCATACGTTTACCTGATCCTGCACAATGTCCTGTTTCCCGTTTCTGCTTCCTGGTTCTTCCAGTTAGTAACTGTCAGTTATGGATTTGACAGTTACATCACAGCCAATGACTGAATGTTAATCCAGAGTCTGCCTCTTCTGAGCATGCCCAGGCTCAGTACAGGTTTTTAAATTGCTCAGTTTCCATGAGGCCTCGAGAAGCATAGCAGGCTACAGTAATGAATTCATAGGACAAACTATGATATATCAACATATTTTAAAGAGGCCATACTTTCTAAAAGATGTTCTTATGAAGGTGGAGTTGTCCTTTAAATGGGAATTACCTCAAAGTGGGTGTGATTTTAAAAAGTGGGTGTGGTCAAAAAAAATTGCTGCACGCTTATGCACACGGCCGCACACCTTCAATATGTCCCTCTTTGACTTTCCAAATGTTGGGAGGTATGCAACCTGTTATTTTACTATTTCAATTAGATTTTTAGCCTCCACCAACACAAACACTGTTTTTTAAAACAAACTCAGTATGAAAACTTCTGTATACAACCCTTCTATTTTTGTGTATACAAAATTCTCCCAGACCATATAGTTATGGATATAGAATACACCCCTTTAATTTTGCACTCAAGTGTACAACCTGGCAGTCAGATCTCAACTTGTTCCCTTAATTTTCATGATGTGTGAATGCACAGCAAGAGAATACATGGTGGATTAGGTTAGTTATAGATAGGTTGTGCAGGTGACTCAAGTATATGTATAAAATTAGAGCAAAATTTTGGTAAAATCAGATTAATAAATAGTCGGAATACATAAAATATGTGTATTAAGCCTTTAACTTACGTCTTGGTGTGTTCCTATTATTCCCAATAGTCAAAAATGGGGGTGTCACATTAAAAATGGTAATCAAGATAAAAGAAAATATCTATGGTAAATTCTGTGCTGTGATCTACACAGAGTTGAATCAACGTGTTTTGATACAGCAGTAGCTTCATCAGGATCCTGCAGTGATCCAACACTGTCTTTGTAGATCACAGCAGATACTTATCATAGATATTGCCTTTTATCTTGATTGCTATTTTTACATCACCATTTTAATAATTTTGCTTAACAAGTCTTTTTACTACTTAAGCGTGAACCAGTCCTTGTCTGTGAAAAAAGAATATAAAAAAAAAAATAATATTAACAGACCGTATATTAAAATGTTAACAGACCGTGTGGACCAGCCACTATTGACCAATTGGGAATAATAGGAATATGACGAGATGCAAGTTAAAGGCTAAATACACATATTTTAATATATTCTGACTTATTTTTTATATGATTTTTTTTACTGATTTTAACAGCATTTTTATCTCTTGATTTTATTTCTATACTTGAGTTTCCTGATCTGATCTACAACTAACCTAATCTACCTTATACAAGTGGAGGGAAAAGCTTTGCTGCGACTCAAACAATCATAGGATACCAGACCACTGGCACTGAGAGCATAAGATAAATCGAATCCACACAGAGAATATATAGTGAAACTCTGAATATGTTACCATCCCATTACCTGGATGGTGCATTAATGCTCGTTTCCTGTATGCTTTCTTAATTTCATCCTCTGATGCATTCTTATCCACACCTAGTATCTTGTAGTAATCTTTTCTCTTGCTCTTTTTCAGTTCCAGCTGTGCATTCTTAAGAAGCTGCTTGTGTTCTACAAAGAAAAGAATTAGAGTGCAAGGGTGGTTGGTTACAAGAGCTTTATTGTCTATTCTTACACTGTCTTTATGGTGCAAATATAGTAAACACGAGAGGGCTCTTCATGGTACCCGTCAAAACTCCCTTCTTTTATAAACGCAAAACAACAAAACACTGTGTTAATGTGTATTCAAATGGTTCCATGCTTGGCTCACATTCACAGCAAGATTATCAAAAGTAATAATTTAAAATGCTGGAATTAGACAACTATGTCAAGAATTACATTGGAATCACTGAGGAGAACTGTATCCCAATTGCACATAAAAACAGGCTTTATGAAAACTCCCACCATTACTCAGAGCCTACTCTTAAAGACCCAGTTATGTTTGAAAACAAAGTCTCTGCCATTCTGCAAACCAAGCAGTACTGTTAGCTGTGGGAAAAAATGGAAAACTTTCTCCTCATTTTTCAAAAAGTAGCCTTATACATGATCTATTTATTTGTGCAAAGAGCTGCCCTTATATATCCAGGTTCTGACATCACTCCTGGAGATGCAGAAATAACAGAAGTAACATTATTATCACGATTAAAATGCTAAGGGTTATCTGTCCATGTGAGGTTTATTAAGTTTGATCAGGGTCTGACCCGGCGCACGATGTGTACGCGAACGGCCGTTTCAGCTGATAACCGGCTGTGAATGGGCACTTTATCGGCCGAAACAGCCGCTTGTTCGAGATCCGCCCTTGGATTGGGCAACGATCTCTGATTGATCGATATCATCCAAAACGCTTGTTTGTACATATCGTGGGTCTGCACCTGCGATCGCACGCGCGTATGAACCTTTATATTTCCATCAGTTATCTATTTTGGATAAAAAAAATCTACATTCTTAATTTTAAATCAGCAGTTCTATCTATTGGATAAGCATGCATCATATTAGATTTTCAAACTGCACCACGTGAAAATGAATATATGCTTCTCCTTCTAATAGGGCCATTCATATTAATTTATATTATAGCTGGACTCGCCTTTTGTGCTTTCTGTCTGATAAACCTTTTCGTAGTCCCTCACTGCTTCTTCATATTCTCTGTGTCTGTATAACTGCACAAGGGAGATTAAAGAACATTTGAAACAACTGCAGAATCCAGAACATGTGTTTATTATGCGTGTCCATGAGACCATCTAGTTCAACTCAAATGCTGATTGGTATTTATTACAAAAAAAAGAGACTGGAGGCCACATAGAAGTTCAGGCAGACAAAAGAACAACAAATAAAACGTCCACCTTTATGTCAATATATTATTTTACTAGCCAATATTAAATTTAAAAGTGAAAAACATAATCCAAAAGGGAACAGAACTAGAGATCTGAAGAGTCATAATTGGCAACTTGTTGCCTCCTCCAACATCTACTTCAATTGTCAAGAAGCATAATCATATAAAAAAAAAACATAGCAAAAGCAAAATCTGGGACATAGCGTATTAGATTTCTTACCACTGTGCTCCTCAAGTATGCTTTGATGTAAGTCTCATCCAGTTTTACCGCATTTGTACAGTCCTCAATGCTTTGCATACATTTTTAAGCTGTGGTAAGAAAACAAGCAAACAACACAACAAATTCATTGTTTTGGTGTTCTGTTCTACCAGAAAGTCTCCTAAAATAAGCTTAATCTTAAGCAGTACAAAAACTACAGAGAAATATGCTATTACTTGGATAACAAAAAACAATTAGTGTCAGAGATATAGAGACAAACAAGTGATAAAACAGGAACCAGGAGTTCACTTGGAATCCAACAAATAAATTTGGGCAAAGATATTCACAGCACCCACTTGCACAGTTCAAACTAACGTTCCCCCTCTGCGATAGGTTTGGTTCCGGTTTGCTTCATTACTGACACTATAGTTCCTGGTTAAACACATAATAGTTTTTCTCTGTAATTTATGTACTGCTGAAGATTTTGTTAAATATTATTCACACCATTTCTGGCAGGAAAAGGCAAATCAGTCTAGGATTTCCTCGTAAACCTTCCTACAACAAACAAGGGGCACATTTAGCAAAATTATGTTGTTTATGCAAAATGTTTACTTTTAATGAAGTAACCCTTCAATTCTCCAACTCTGTGCTAGCCATGAGTTAAAGGGGTTAATTTGCCATAGCAGATTCTTACCTTTGCATTGACAGTGCCGCGGTTACAGTACAGTTTGGCATTTGTTTTGATATTATTAGGATCTATGTTGAGTTGCTCGAGTAAAGTCTGTGTGCAAGTTCAAAATTGCCATCTTTAAAAGCTTGGTTACCTTCTTCCTTTTTGGCTTTGAGAGCTTTGCATTCTTAAAAAAGCATAGATCTTATTAGTATAGAAAAGTATGTAGTGCCATATTAGTCCAATATGCAGTGCAGTGCAGTGAAGAATGCTCTGATTTGTATGTGGGGGAGACCAAACAGCAACTGCATCAACGTATGGACCAGCACAGAAGAGCCAATTCCTCGGGTCAGGACTCAGCCGTGTATCTGCATCTTAAGGATAAAGGACATACCTTTGAAGATTGTAATGTTAACATACTGGCGAAGGAACGTGACTGGTTCAAGAGAGGTGTTAAGGAGGCCATTTATGTGAAAATAAAGAAACCAAGCCTAAATAGAGGTGGGGGGGTTCGACACCAACTGTCTGCCATGTACAATGCTGTTTTAACACCTTACTCTGGGCGTTCCTATAACACCTCTTAGCCACTATCTAATCACACCCTTAACACCTGGCTGTGATATGCTAATTGGGATTTTCCAGGGTACATAATTGCCACAGATTCTTGTACAAGTCATTCTGAATTGAGAAAGCCAGTCGGATGACTAGCGAAACGTCTTCAAGAACTACATTTCAAGTCCAGTTGATCTAATTGAATACAACAGATATACACATACTGTACATACACACACTCTCACACATACTGTACATACACACTCTCACACATACTGTACATACACACTCTCACACATACTGTACATACACACTCTTACACATACTGTATATACACACTCTTACACATACTGTATATACACACTCTCTCCCATACTGTACATATATACACTCTCTCCCATACTGTACATACACACCCTCTCACACATACTGTACATACACACTCTCACACATACTGTACATACACACCCTCTCTCCCATACTGTACATACACACCCTCTCACACATACTGTACATACACTCTCTCCCACATACTGTACATACACACTCTCCAATACTGTACATACACACACATAATGTACATACCCTGGGGGGGTGGTACAGGGGGAGGGGCAGTAGATGACCCCCTAGAAATTACTCAGGGGAGGGAGCCTCGTGTTCTTTAGACTCCACTCCATAGCATAATGGGAATTGTAGTCCCATCTGGGACTACCAATTTACCCATGATCCTCCCCCAGATACAATCATCCTCCAGTGTAGGGGTGGCCAACCCGGGCCTTTCCTCTGCTTGCACAAGCCCCACCTCTCAAATGTGTTTCAGTTATTCAGTATCCTGCACTGGTCCTATCTATTCAGATCGCTAGAAAGATAGATAGATCGATCGATCGATACGATACGATGGATGGATAGATCCATGGATGGATGAATAGACAGACAGACAGATAGATAATAAATAAATAGATAGATAATACATAGATAGATAGATAGATACTGTAGATAATAGATAGATAATCTATAGATAATCAAGCATTACAGCGCCTGCTACTAGTGAAACAATTCCCCTACCTCCTATTATAAAGCACGGTATCAATTCACTTAGTAAAAGGACCAAACCCACTGAACTACAAGTCTTAACACTTCCCTTTTAAGCTGCCCCAGTTCTCTGGGTGCCAGGCAGCATGCAAATCACCAAGCTCACTGTCCCAGTGCATGAGCACCTGGCTGGTGGGATTTCCATGGACAGAAATAAACTAGGCAGATGTTTAGGACCTTACTTCCCCAAAACTACTGGTGTAAATATTTTGAAATTCCTCGAGTCGACTTGACAGTGGTGCAGAAGGCGGGCGAGATAACGGCTCCGCAGTACCTGCTTGTGGAAATCTTGGTTCTCGTCGGGGCCCCCAGGATGACTCTGCCGGCTCCTGCCCAGACCTGGCAGTGGGCTGGTCAGGCGCAGCCGAATCTATAAAAAAACAAATATATATATATTGTCAGATAGTGAATAGTGCAGACACTCAAATTAAGCTTATACAAGCATGGCAATAAAGGCAAAAGATGGTCCAAAGCCATTCTACAAAGCATTGTTGGTGCAATTTTGCCAGTGCAATGCTACTAGGTCGTTCCCACTGTGTGCACTACGGTCTGGTTCATTATTAGTTTGTATGTGTGGCAAAATTTGAGGGACTATGGCATGAATGACAACAACATTGTGCCGGAACACATAAGCTCAAATTTGGGCCTCGAATTTCCCTCACAGCTCCCTAACAGGTGTGGTCTGTTGGGCTCCTACAGAAGGAATGAGGTCCGCGCTCCTCTGCAGTACCTAAAATGGCCACCAGAGCATTTCCTGTTATTTTTTAAAGGAGCCGCGCTCCGCCGTAAATTTACGATCGTTATTTTACGATAACGATCGTAATTCTACGATAACGACCGTAATTCTACGATAACGATCGTAATTCTACGATAACGATCGTAGATTTACGATACCGTAACGAGCGCTATCGTAAATCTACGATCGCTATCGTAGAATTACGATAGCTATCGTAGAATTACGGTCGTTATCGTAGAATTACGCTCGTTATCGTAAAATAACGATCGTTATTTTACGACGGATCGCTAAAATCCGATAACGATCTTTTATAAATATGGCCCATAGTGTATTAAGCAATAAGTGAGTTTCTTGTAGGCAGATAATATTTGCACTTGATTTTTGGATATGTGAGAATATTGATAATCTCTTTCCTGTATCATTTAAACCTCTCATATTCCATAAGAGAAGCCTTAGGCTAGTTTCCATTGGGGAATTTTAGTGTAGGCATATACATCTTGTTTCTCATCATTTCGTTTAGCAGACGTTAATACACACTATGTATAAACATTTAGGTATATCAAACCATGTTTAAAAGATTCCGTTTTTGTTATTTAAATTGTAGGGTTTAAAGTACAATTCTTAACACATTTGAAAATAGTAAAACATTCAAACATCCAACTTTGATTAAATTTAAGTATGTATTACATTTTTGAAATAATTAACAACTAACAAGAATAGTTTCCTGTTCAGGGAAGCTATATACTCTGGGGCTGTACTTTAGTAGTACTGCTATATTAGGTGGAATAGAAGTTTTCCCGCACCTATGCATAGTTATTTGTCCCAAAACGGTGCAGTATTAAATGGAGATCGGGGGGAGGGGAATTGTAGCAGGGGTTTCTGTATGAACATAGGGTAGTTATTCAATATGGAAGTTGGGGGAGGGGGGATCCACATCTCCATATGGGTTCCTTTTTCCCAAAGGTGGTTATATATATGGAGGTGTTACCGTTTATACCATCTGTTGTGGGTCCTTTGGTAGTTGTCAGGAATTGAGTTTAGAGTTTAATCTCTTCCGGCTTGTTTTTCCTTCAGCCAGTTATTGGCTTTGCTGGGGTCGTCGAAAAACCTTGTTTTACCTGCATCTATAATCCTCAGACTCTTTTGCATGTCCTCTTATTAGGCTAAGTTCAACCCTGAGCCCCTCCATAATGCCGGTTAATGTTACCTTGGAGTCCTGGATTGCTGACATCAGTTGTTTCAGCGTGGGATTTGTGTGGTCCTCCTGAGTTCCGTTTGCTTGTGCGGGTTCTGGAGGTTGTTGTGAGTTCGGTAAGGAGTAGCCGTCATTTGGCCTGGAGGCAATATGGCGGCAGCTGCCGCATGGTGCACGGAGTGTGCATAGACGCTGAGTTTTTCTGCAGCAGCTGTGTTTTTTTTGTTCCAGTTGCCTGTCATATTTTGTAAAGTGTCCGGCGTCTCTCCTGTGGTGTCTGCCACTTCGGAACAGTAAGTTTATCCTCAGGTTTTTGATAGTGGAGCGGGAGCCTCTGTTATGCGCGTCTTACCCCATAACGCCGCTAAGCCACACCCCCGTTTGTTTTGTTATTAAATCATTGCAATACTTACAGGTAAATGCAATTAAAACTGGTTTATATTGTTTAAAGAAAGTTAGTGCACTGTCTGCTTTGTGCCAGACCACCAGAGTAACCCACTGTGTGCCATGCTAACTATAATCATTCCATAAAGCAGTAATTTGGTACAAATTGGTGGCAGCGGTGCTGGTAATAACATTTATTCTCCGTTTTCAGTTTATATTTGTTCACTGTATTAAGCTATGGAGGCTGCTACTGATAGTATTGATTTAAATCCTCCTGTCTTTGTACCTGCAGATGTAATGTCCCAATTAGACTTAGTAGCTCTACCAGGCCCAATTGCCAAACCTATTTTTAAACCTATCCGTTTGATAGGGTAACTAGGGAGTGGACTGATTGGCTAAAACAATTTGAATTCGCAGCCACTATTAGTAGTTGGGATGAAGGTTCTCGCTTGCAAGTCCTTAACCTTTTGCTTAGTGGTAAAGCCAGGCAGGTATACCAAGGATTTACCGTAATACTGAAATAAAAAGCAGTTATCAGTGTTCTGAAGCAAGTTTTTCAATTAGGTCTGTAATCAGTGTATATAAAGGATAAAAACATTTCTCTAGATAACCTGGAAATGAGAAATGTTTGTTTATATGTTAGATTATTAGGGCAATACTATTATAATAACATGAGGCTGTGAGGTACCTTCTGTTATAAGAAGGCTCTATTTCATTTTATACACCGTAGGGAGCTTTTAGCTCTTTTAAACCCACCTCACCTTAAAGGGCATGTCCACCCTAAATATAAATTTTAGCTATAATGTCCCTCTGCGCTGCCCACCCCCAACCGCTGTTAGTTCTGTAATCCCAATCATACTTACAGTCCCTTCGCTCCTTGGCGGTCTTTAACTTTCTGCAAACAGGAAGCTGCTGAGAGGGGTACGACTGGCAGCCACTGCCGGTCACCCAATCACAGACACGTCTGCTGGCTAAGAAGACAGCCACGGGATTGAAGGGATGGAGGGACATTATGGCCAAATGATTTTACGCTACATAAAGGGCAGGCAGACAGGGATACAGATGGTGGGAGGGAGGGGGAGGGCTCCCCCACGCAAGACAAACAACTGAAACAGATTAGAGGCAGAAACCTTTTGGATGGGAAGACAGCTTCTACTCTCCAGTTTCCTGGACTTTGAACAGACATTGCAGGAGAACCATAGGAGCAGAGATGTAAGGTAAGGATTTTTTTTAAACTACACAGTGGGGCCAGTAGTGGGTAAAATTATAGTTTTGGGGGTGGACATGCCCTTTAATCTATAATCGGTATCCTGTGCTCCAAAGTCGTAACAGACAGTCGTAAATGGGGCCCTAGACGTGGTGAATACTAATAAGTATGAACATAGCATGTCTACTTTGAACCACAGTGTGGCAGGATTGCCTGGGTATACTCTCACACCTGCAGGATTATCCTATCTGCTTCCCTTGGATCCTGGTGACTGTCTGTGTAACAGTTTACAATATACCTGTGTAAAGATTCTATATCCACACATAGCAAATCATACACACACAATTTCCACTGTGCACCAATGGGCACACTTTTGCTAGCTGAATATAAATATATAAAAGTATGTTTCATTTAACTTTAAAAGAACACTTACTAATAATTTTGGTACCTTTTCCTGTTACCTTTGCTTTTATGATGGATTTTTCTTTCACAGTCCTGTGGAGAACTTGAACTATATGGTTGACTGAGAATCTGAAACCTAATTAAAAGGTAACTATTCCTCAAGTCTGTATTTTACATTATGCCTTATTTAAGAATCTTTATATACGGATTTGTAAAAGATAGACTTAACACACAGTTAACACAGATAAACCATGGATCACCAATTTGATGTTTTTAACCCACTTAAATAACTCACTTTGGCAACAATTGGTCTTTCGAAAAAAAATGGACAAAGATTTTTTTACTTCAGTTTTTAGCATGGATCCAAGAATATTTTTTCATTGACACAATTGTGATATTTTATATTTTACTTATTTATTGCACTTGTCACTTTCTCTGGACACTCATTTGAGGGAGTCTTTACTTTCTCTGGACACTCATTTGAGGAGGAAACCCAGAAATGTGTACCTTGCATGTTACAATAAAGCACAAAGTTAATAGTGAGTGCGTCTCTCCGCCATATATACATATACTGTGTACATTCTGTCCCACTCTTATTTCATACAAAGACTTATCTGATACCTGGTTTTATAACACTGTGGATTGGTTATTGATATCACATGATGAAGGGGTAACCATTAAACACATGTACCTTTGTAATGACTCATCTCTTCTGTATACAGTATTCCTATATCCCTAGGGGTGCATTTGAGACTTTGCTTCTATGAGGACTTAAAGGGCATCTATAGTGGGAAAATGAACTTTTTCCCCCCTTTCTTTCCATGTGTTCTATAATTCCCCACAACCCCCGGAGTGTCTTCACTTTTTTCAGATTCCCTCTCTGTCCTGAGATAAACCAGTTAAAAGAATACGTGATTGCATTCCTCTACTCCTACTTGGACTGTCAATCAAACCCCTGTGACGTGATCCCCCCTCCCTGCTCTGTAATAAACATAGAGATCTGAGCATTAGCAGGGGGAGAGAGGTAGCCTTGATGGTAGATATAAGGCTGCACTTGACCCCCCTTCTTAATAGCTTTCACTGATAGATGATGGGTCACAAAGTGAGAGATCGTAAACTGTACTGTTCTTCTTCCGTGTCTCCAGGCCATCTTGCTTTCTATTGGCCACTGTGGGTGGGTGTGTTTTTCAGGATGTTGAACTTTTAACTCCTACTGCACATGAAAAGCTTGTCGGTTAGCCGGAGTTGGGACATGGAGGAGGTAACAGAGGGGAGGGGGAAGGTGGGAGTGCTGCACATAGATCTGACACCATGGTTAAACAAAGTCACTGACATAGATAGGATTAAGGCAGCACAGAGTACATGAATTTAACTTTGCAAAGGGACAATGTGTTTTTTTTCACTACAGATGCCCTTTAAAAGGCCTGGTCCTCACCCCTGAGGCTTAACTTAACAAGCCCTGTCATGCAGCACTTTCCCAAAATACACATGGGTGAAGTCAATAAAATCTCAACTTCCACATCTCTACCTCCCAGGTTGACAAACATGCTCACTGTGAGCATGAGTGAGGAGCTGCACAGCTACACAATCTCCAAAAAGGAATTACCTAGAAAGGGAAGTGAAACATTGTTTTAACCAACCTGAGCAATAAGCCAGAAGTTATCCCTTTGTTCATTAGCAATTTGTTCATTACCTGCATATATAATCAGCCAATAAAAATCAATCAAGTCTTTGGTATTGATGGGGGCTCTTCTCATGGACACATGCCTATTGCTGCATATACTTATACTGTGCTTATTTTGTTTCTCTTCGCACTCCTGGAATGGAAACTTCTGTGGTGCCGTTCTGTGGTCTCCTTTACTGTAAAACACTTAACAGTATTAGCAGTATTACCGAATGTAAAAATGGTGGAGACGCACTATTAACTTTCAGTACTGCTCTGACCTGAGGAAGAGGATTGATCCCTCGAAAGCTTGTCTACTAAAATAAACGGTTAGTCCATTAAAAGTATCACAGTACTTTTTACTACATATATTAGACTAATACAGCAAAACCATAATTATTTTTACTCTTAACTTTGGTGCTCTGGTTTTGCATTGTGCTTGTGGAATGCTGTAAGTCTTTTTAAAAATATAGCATTCGTAAAAGCGTCCATGAAAACATGGTAATTTCCCAGAAGTCTTTGTTCCTTATTTGCATATTTCTGAAAGGGGAGTTTCAAAGCTTTTATTTTCTCCCTATCCTATTTAATTTATTGGTGACATCGGTCTATAGGTGCTTCACACAGCAAAACCAGAGGCCTGCACTACACTGATGATGGCCCAATAAAGCTGTAACCGGTCTGTAGTTGGTGCTCTGGTTTTGCATTTAGCTTGTAGAATACTGTAAAAGTCTTTTTAAAGATATAGCTTTCCTATAAGCTTCCATGGAAACATGGTAATTACCCAGAAGTCTTTGTTCCTTATTTGACTATTAACTTTGTGCTTTATTGTGACATGCAAGGTGCATAACATTTCAGGGCTTTTTCCCTTCATCAGGTGCATAACGCACCCGAGTAAGGGGGAAACCCAGAAATGTGTACCTTGCATGTTACAATAAAGCACAAAGTTAATAGTGAGTGCGTCTCTCCGCCATATATACATATACTGTGTACATTCTGTCCCACTCTTATTTCATACAAAGACCCAATAACAACCAAATGCCTTTCGCTAAGGTGTAAATTTACATTTATTCTATTATTATATACAAGGTTGCCACATTTTTTCAGATCTCATCAATGTCAAGCTTAAATCTGAATTGCCTGAGGATGTGGAGCTAATGTCACAAAGGGCTGCTACAAAACACTAACATTCAAATTGCTTATACGACATGCAATGGTATATACAGTATATCCATGTATCCCATAATACAGGGACAGGGAAGTATGCTCTATACACATAAAAGTAGTGATTAGCTTTCATTTGCTTTCCCTTAAACATACACTAGTGCGCATTGTATGCATAGTGTGTTCAACTTTCTACTAATTCCCATTTTAATCAGAAAAGAGCCAACATAGATCCCTGCAAACAGAAGTGCGAAAAACATCTGGATTCTCAAACGTGTGGCCCTCCAGATGTTTAAAAATGACAACTCCCAGCATTACTTGACTGCATACTGCAGGGAGTTGTTGTTTGCCAACATCTGGAGGGCTGCAACTTTGACATCACTGCCTTAAGTTATTGTGCTGACACCTACCCCCCCCTTCCTGGTTGTGGGAGAACTGCAGGCTAATTTATGTTTTAGCTTTTCTTCTACTGTAATATTTTGACATTTGCACCATTAGTGAAAATTGTAGAGAATTCCTTGCATAAATTAAAATTTTGGCAGCTCCAATTAATATTAGAAAAAAGAAAGATGAATGTCCCCAACACTGTAGGGAGAAGTGTCATTAAGCCATAGTCACTGCATCACTGCAGGAGTCTTAGTGGTATAGGTGCAAAGAAAAAACACTCCCTCTTCATAGCAAAAGCATGTAACCATAATCACATCGCTACTTACATGACTGTGCTCATTAGGTTGTTAACCATCATGTGTGACAGTCAAACACTGCTTTACACTGTTAGTGTAGTTATCACTGTGCTTAAGGGCTCAGTGATTATCTTTATTGGCTTCTATCAATTTCTATATGCTCTATTACCGTAAATTAAGATTAAGAAGTTTTCGATACTTGGCAGTACTGTGTTTACTCAATCACAAGGCCAATTGTTTTGGTGCTACATTAATATAATTAGTAAGAGCGAGGACAATAAAAAGTGGGGATAAGAAAAAACACACAAGAAAGTGGCCAATGTAATGTTCATTTATGGAAACCGTCTGTTTGTACAGGACAATTCAGATGACAGTCTGCTTACCAGAAGAGTGTACGAAGCAGTGTATGAAGCCCATATCAGGTTGTTTGTAATAAATATACCCTGCCCTAAACACAATCATGCAACTGAGTTTTAAACGGTTTTATTGAAATCCTTCATGTTTACCAAGGATATGTTTTGGGGATTTTTTACACTTGTAAATAGCATCTCAGTTTGTGAACGGTTTTATTACGGGGGAAAATAACCAGTTATCCCTCCTGCTGGTAAAAACATTAAGTATAAACACAACATACAGTAGAACCCATCTTACACTTTACTCAGTCCATGTGGGGGGGGAATAAGAGAAATTTTAAGCTCATTGCGAAATAAAATGCCTTTAAAACGTATAACCTGAGACTGTACAATAAAGGCTCAAATGTAATCACTTCTACATTCACTTTCTACGCTGCCCCTCTATGTTTCTTTGCATTAACTGTGCAAACAAGAATAAAGCCCATGTGACCTCAGAACAGCGAATCAAAAACTGCATTTCGAAAACTATTTAGGGAACAATTTCACTTTTGCATAAGTTTGCAGTCTCACCATTTGAGAGATCACAGATCCAAAACATGCTCTGTACAAGAAATATAATGCATTATCCAGTTAAGAGTTTAAAATAGAAATGTGATTAATGGTTGTGTGGAGTGCAATTCAATAGGTAAACACACACATAGCAGCTGCAAATAATGACCAGATTTTAAAATGCACAGCCATTTCCAGTCGGTCTATGTCTACCACAGACACTCCACACTATAATGCAGTTAAAGGTCTTCTCTGGAAGGTACAAAAACACAGATGTTTTTATATTCACTGTGAAGACAGGAAATAGTTTCGCCTCAGCAGAACACAAGTTCAGTAATACATTTTATCAGGCTTTTCAACTTATTGGAAACTTTTTGTCATGCTGCATTTTAATTCCTTTCCCGTGTGGGCACACGCAGGGGACAGAGGACTGAGATGGATTCAGGATATTTGTTAAAAATGGCAGAAAAAAATGCTTCTCAAAAAAACAGAGATGAAGATGCCATGTAGAAGTCTGATTAAATAATGTCCATATTCCAGGTTAAAACACTTGAAGAAAATAAAGAGATGTAGATCCAGGGCAAAAATAGGTGTGAGCTTGGGTGGGATAACAAAAACGGAGGTTACCCAAACTGGAAGAAGAAATTTCCAGGGCCGGAGGCTAAAAAGAAAGGAGGGATTGGTGGTTAAAAACAATTTTGCATTTGAAATGTATAGCAGTAAACAACAGGATTAAAACTGTGTGGAAACAATGAAGATAGAGAAATTAAAGGATAATTATACCCTCTATAGAGAAAATAAAGGATAATTATATTCTCTCATACCTTTCAAACAAGCCTAAGATGATGTCTAGTTGTTGTCAATCCAAAGTTATAGGTTTTTAAGTCTCTCTTGCTACCCTGGACTGTTCTTGGCAGGCTTGTGGCTATATTTAAAAATTATTAAGGACAGGGTTTATGATGTAGCTAATGATACAAGTGGGCATGCTCAAGCCAGAGGCTTGCTGGTTCTGGCAATGTCACTGCTGTAAGAAGGTAGTACCATCCTTACTGCTGTAAGTCTGGGAAGACTGCAGATAGAAACCTGAACCTGGAGTAATTTTAAAGGTAGGAGAGATCTTTTTATAAAGGCCACTTTATAAAACTTTATGGTTACCACAGTTCCCCTTTAACCGAACCCAGTGTGAGAACCTCCACTGCGAAGCCCTAACCCTGGGTACTTTACCGATTAGCCGGAATACTTTCATGAAGTTTCCCTTGACACTCTGGTCCCCTTTCAGCTTGTCCCTGCAGCCTTTGATGGAGCCAATAGGATGACACATTCTACAAAGTGTGCATCTGGACTGCCACTGACAGTGGATGAGTGAAGCAATGAGAAAAACTCCATGAAATTATTCCAGATGATTAGTTAAGTAGTACCCAGGGTGAGAACCTAAAAGCTATTACCCTTGGTTAATTAGGTGTGTAATGGGGGAAAGGGGAGTATAATTGTCCTTTAATAATAATGCTACATACTGTATATGGCAATAATAAAGAAAATGTTTTTGCAAATCTGTATATGGACATGTGAATGAAATGATCTTTGAATTCCCCCCTTGTATAGCACACGTTATCAGAAAACAATCATTCTGCTATTTGGTTTCCATAAGGTCAGCTTCCCTTATCCATAGTAGTAATGTCTACCAATATATCTGTTGTATTCATTAGATCAACTGTACTTGAATGTATTCTTCTAAGACGTTTTCGCAGTCATCCGACTGGCTTTCTCAATTCAGAATGACTTGTACAAGAATCTGTGGCAATTATGTACCCTGGAAAATCCCAATTAGCATATCACAGCCAGGTGTTAAGGGTGTGATTGGATAGTGGCTAAGAGGTGTTATAGGAACGCCCAGAGTAAGGTGTTAAAACAGCATTGTACATGGCAGACAGTTGGTGTCGAACCCCCCCACCTCTATTTAGGCTTGGTTTCTTTATTTTCACATAAATGGCCTCCTTAACACCTCTCTTGAACCAGTCACGTTCCTTCGCCAGTATATTAACATTACAATCTTCAAAGGTATGTCCTTTATCCTTAAGATGCAGATACACGGCTGAGTCCTGACCCGAGGAATTGGCTCTTCTGTGCTGGGCCATACGTTGATGCAGTTGCTGTTTGGTCTCCCCCACATACAAATCAGAGCATTCTTCAAAGCACTGCACTGCATATATGATGTCGCTTTTCTTGTGTTTAGGTATTGGGTCTTTCGGATGTACCAATTGCTGCCTCAGTGTGTTGTTCGGTTTAAAGCAGACAGGGATACGATGTTTTTTGAAAATTCTTCTTAATTTCTCGGAGACCCCTGCTACATATGGGATGACCATGTTCTTCCTCCTGTCTTGCTTTTCCCCTTCACTGTTGGTATTCGTGTTCTTTTCTTTCCTTCTACTTCTTTTGACAAAGGCCCAGTCTGGATATCCACAAGTTTTAAGGGCTCCTCTGAGATGTTTCATTTCTTTAGCCTTCGCCTCTGTGCTAGTGGGGATGTTCTCGGCTCTGTGTTGCAGGGTTCTGATGACACCCAGCTTGTGATCTAAAGGGTGGTGGGAGTCAAACATCAAATACTGATCTGTGTGTGTTGGTTTTCTGTAAACCTCTACTTCCAGTTTACCATTTTCCTTAACTTCTACCAAGCAGTCCAAGAAAGCCAGTTTGTTGTTTTGTACCTCTTCCCTTGTGAATTTAATGTTTTGGTCTACCGCATTAATGTGTTCTGTGAAAGCTTGTACTTCCTTCTGGTGGATTTTAACCCAGGTGTCATCAACATATCTGAACCAGTGGCTGGGTGCTATGCCCTTAAAGGTATTAAGCGCCTGTTTTTCTACCTCCTCCATGTAAAGGTTGGCCACAATGGGTGAAACTGGAGATCCCATAGCACATCCATGTTTTTGCTTATAGAACTTATCCCTGTATTTGAAATAGGTGGTATTCAGGCACAAGTCCAACAAGGAACACACCTGTTCTGGGTTGAGATCAGTTCTGCTGTTAAGAGTGCTGTCTTGGCCCAGCCATTTTCTCACCATGTCAACAGCCTCCTTGGTGGGTATACAAGTGAAGAGAGATGTCACATCATAGGACACCATAGTTTCTTCTGCACCAAGTACTATATCCTCAATCTTGTTGGTGAAATCCTGAGAGTTCTGGATGTGATGCTTAGAACTTCCCACCAAAGGTCCTAAGATGTTAGCTAGATATTTTGCCACCTTGTATGTTACAGAGCTGATGCTGCTGACTATAGGTCTTAGTGGGGCCCCTTCCTTATGTATCTTTGGGAGTCCATATATGCATGGATGTGCCTCACCAGGGTAGAGGCGATGATACATTGCTCGGTCAATGGCTTTATCCTTTTGAAGCTGTTGTAGTAAGACTATGACTCTTTTCTTGTAACGGCTGGTGGGATCCCTTGTTAAAGCCTCATATGTGTTGTTATCGGCCAGGAGCATGGTCACCATATCATGATAGTCTGAGGTGTTGAGTACCACTGTGCATCTTCCTTTATCTGCCGGTAGAATGGTGATACTGGAATCTTTCTTGAGGGATGTTAAGGCTCTTCTTTCCTGTGTAGTCAGGTTAGATGAAGGAGTTTTAGCACTGGCTAAGGCTGCAGATACCTTAAGGCGAAGTTGTTCTGCCTCACTCTGTGAAACCTTATTACTGTGGATAGAGGCTTCTGTGGCTGCTATAATATCCACCACAGGGATGGCTTTAGGGGTAATGGCAAAATTCAAGCCCTTACCAAGGACTTCCATTTCTGGCTGGGTCAGGGTCCTGTTAGACAAGTTTCTCACCCATTCCTCCTTGTTTGATGAAGTGACACCCTCCTTTTGTATCCAAGGTAGTTGTTCTCCTTTGGGGCTGTTCTGGGATGACAGAATAAAGAACTTGTTCTGTTGCCTTTGTTTGCCCTTACAGTGCTGAGAAAGCTGTGCTTGTTTGGTGAACTCCATCACTCTTTCCCAGATGGACACAGGTAGCTGTGAGGCCAGGTTCTGTTCTAGTTGACTAATGTTGTGTATTAAAGCATCGACTGTAAAATGTGTCTGTCGTACCCGTTCACTTAGGAGCTGTGTTTGAGCCTTTTGCAGTATCTGTTTGGCTCTGATGCCTTTAACCGTGGAATCCAGACGTATACTGCATGGTACTAGCCTTTGTTGTCTGCATCGGAGGTTAAATCGCAGGTGGTTTCTGTAGTCTGCTAATTTCCTTGCTGTCTTTTCATATTGCCGTACAAGTTTGAGGGTTTTCTCCCCAAAATGATTAGAAATATTATATAATAAATATATAATATATATATAAAATTATAAATAGGCCATTTATGTGAAAATAAAGAAACCAAGCCTAAATAGAGGTGGGGGGTTCGACACAAACTGTCTGCCATGTACAATGCGTTTTAACACCTTACTCTGGGCGTTCCTATAACACCTCTTAGCCACTATCCAATCACACCCTTAACACCTGGCTGTGATATGCTAATTGGGATTTTCCAGGGTACATAATTGCCACAGATTCTTGTACAAGTCATTCTGAATTGAGAAAGCCAGTCGGATGACTAGCGAAACGTCTTCAAGAACTACATTTCAAGTCCAGTTGATCTAATTGAATACAACAGATATACCATGACCTGGATGAATGAGAACCTTCACAAGTCTACCAATATATTTACTTTAATGCTTCGGCAAGGATTTAAGAAATCCCTTTTCTTGAATAGACAAGATTGAAAATGGCGAGTTTCATTTCAACAGCAGTTGGTTTAGTGGAACCTACTAAAGTTCTGAAAATCCGATTCAAACTTTAAAGGGCAACTGTGGTCTCAAAACAAGTTAGGGTTAAATGAAAGCCTGCAGTATTTCTTTTACAATGAGCCGACAATCACATCTCTGACCTGCCACAAAGAAACCAGGTACATTTAGAACCTTTCTTAGATAGAAAAAGAAGGGGGGAAATTGGCAGTAAAGCCAGTTGACTATTTTGTATTGCCCAAGGAGGGCTGCAAGAAATTCATACTGGCTAGAAAATAAACTGCAGTGTATCAAGCAGTTTTCAAAGTCTTGGTGTGGTGTGACATTTGTATAGAAAACACTCTGCATAGAGTCGGTGAATACTAGGGTCAGGGCACATGCTCACAAGACTAGAGAAGAATCTTACAATTTCTGTGTGTTCTGGGGAGAAGAGCTTTCATATTAGGACTAAAAAAAAGTTTAATTCTTCTTTAATAATGATGCACTGGAGTCCATTTATTATAAAATCAGAAATTAATTAAATATTTGTAGGAAAGTTTACACATTTGCCTTGGTTAAATAAAAGCTTCATTTAAAAAGAGGTTTAAAAAAATATTTATATTCCAAAGTCAAAGATAGTTTCTGAAGCTATCCAATTATCTGGGTTAACAGCGGTGAAGTTTGTTAAACTGACTGCAGCTAACCAATTGGCTGGATTACCAGGGGAGGAGTTTGTTAAAGGTAAAAAGTAGACAAATTAACTTATTACTACAAGCAGGCAGTAATTAGATTTCAGAAGCAGTAAAGTTATGTAGATATGGAAAGCTGTACATTTTTATTATATATTTTCAGTGCAGTTTATTGGAAATAAAATAGAATTTAATGTAGTCTCTTAATGGTTTGCTGTACAATTTGTGGGCAATTTAGGCTTTAACTGTCATCCTGACAATGTAGCTGTTATTAGTGCTAAAGACATGAACAATTGCATAGTTATGCGAATCTATCAGTAATATTTTGTGCCATTACACAGCATCATTAACAGGCACTTAACTTGTAGATCCAAGTGTAGATCCAGCGCTATCTCTGCTTGCCACCTCATATCTCCATTATCTTACTGTATGGCCATTTCATGGGGTAACAAGGGCTATGCATTCAGTTATACAGAGGAAGCACAGCATGTGTATTGTCTACATAAGAGTGTCCAAAATAAGAGAAGCTTTGACTATAGCAGATGTACAGGGAGCACAACTGTCATTGATACTGTATTATGTGTTGCCCTCTAGAATTCTTACATATGTAATGTATTACAACATTTTTGTTTCTCACTTTACAAACCCCAGATTCTTGCTAAATGATTTTAAAGCTATAATATTCAATGTGTAATCTCAAATTTGGTGCAAACAATCAGAAAAAATTTGCAACAGCTAAACAAATTAAACCCTCTTCTTTAAAGAGCAACTGTGGTCTCAAAACAAGTCAGGGTTAAATATAAGCCTGCAGTATTTCCTTTAAAATGAGCCGCCAATCAGATTTCTGGCTGCAGCCTGTGAGAAATTACATTGGGGTGAATGTTCAAACTTCCTGCTTCCAGTAGGTTGAGTGACATCACCTGACCTGGGGGGGAAAATGACAGTTGAGAAGGGGAGCCTATTAATGCAGCAGAGGCTGGTCACATGACTATAAGCTGGTCACATGGCTGAAAACAGGAAGTGTTCAAGCAGGAAGTAATATTACTGAACCTTTCCAGCAATAACATCACAAATTTTATCTAGAGATGTGATTAAGGTTTTATTTTGAAGTTAAGAAGGAAGGATTTTTATATCATTTTTACTAGATGGAAGAATTGGATACCCTTTAATTTCCAGTTACAGTGAAACCTTTGTTCTCAACAAAATATTTTTATAAACTATGGGTTAGATATACCAGTTCAACATCTAGAGGAAATTACCCAAGCTAAAAAGACATGACAAATTAGAACAATTTTTTGGAAAAGTGTGGTTTAAAGACTGCTGTGAGAAGAGAAGAGAGAACAGATGTGATTCACGGATGTAAGCTAAAGATGTAGACACTTGCTAATCTTGACTCAGAATCTTACCTTCAAAACTGAAACCTCCAGGTCCACTGAAGAAAGCCTTGAATATGTTATTGGCATCAAAATCTGAAAGAAATCAGGAGAGGTGTAAGTATGTAAAACAATGTTTTTTACATTTACAATATTAGAGGCAAAGGTGACATTTATTTATTACGATCCGTTAAACACTAATTTGCATATTTATGACATATTTACCCCATTATTCACTCTACTTTTCAGAACCATTTCTTTTAAGGTACATTGGTAGCTTTCTGTGCATGATCTACATATTTCAGGTTATGGCAGATTTATTAAGATACATCAGAATTAAAAAGTTACCAATCAAGGCTCTGAAACTTAACCAATAACAGTGAAAGCTTCTGTAGTATTGTTAAATGAGTGGCTAGGACAGTATTTATTCCTTAAATAAATTGTACAGTGAGGTGCTCCTTTTACTATCCATTCAGTATTCAAGATCCACAAGCAAGGGTCTATGAGGGCAGCACTCTATATACTGTGCATCCAAAAAGTATCCACAGCTCATCACTTTTTCCACATTGTGTTGTGTTACAGCCTTTTTCTAAAATAAATCAAATTTATTTTTTCCCTCAGCATTCTACACGCAACAACCCCATTATGGCAACGTGAAAAAAAAAATACTATATGCTATGTTTTGCAATAAATAAAAGAATTCATCACCCAAGTAGTGTATTCCTCTACTCTTAACCTTGCTTGGATTGTGAAGCCCAGGAAATAGAGGCCTGAGAGGATATGCACATACCAACGTGTGCCAAAGTACACCCAGAACTTTGCTCACAAGCTTAGCACACCTATCCTTTTGCCCATTCCTCTTAAGCCCCATCAGGTTGAATGGGAAGTGTCAGTACACAGCCATTTTAAAATCTCTTTCTCCATTCAATCTAATTTATGTCTGCTTAGGGTCGTTGGCCTGCTAAAGGATGAACAGTTCAAGAGCACTCTGAAGCAGGTTTTTAATCCTGCAAAGCAGTAGAAAACAGGAAATCAAACCATACTCACCAAGATTTTTGTTTCCCATTCACTTGGCAGCAGTCACCAAAATGGGTTAATACCCATAGGTACCTGGACAGGAAGTTGTAAGCACAAAGGTATAAAGGTGCCCTCCCCCTCACAATATCTTGCCTTTTTTCCAAGCTTAACATGCTCAATAAATCAAGGAACACAATCTAAAATAAAAAAGGGTGTTTTTTTTGTTCCCATGAAAGTGACTTGGAAACAGAAATCTCGGTGAGTATCATATATCCCATATCACCAAAATGGGATATACCCAAGCTAAATAATGGGCGAGCAACGTATATAAGCTGAACCAAAAAAATTATTAAATATCAGCCACAACAGATTGTAAGACTTTTCTTCCAAACCTAACATCTTCTGAGGCTATAACATCCAACTTCTAATGCCGTATAAACGCTTTAATTGAAGACCACTTTGCCGTCTTGCACATGAGGTCTTTAGATTCTTTTGCTTCCGCTGCCCAAGAACACACTAGAGCCCTGGTAGAATGTGCCTTTAACCACTCTGGGAGTCTAATGCCTCTAAGTTGGTACACCTTTCTGATGCAGGACACGATCCATCCACTTTTCGTCCTTTTACTTAGGGCTTTCCCATGGACAAGAAGGAGAAAAGATAAGGTATGGTGAGGGGGAGGTTACCATTGTATATGCTTACAACTTCCTGACCAGGGACCTGCAGGGGATTAAACCATTTTGGTGATATGCTGCCATGGTGACCTGTGGAAATTTTCCTGTATCCCTAGATTTGTGCCTCAAGACAATCCTTTGACTTCATTCTTGGTTTGTTCTCTGACATGAACTGTCAACTGTGGGTCCTTATATACAGGCAGGTGTGCCTTTTCAAATCATCATGTCCACAGCTGCAGAAACATCCCAAGGATAATCAGGGGAAACAGGATGCAACTGACCATTTAATTAATGTGCCAAAATCTCCAGTAAACTTTTTTCCACATTGTCATTATGGGGTGTTTTGTGTAGAATTCCAAGGAAAAAAATGAATTTAATCCATTTTGGAATAGGCCTGTAACATAACAAAAAGTGAAACAAGTGATGAGCTGTGAATACTTTCTGGATGCACTGTACTTCCTCGTCCCATTACTAGTACCCAAGATGAGAACCAAAACCTCAGAGTACAACCAGCTATTTAAAGTATCTAAATTATCCCTCGTTAGGGAAGTATAATTCTCCTTTTAAAAACTCTTCTAGGCTGGGTACATATCGTGCAATATTTTGACCTAATTGACTGGTTGCTGTGAACAAGCATGCAGTCCATTGAAGACCACGCAAACGGGCAAAATGTACCGCCTTATCAAATAAAATGTTTGTTTGAATTTTAAGAACATTTGACAGATACCGGCCCATCGGGACGTCCTGTATTTCAGCCTGATGAAAGGGACAAAGTGATCCCTGAAACGTTGTGTATGTGATTGAAATAAACAACCTTTGGTTGGAATTCAATTGTGCCCCTCACATCATTTTGTGCTTGTGCTATAGCAGTGAGTCCTTGGTAGAGGACTTGGTGGGGGAGCACCTTGCGACTAACTGGCTAAGCCACAAGGAGCGCCCACTTATTATCACTCAACATAAAAAGAAATTGGATACATTAAATAGTAATATTGACAAATTAACGTATGATTTAAAACAGTCCTTGGATAAAGACTTTAATACACATATGGAACAAATTGACAAGAGTAAAAGCAAGTTGGAATCCCAAGTACGTTTAATTAAACAAGAAAATTATTTACATGACAAAAGAGATTACGAACTAGATGGAGTTTATCTTTGGAGAGATATGCCAGTTTTGGAACATAAATCGTATTTCCAGACAGTGGTCTGGTAAATCTAATGGTTTCTCTCGTAACAAAAATCTTTCCAAGAGGAGTGGATCTAGAGATCGATCTGGAGATCCAGATTTTAGAGATGATGTAAGCGAAAATAGATCCCGTCACAAGAAAAAAGTTAATAGATCTATCTTGAAAAAAGTACACTTTAACAGTTCTGACGGTGATACATCTGATGAGGATACTCTATCCCAGTTCTCCCCCCCTCTACATCTTTTTTACAGATGGAGTCCCGGACCAGTGGGTCGGAGGAGGAGAGATCCGGGAGAAATTACAGAGATCGCCTCCGATCGAGTCAAAGAAGCGACTCGGGGGGGGGGGGGGGGGGGCGACATTACGTATTACAATCATTAAGACAACTTAATGAGTATACATATTGTCGTCTGCCTAAAGATCCTACTAATCAATATAGGGAAATCCTCCACCGTTTGACTAGTTATGGCCAATCCTTGGGGGTCCTTAATGAGAAAGAGTTTGCATATATTAATAACTGTGGCACTAGAACACCCATATTCTATTGGCTCCCAAAAGTTCACAAATCCCTTGAGGATGTTAAAGGCAGACCAATTATATCAGGAGTAGGATCTGTTAATGAAAGACTGGCTAAATATGTTCACCAATTATTAATTCCTATGGTCCTGGAACTCCCCAGTTATGTTAGGGACTCCACGGACATTATTAACAAAAATTACTTGGATGGATTGGAAACCGATCTGGGTCACTCTCGACGTCACAACCCTATACACCTCCATTGAGCACGATAAGGGTTTAAGTGCCGTTGATTATTGGCTCAATACGAGACGATTATATGGTCGAGACCAAAATGTGTTTATTTTGGAATATCTTCTAAATTCAAACTTTTTTATGTTTGATAACCAATACTATCTCCAGAAGAGGGGGGCGAAATTCGCCCCATCGTACGCCAACCTCTTCATGGAGATGTGGGAACAACTTTTCATATATGGTGACTGTAATCCTTTTCTCTCCAACATTGTTGCATACTATCATTACATAGACGACTTGATATTGATCTGGGATGGTGAGATCTCCCAGATTGAATCATTCGTCCGATATTGTAACGCTAGTGATTGGGGTATAAATTTTACTGCCCAGATGGACCAATGTTTAATACCTTTATGTACTATTCTTGTCCAATGGTGATAAAATACACACTAATCTATCCAGGAAGGCTATTACATGTAACACTCTGCTACATGCCTGCTCTAATCACCCTAAGACAGTGATAGAGGGAATACCCTATGGGCAATTTATTCGCCTAAGACGCATATGTTCGTCTTGGGATTCGTTTCATTCCCAAGCTATGATTTTGTGGGATCGCTTTGTGGAGAGAGGATACGAAACTGTTAACATAAAAGAAGGCTTATGATAAAGCAGTTTTAAGCGATAGGAGACAATTATTATTATGTTCCAATAAGATCAAGGACAAGAATAAAAACAAAAATAAAAGTAAAACTAATAATATCTGTAAGAACCAGGTATATGCGGAATCCCTGCCCCCTCTTGCTAAAGAATGTTCCCCTTGTCCCCCATTGGTTTTGACCTACACTAAGGACGTGTTTAAAGTTTGTAGAGCAGTAAAAAACTTATGGCCTATGACTTATGGCCTATATTATTACAAGATTCTGTGTTAGGGAGGGTGTTACCAGGTCAGCCTAACTTTTCCTTTAACAGAGCTAGAAATGTAGGCACGTATGTGGCACCCAGCAACGTCCAATTTGGTAACAGAAATGGTCAAACATGGTTAGATTATCCAGGCTGCTACAAGTGTGGCCAAAGTAGATGTGCGATGTGTCCCTTTTTGAAGAGCTTAAAAGTACTCATACACAACAGAAGTTTCAAATGAAGTTCTATGCCAATTGTAAGACCTCATATATTGTCTACCTCGCGACATGCGAATGCCAGTTACAATATGTAGGCAAAATGATTAGACCCTCTAGAGGCTTTGCCGAACACATGGGAGCTACTACCAGAGGTGATTGTAGTTCAGCAATAGCGAAGCATTTAACTGAGGCACATGAGGGACGTTAAGTGTATTAAATTTCAAATTATAGATCGGGTGAGAAATGTGGCCCGGAATGGTGATAAGCATAAGGCCTTACTCAAGCGTGAGGCTTTTTGGATTAATATACTGGACACTACTGTCCCTTATGGACTTAATAGAGAATGGGAAATTTCTTGCTTTTTAGATGTGTAATTTTAGAAGGTGTTTTGAATAACATAACTATATGTATTTATTCGATAGGGAGATTCTGTTGCTGGATCTTTATGTTCTTATACATCTTAAAGGGTATGTCCACCCTTAAAAACAATTTTTGATATATCATTCCCCCTGTCCCCCCAGCCCCAACCGCTGTATTTGTTATTTTAGAAAGTGCCCCAAACTTTACTTACCTTCCCTCTTTCCTCCGCCGCACTGAACTCCCGGCAGCCGCGTCCGTGATTAGCTACCTCTCAGCCAATCATGGACGCAGCTGCCGGTCCCGCCCCGTTTGCAGTTTCATGCAAACAGAGGGCCGGTTTAGTATGCCGCGGAAAAGAGGTAAGGTAAGTAAAGATCGGGGGGGTTCCTGTAAAATCTTTTATCGTGGTTGGAGCTGGGGTAGTGGAACCTACTATTGGGCAAAATTCCTAAAATGGGGTAGACATGCCCTTTTCTCAATTGGTGCAACAATCAGAAAAAATTTGCAACAGCTAAACAAATTAAACCCTCTTCTTTAAAGAGCAACTGTGGTCTCAAAACAAGTCAGGGTTAAATATAAGCCTGCAGTATTTCCTTAAAATGAGCCGCCAATCAGATTTCTGGCTGCAGCCTGTGAGAAATTACATTGGGGTGAATGTCAAACTTCCTGCTTCCAGTAGTTGTGAGTGACATCACCTGACCTGGGGGGAAAATGACAGTTGAAAGGGGAGCCTATTAATGCAGCGAGGCTGGTCACATGACTATAAGCTGGTCACATGGCTGAAAACAGGAAGTGTTCAAGCAGGAAGTAATATTACTGAACCTTTCCAGCAATAACATCACAAATTTTATCTAGAGATGTGATTAAGTTTTATTTTGAAGTTAAGAAGGAAGGATTTTTATATCATTTTTACTAGATGGAAGAATTGGATACCCTTTAATTTCCAGTTTCAGTGAAACCTTTGTTCTCAACAAAATATTTTTATAAACTATGGGTTAGATTACCATTTCAACATCTAGAGGAAATTACCCAAGCTAAAGACATGACAAATTAGAACAATTTTTTGGAAAAGTGTGGTTTAAAGACTGCTGTGAGAAGAGAAGAGAGAACAGATGTGATTCACGGATGTAAGCTAAGATGTAGAACACTTGCTAATCTTGACTCAAATCTTACCTTCAAAACTGAAACCTCCAGGTCCACTGAAGAAAGCCTTGATATGTTTGGCATCAAAATCTGAAAGAAATCAGGAGGTGTAAGTATGTAAAACAATGTTTTTACATTTACAATATTAGAGGCAAAGTGCCATTTATTATTACATCCGTTAAACACTAATTTGCATATTTATGACATATTTACCCCATTATTCACTCTACTTTTCAGAACCATTTCTTTTAAGGTACATTGGTAGCTTTCTGTGCATGATCTACATATTTCAGGTTATGGCAGATTTATTAAATCATCAGAATTAAAAAGTTACCAATCAAGGCTCTGAACTTAACCAATAACAGTGAAAGCTTCTGTAGTATTGTTAAATGAGTGGCTAGGACAGTATTTATTCCTTAAATAATTGTACAGTGAGGTGCTCCTTTTACTATCCATTCAGTATTCAAGATCCACAAGCAAGGTCTATGAGGGCAGCACTCTATATACTGTGCATCCAAAAGTATCCACAGCTCTCACTTTTTCCACATTGTGTTGTGTTACAACCTTTTTCTAAAATAAATCAAATTTATTTTTTCCCTCAGCATTCTACACGCAACAACCCCCATTATGCAACGTGAAAAAAAAAATACTATATGCTATGTTTTGCAATAAATAAAAGAATTCATCACCCAAGTAGTGTATTCCTCTACTCTTAACCTTGCTTGGATTGTGAAGCCCAGGAAATGAGGCCTGAAGGGATATGCACATACCAACTTTGGCCAAAGTACACCCAGAACTTTGCTCACAAGCTTAGCACACCTATCCTTTTGCCCATTCCTCTTAAGCCCCATCAGGTTGAATGGGAAGTGTCAGTACACAGCCATTTTAAAATCTCTTTCTCCATTCAATCTAATTTATGTCTGCTTAGGGTCGTTGGCCTGCTAAAGGATGAACAGTTCAAGAGCACTCTGAAGCAGGTTTTTAATCCTGCAAGCAGTAGAAAACAGGAAATCAAACCATACTCACCAAGATTTTTGTTTCCCATTCACTTGGCAGCAGTCACCAAAATGGGTTAATACCCATAGGTACCTGGACAGGAAGTTGTAGCACAAAGGTATAAAGGTGCCCTCCCCCTCCAATATCTTGCTTTTTTTCCAAGCTTAACATGCTCAATAAATCAAGGAACACAATCTAAAATAAAAAAGGGTGTTTTTTTTGTTCCCATGAAGTGACTTGGAAACAGAAATCTCGGTGAGTATCATATATCCCATATCACCAAAATGGATATACCCAAGCTAAATAATGGGGCGAGCAACGTATATAAGCTGAACCAAAAAAATTATTAAATATCAGCCACAACAGATTGTAAGACTTTTCTTCCAAACCTAACATCTTCTGAGGCTATAACATCCAACTTCAATGCCGTATAAACGCTTTAATTGAAGACCACTTTGCCGTCTTGCACATGAGGTCTTTAGATTCTTTTGCTTCCGCTGCCCAAGACACACTAGAGCCCTGGTAGAATGTGCCTTTAACCACTCTGGAGTCTAAGGCCTCTAAGTTGGTACACCTTTCTGATGAGGACACGATCCATCCACTTTTCGTCCTTTTACTTAGGGCTTTCCATGGACAAGAAGGAGAAAAAGTAAGGTATGGTGAGGGGAGGTTACCATTGTATATGCTTACAACTTCCTGACCAGGGACCTGCAGGGGATTAAACCATTTTGGTGTATGCTGCCATGGTGACCTGTGGAAATTTTCCGTGTCTCCCTAGATTTGTGCCTCAAGACAATCCTTTGACTTCATTCTTGGTTTGTTCTCTGACATGAACTGTCAACTGTGGGTCCTTATATACAGGCAGTGTGCCTTTTCAAATCATCATGTCCACAGCTGCAGAAACATCCCAAGGATATCAGGGGAAACAGGATGCAACTGACCATTTAATTAATGTGCCAAAATCTCCAGTAAACTTTTTTCCACATTGTCATTATGGGGTGTTTTGTTGTAGAATCCCAAGGAAAAAAATGAATTTAATCCATTTTGAATAGGCCTGTAACATAACAAAAAGTGAAACAAGTGATGAGCTGTGAATACTTTCTGGATGCACTGTACTTCCTCGTCCCATTACTAGTACCCAAGATGAGAACCAAAACCTCAGAGTACAACCAGCTATTTAAAGTATCTAAATTATCCCTCTTTAGGGAAGTATAATTCTCCTTTTAAAAACTCTTCTAGCTGGGTACATATCGTGCAATATTTTGACCTAATTGACTGGTTGCTGTGAACAAGCATGCAGTCCATTGAAGACCACGCAAACGGGCAAAATGTACCGCCTTATCAAATAAATGTTTGTTTAATTTTAAGAACATTTGACGATACCGGCCCATCGGGACGTCCTGTATTTCAGCCTGATGAAGGCCAAAGTGATCCCTGAAACGTTGTGTATGTATTGAAATAAACAACCTTTGGTTGGATTCAATTGTGCCCCTCACATCATTTTGTGCTTGTGCTATAGCAGTGAGTCCTTGGTAGAGGACTTGGTGGGGGAGCACCTTGCGACTAACTGGCTAAGCCACAGGAGCGCCCACTTATTATCACTCACATAAAAAGAAATTGGATACATTAAATAGTAATATTGACAAATTAACGTATGATTTAAAACAGTCCTTGGATAAAGACTTTAATACACATATGGAACAAATTGACAAGAGTAAAAGCAAGTTGGAATCCCAAGTACGTTTAATTAAACAAGAAAATTATTTACATGACAAAAGAGATTACGAACAGATGGAGTTTTATCTTTGGAGAGATATGCCAGTTTTGGAACATAAATCGTATTTCCAGACAGTGGTCTGGTAAACTAATGGTTTCTCTCGTAACAAAATCTTTCCAAGAGTGGATCTAGAGATCGATCTGGAGATCCAGATTTTAGGAGATGATGTAACGAAAATAGATCCCGTCACAAGAAAAAAGTTATAGATCTATCTTGAAAAAAGTACACTTTAACAGTTCTGACTGTGATACTATGATGAGGATACTCTATCCCAGTTCTCCCCCCTCTCTACATCTTTTTTACAGATGGAGTCCCGGACCAGTGGGTCGGAGGAGGAGATCCGGGGAAATTACAGAGATCGCCTCCGATCGAGTCAAAGAAGCGACTCGGGGGGGGGGGGGGGGGGGGCGACATTACGTATTACAATCATTAAGACAACTTAATGATTGTAATACATATTGTCATCTGCCTAAAATCCTACTAATCAATATGGGAAACCCCACCGTTTGACTAGTTTTGGCCAATCCTTGGGGGTCCTTAATGAGAAAGAGTTTGCATATATTATAACTGTGGCACTAGAACACCCATATTCTATTGGCTCCCAAAAGTTCACAAATCCCTTGAGGATGTTAAAGGCAGACCAATTATATCAGGAGTAGGATCTGTTAATGAAGACTGGCTAAATATGTTCACCAATTATTAATTCCTATGGTCCTGGAACTCCCCAGTTATGTTAGGGACTCCACGGACATTATTAACAAAATTACTTGGATGGATTGGAAACCGATCTGGGTCACTCTCGACGTCACAACCCTATACACCTCCATTGAGCACGATAAGGGTTTAAGTGCCGTTGATTATTGGCTCAATACGAGACGATTATATGGTCGAGACCAAAATGTGTTTATTTTGGAATATCTTCTAAATTCAAACTTTTTTATGTTTGATAACCAATACTATCTCCGAAGAGGGGGGCGAATTCGCCCCATCGTACGCCAACCTCTTCATGGAGATGTGGGAACAACTTTTCATATATGGTGACTGTATTCCTTTTCTCTCCAACATTGTTGCACTATCATTACATAGACGACTTGATATTGATCTGGGATGGTGAGATCTCCCAGATTGAATCATTCGTCCGATATTGTAACGCTAGTGATTGGGTATAAATTTTACTGCCCAGATGGACCAATTGAATACCTTTATGTACTATTCTTGTCCAATGGTGATAAAATACACACTAATCTATCCAGGAAGGCTATTACATGTAACACTCTGCTACATGCCTGCTCTAATCACCCTAAGACAGTGATAGAGGGATACACGGCAATTTATTCGCCTAAGACGCATATGTTCGTCTTGGGATTCGTTTCATTCCCAACTATATTTTGTGGGATCGCTTGTGGAGAGAGGATACGAAACTGTTAACATAAAAGAACTTATGATAAAGCAGTTTTAAGCGATAGGAGACAATTATTATTTTTTTCCAATAAGATCAAGGACAAGAATAAAAACAAAAATAAAAGTAAAACTATAATATCTGTAAGAACCAGGTATATGCGGAATCCCTGCCCCCTCTTGCTAAAGAATGTTCCCCTTGTCCCCCATTGGTTTTGACCTACACTAAGGACTGTTTTAAAGTTTGTAGAGCAGTAAAAAACTATGGCCTATGACTTATGGCCTATATTATTACAAGATTCTGTGTTAGGGAGGGTGTTACCAGGTCAGCCTAACTTTTCCTTTAACAGAGCTAGAAATGTAGGCACGTATGTGGCACCCACAACGTCCATTTGGTAACAGAAATGGTCAAACATGGTTAGATTATCCAGGCTGCTACAAGTGTGGCCAAAGTAGATGTGCGATGTGTCCCTTTTTGAAGAGCTTAAAAGTACTCATACACAACAGAAGTTTCAAATGAAGTTCTATGCCAATTGTAAGACCTCATATATTGTCTACCTCGCGACATGCGAATGCCAGTTACAATATGTAGGCAAAATGATTAGACCCTCTAGAGGCTTTGCCGCACCATGGGAGCTACTACCAGAGGTGATTGTAGTTCAGCAATAGCGAAGCATTTAACTGAGGCACATGAGGGACGTTAAGTGTATTAAATTTCAAATTATGAATCGGTGGGAAAGGTCCCGGAATGGTGATAAGCATAAGGCCTTACTCAAGCGTGAGGCTTTTTGGATTAATATACTGGACACTACTGTCCCTTATGGACTAATAGAGAATGGGAAATTTTCTTGTCTTTAGATGTGTAATTTTAGAAGGTGTTTTGAATAACATAACTATATGTATTTATTCGATAGGGAGATTCTGTTGCTGATCTTTATGTTCTTATACATCTTAAAGGGTATGTCCACCCTTAAAAACAATTTTGATATATCATTCCCCCTGTCCCCCCAGCCCCAACCGCTGTATTTGTTATTTTAGAAAGTGCCCCAAACTTTACTTACCTTCCCTCTTTCCTCTGCCGCGCTGCCAGGCCCTCTGCTTGCGAGAAAAATGCTTATTAAAGGGCATCTATATTGGGAAAATGATTTTTTTCCCCTTTCTTTCCATGTGTTCTATAATTCCCCACAACCCCCAGTGTCTTCACTTTTTTCAGATTCCCTCTCTGTACTGAGATACACTAGTTAGAAGAATACGTGATTGCATTCCTCTACTCCTACTTGGACTGTCAATCAAACCCCTGTGATTTGATCCCCACCTCCCTGCTCTGTAATAAACATAGAGATCTGAGCATTAGCAGGGGGAGAGCGGTAGCTTTGATGGTAGATACAAGGCTGCACTTGACCCCCCTTCTTAATAGCTTTCACTGATTGATGATGGGTCACAAAGTGAGATCTTAAACTGTACTTTTCTCCTTCTTCTGTGTGTCCAGGACAGCTTGCTTTCTATTGGCCACTGTGCGTGGGTGTGTTTTTCAGGATGTTGAACTTTTAACTCCTACTGCACATGATAAGCTTGTCGGTTAGCCGGAGTTGAGACATGGAGGAGGTAACAGGGGGGAGGGGGTGGGAGTGGGAGTGCTGCACAGAGATCTGACACCATGGTTAAACAAAGTCACTGACAGAGATTGGATTAAGGCAGCACAGAGTACATGAATTTAACTTTGCAAAGGGGCAATGTGTTATTTTCCCTATAGATGCCCTTTAAACTTTCCATGATCTTCCCCACCACTGAAGTTAACCTTACAGGCCTGTAATTACCCGGCTGTGAACGACTACCCTTTTTGAATATTGGAATAACATCAGCCTTTTTCCAATCTAGAGGCACACCACCGGACATGAGGACATGCAAAAATAAGAAACAGTGGCCTAGATAAAACTGAACTTAGCTCCCTAAGTACCCGAGGATGTATTTTATCCGGTCCAGGAGATTAATATTAACCTTATTTAGTTCTTTCTGTACCATATCCTCGGTTAACCAGTGCACTTAAATCTTTTATACCATTATTGCTACTATGATATCTGTACTTGGATCTTCTATAGGGTATACAGAGGGGAAAAAAGTATTTAAGACACTTGCTTTATCGCCATCCTCTGTAACTAACTTATCCCCATTAATGGTGCCACATTCTCAGACCTCATCTTCTTACTATTAATATACTTAAAAAATGTTTAGGCTTAGTGATGCTTTGTTCAGCTATCCTAACTTCATTATTAATTTTAGCTAGTTTGATTGCTTTCTTACACTCCTTGTTACAGTTTTTATAATCCCTAAAGGCCGTTCCCTCTGTCTTAAAGGTTTTAAATGCCTTTTTCTTCCTTTCCATGTGCCTCTTTGCATCAGAATTCAGCCACATGGGCACGAATTTATTTTTTACACATTTATTTCCCAAGGGTATAAATTTAGATGTGAACTGGCTTAAAATCCCCTTGAACACAGTCCACTTTAACTGGAAGAAAGAAAGATTAATCTGCTTACTGCACACACAGTACTTTTTTGCAGCTTGAGATGCCCTGAGGTGAGACACTGTTACGTCTTCCCAGTCATTGGTTCCCAAGGTGGGAATTTATATGTTCCATTTACTTATTATGTTAGACATGTCCATGACCGACTTGGTATCTTCCAGGTTTGCATATATTCGGGAGACCAGTTTCCTTTCCATTCCTTTTTTCAGTATCTGAACAATTGGGTGGCATACTATAGGGATATTAAAGGAATAGTTCACACAAAAAGTGAACTATTCCTTTAAAGCAGTGATTGAAGACCGGGAGGTAAAGGACCTATTCCTTACCTTCCGTTCTTCAATCACTTCACCAAGATCCAGGACCGAAGGTAAGTTTAATTACTTCGCCACGATCCACCGCTGCTCCACTGATAACAGCCAACTGCTTCCTGGTTTAGTTGCACTATAGAGCGCAAAAGAATAGTGTGAACTATTCCTTTAAGGCTTTGGAATTCAGACAGTATCTTAGCTGAATGTATCTAAATAAAAATGTATCTGTGATGTCATAACGATCTTTCATGTCTGAAAAGACCATGAACACATTACTATTTATAATTTGTGAAAAGTATTTAATACCTTTGCGTTCCCATACCTCAGACGCAGAAAAAGATGCCAGTCTAGGGGTATTTTTTATTATGCCAGAGTGGAGATTTGCCAGTGACACCATCTACCTTCGACATTTTAGTTACAACCTGCCAAATCTTATGTTGCTGGGTATATAGTACGGTACCCCCTCCAATGATTTTATTTTGTTTTTGTTCTAAAAATACAACTGGTTCAGAGAGCAAGTAAGCTTGTAACATACATTCCATGTCATATATTGATGGAGGTGGAGTATCCTGGGGGAAGAATCACCCAGCTTTGGAAATATTTAAGCTGACTGGCTAAATAATAATGGTAAACGTTCGGCAGGGCCAAGCCTGCTAATGTTTTGGGGCGTTGTAGGATTCTAAGCTTAGTTTGGGCTCTTCCAGACCCCCACAAAAATGAGATAAAACGGTATGAGGAATAAACGTCATACTGTGTTAGAGCGCATACAAGAGTTTTGGGAGTATTATGATTTTGATTAGATTAACACGTCCTATCAGGTTGATTGGAAATGGTCTCCAAACTTGGGAGTTTAGTTTTGATTAAAACTAGGAGATAGTATATATTTTTTTGAAGGAACTCGCCAGGGTTTTTTGTGATTATGCCTACATATTTGAACTCCTGCACCACCGGGATAACACCCCTAAACAATGGGGGTAGTGAAATGGGTTGATCGATGGGGAAAATGCAGGATTTGTCCCAGTTTATGAGTAACCCTGAATATGGACCAAACCCAGCCACAATATTGTATGCCGAGCTTAGGGATTCAGTTGGGTCAGCTAAATATAAAATCAAGTCATCTGCATATAAGCTTAATAAAGAAGTGTGAGCTCCTAAACTTAGGCCCCATATGTTTGGTGAAAAGTGAAGTCTTAATAATAGCTTAAAGGGCATGTCCACCCCCAAAACTATAATCCCCCCCAACTACTGGCCCCACCATGTAATGTAGTTTAATCCTTACCTCACATCCCAGCTCCATAGGGTTCGTCCTGATAGTTCCACCCCCCCCCAAACGTGCCAAAAACTGCCCCCACCAGGAGGCTAGCAGGGCTCTGCCTCCTACCTTGCCTCAGGTAGATATTTGCCATGCGTACTGCAGCCCTTCTCCCCCCTCCCTCTCCCTCCCGTTCTACTATCCCTTCCCCTAGCATAAAACCCCTGTAATATGTTGTTCCCCCATGTCTCCCAGCCCCAACCGCATATTTTTTATTTTCAAAAAGCTCCCCAAACTCTTACTTACCTCTCCTCTTTCCTATGCTGCACTGAATGACCGGCAGCCGCGTCCGTGATTGGCTGCCGCTCAGCCAATCACAGACGCGGCTGCCGGTCCCGCCCCTCTGCTTGCATTTTCTCGCAAGCAGAGGGCCGGGAGCGCGGGGGAGGAAAGAGGGGAGGTAAGTAGAGTTTGGGGGGCTTTTTAAAAAAAAAAAATTTTTGCTCTCTCTCTACTGGTAAGTTTCGGGATATTGGAGCTTACCAAGAAGAATTCAAGCTGCTCCTGGGTGGCTGTGCATTTTGTGGTGTATAATAATAATATTGGGTGAACACTGCTACAATATCTGAAGTGTGGGTGAGTGTCTCACCCATGTGAGAGTGAATGGCTGGGATATTGTTCTGGCCCATAGAGCCATGTGTTAATCGAGCTAACAATTTGGCTGACTCATTTCCGTGCTCAAAGCGTTGTTTAAGGAAAAATTTCCATGTGCCTTTTCAGTTAGTATATTGTTGTATAGAGATTCCGCCAGTGTCCAGGCATCCTTAGTTTCTGGGGTAGGGTTATTTATGTAAGCAACTTCTGTTGCTGTAAAAGTTGTTGCTAATTGAGATTCGTCTTTTGCTGCAGTTCTTTTGATACCACTGGGGATGAGATCTGGTGTTGGGAGCAGTTTGAGCAGAAATGGATTTATTCTATGTCGTCTGGTGAGTGAGGTATTCAATTGATCAGCAGATATCACTATAGAAATTGGGGAGTGGTCTGAGATTCCCCTGGATAGGTGTGTCACCCCAATGACGCAAGAGTTGCTCAATCTATTTGTAAACACGTAATCTATGCAGGATGAGTGGATGAGTAACATGTATATTCTTTCTTCAGTGGGTACCTGATCCTCCAGTTAGTTACGGAGGATGGCGATAAAGCAAATGTCTTGAATATTTTTTCCCCACTGTATACACTAAAGAAGATCCAAGTACAGATATCAGAGTATAGTAGCAATAATCATATAAAAGATGCAAGTGCACTTTGGTTAACCAAGGATATGGTACAATGTAGAGTTAGGACCCTGCACACCTTAACCAAAAAGGCAAATCATTTTTAAATACAATACATCCTCGGGTGCTTAGGGAGCTAAGTTCAGTTTTATCTAGGCCATTGTTTCTTATTTTTGCAGATTCCCTCATGTCCAGATGTGTGCCTCTGGATTGGAAAAAGGCTGATTTTGTTCCAATATCCAAAAAAGGTAGTCACTCACAGCCGGGTAATTACAGGCCTGTAAGTTTAACTTTAGTGGTGGGGAAGATACTGGAAAGTTTAATAAGGGAACATATTCTAGAGAAAGTTTCAAGGACTGACATTCTAAGTAGTAACCAGCATGGATTTAGGAGGAATAGATCTTGTCAAACTAACTTGCTTGGATTTTATGAGGAAGCAAGTAGAAATTTAGACTCTGGCATAGCAGTAGATGTAGTTTACTTGGATTTTGCACAGGCTTTTGATGCAGTCCCCCAAAGCCGACTAATGTATAAGCTAAGGTCTGTTGGTCTAGAAAGGCACGTTTGTACATGGATAGAAAAATTGGTTAATGAATAGGATGCAGAGAGTAGTTGTTAATGGGGCTTCATCATTATGGAATAAAGTGCTAAGAGGGGTGCCACAGGGTTCTGTGTTGGGGCTGCTTCTATTTAATGATTTATTAATGATTTGGAAGTGGGTATTGTCAAGCAAGGTTTCTGTGTTTGCTGACGACACAAAACTTTGTCCACCATTAAAAACTTCAGAGGATGTGCAATCTTTGCAGGGGGATATAGATAGATTGTCACATTGGGCTGCTAAGTGGTAGATGAGATTCAATGTTGATAAATGTAAAGTGATGCATTTTGGACTTAAAAATCCATGTGCTGCTTATACTATAAATGGCTCTGTGTTAAGTGAATCCCTGTTGGAAAGGGATCTTTGACTTTTGGTGGATAACAAACTTAATGGTAGCAAGCAGTGCCAGGCGGCAAAAGCCAGAGCCAGCAAGGTATGGTCTAGTATAAAGAGAGGTATGGATTCAAGGGAGGAAAATGTTATTCTCCCGCTTTACAAACCATTGGTAAGGCCTCATTTGGAATATGCAGTACAATTTTGGAATCCTGTGTTCAAAAAGGACATCTTTAAAATGGAAAGGGTTCAGAGAAGGGCAACTAAATTTATAAGAGGATTGGGGGAGCTTGAATATGAAGAGAGACTGGAAAAGTTAAAATTAGGTACACTGGAGAAAAGGCGCTTGTGTGGGGATATAATTACTGTGTATAAATACGCTTGTGAAGGTTCTCATTCATCCAGGTCATGGTATATCTGTTGTATTCAATTAGATCAACTGGACTTGAAATGTAGTTCTTGAAGACGTTTCGCTTGTCATCCGACTGGCTTTCTCAATTCAGAATGACTTGTACAAGAATCTGTGGCTGCAATTATGTACCCTGGAAAATCCCAATTAGCATATCACAGCCAGGTATTAAGGTGTGATTGGATAGTGGCTAAGAGGTGTTTAGGAATGCCCAGAGAAAGGTGTTAAACAGCATTGTACATGGCAGACAGTTGGTGTCAAACCCCCCTACCAGCACAGAAGAGCCAATTCCTCGGGTCAGGACTCAGCCTGTATCTGCATCTTAAGGATAAAGGACATACCTTTGAAGATTGTAATATTAACATACTGGCGAAGGAACGTGACTGGTTCAAGAGAGGTGTTAAGAGGCCATTTATGTGAAAATAAAGAAACCAAGCCTAAATAGAAGTGGGGGGGTTCGACACCAACTGTCGCCATGTACAATGCTGTTTTAACACCTTACTCTGGGCGTTCCTATAACACCTCTTAGCCACTATCCATCACACCCTTAACACCTGGCTGTGATATGCTAATTGGGATTTTCCAGGGTACATAATTGCCACAGATTCTTGTACAAGTCATTCTGAATTGAGAAAGCCGTCGGATGACTAGCGAAACGTCTCAAGATCTACATTTCAAGTCCAGTTGATCTAATGAATACAACAGATATATGTATCCTGTTATTCAATGCTAAAGACTTTCCAATGTATTTATAATAGTTAAAGTTATTTACTAACAAACTTTAAAGAGCATGTCCAACCTCATAACTATAACATATGGTAAATTAAGTTATGAGGGTGGACATGCACGTTAAGAACGTATTCACTAAAGTTCTGGGTTCTTGGAAAATAAGTGTTTATAAACACAGCATTACAAGTATTGTATCTCTGGCCCTGGCTTAGTGATGGCAGCAATTATTTATTGGCCATCCATGGGGTGACGAGAAGGCACACAGCTCTGTGGTTCCCATTCTCTAATAATTCTTCGAAAACAGAACGAGAAAAGCACATCTCCTGATTGTTTGGCCAATCTTTTTTTCGTTTCTCAGCACTAGATCTAGTTTGTAGTTTTATGTCTTTTACTATTAACTATGCTCGTTTCTTTTGGAGTTCGAGGGAGAAATCTGGGAAGTTCGAATTATGGTGTTCTCATAGTGCAGGTCCCCTGAAGTTCTGGTGGAAAGGGATCTTGGAGTTTTGTGGATCTCGATCACTAGCTTTCAGGAGACGTGCAATTAGTGGTCGGGGTCGTGCCCCAGGTACAGTGGTTTTGTGGTATGCGCTCACTCTCTCGACTGCGAAGGTTAGGTGTGAGGTCAGATGCTCCAAATTCGGTTTTCAGCCAACTCTCCAGAAACATTGCTGGGTCCCATCCCTCGGAAGCCAACAAATCTCAAATTTTGTCTGTGTGATTTGTTTTCAAGGTCGTCGACTTAAGTAGTGTGGCTTTAAGTTCTTGGATAGATTTGTAGTTGTGTTCAATTGGGGGAATCGAATCTTCTAGATGTGATATTCTAGATTCGGTTTCACTCACCCTTTGTCTAAGTGTATGCATGTCTTGGCGCAGTAACGACAAGTCAGATTTGACTTCTTCGATTAGAGTGATGAGTGACCTTGTAGATCCCTGTACTGCTGTCAGAATTATATGGCTCTCTTGTATAGCCTTGGAGACAGGATAAGTTCAACCACATGAGATGGGGCTATAGTTGTAGGTGGGCTGCTTGTAGTAGTTAGGGGTGAGTTTCCATTGGGAGGTATGGGTTTGTGGCCAGGTGCACTAGTGGACTTGTAGTTTTTCCCCGCATGTGCTCGCATGTTCCCTTTGCTGACCCCCCTCTACATTCATATTCATGTTCATGTGCCATGGAGGATTGTGGGTTAGATTTGTGGCCTGCCGCACGGTCATTTCCTCTGCTTCCACTCTGCTCTCTGCATTCCCCCCTGACCTGGTGTGTAGATGGTAAATGCCGCAAAGCAGGGGTCGCGGCTTTTTCTCCCACGTGGCTCTCCCCCTTGGCTCCTTTCACAAACCCTCTAACTTTTCCGCTGCTTTCTGTGCTTTTGTTCTGGTCATCCCGGAGTTAGCAGGTAGTCTACATTTTTGCGGGTTTGTGACCCCTTTAAGTGGATTTTAGCCCGATTACTTGTGCTTTAGGCTCACTTCGTTGCCTACTAGCTCCGCACCGTAACAAGTAACCTTTAAAGGTTTAAAGGGTCACTATACTCACTGAAACAATTTTACATTTTCTGACTCCACTTTTATCTGTGCTGTTTGTCATTACGGAGTACTAACTTTGTCATTAAGTGAGTACTCCTTATTCCCCCCCCCACCTCCCAACCTCCCTTACTCACTGAATTCTTGTAGTGTCTGCGACAATTTAAGTTTTGCACAGCCTCACCATAAACACTGCTCTGCTTACACTTCCTCGCCCAGCCTTCTTTTCTCGCTGATTCTCTTAAATGTTGCAGAAAGTGTGCTGGCTGGCAGGCAAGAAGTCAGGCACGGGACACATAGTATAATTTCACTTCTGGAGTGTAAGGTCTTTCCTTGTAAATGCTGTGTTTTGAAATTATGGTTTCTCAGAATCTACAGCTTTGGAGCAGTGGGATCTTACTGTATCTAAAAATTCAATTCTTAGAGTAAGTTACCCTTTAAAAATGAACTTACCTCCCATGTTCATTCCATCCTCATCCAAGTCCTCCCACTGTCATATCGAGCTTCTTTTTAGGATCAGACAAGATGGTAAAGGCCTCTCCCACTTCTTTAAATTTCTTCTCTTCCTCTTTTTGAACTTCTGTTGTGGCCCCACTGTGTCGGTCTAAAGGAAAGTTTAAATGATTTGTTAAAAACTAATAGATAAAGCAGTCAAAAGATATCCTTAATCCATAGCTGGGCTACATATGTTGGTAGCTGGGGATAAAGCATGAAGGGACAGTGCACACATGGTCAGGACTCTAGGTCAGTACAGAGAGATTGGATCTGCCTGGAACTCTGCAATGTCCATCTGGGGTTTGTTTTCTGTAATAGGCAACTTATTAACCCTTCTCACACTGAAGGACCTGTTATTGCAAACAAACCCAGATGGACATTGCACTTAGTTTAACAGTAAGGTCAGGGGGCAGTGAGGGGTGCAGTGAGGCGTGCTGGGGGTCAGTGAGGGGTACATGGGTAGTGAGGGGTACATAGGGGCAGTGAGGGGTACAGGGGTGCCTGTTTTACACTCAATGCAACATCCATCTGGAGTTTTCAGTAACACATGTTCTCTGGCTTCTTCCACATACTCATAACCCCCCAGTTTCATTTCCCAGCATTATCAAGCCCTCCAGTTCATTTCCCAGCGTTGTCAAGCCCTCCAGTTCATTACCCAGCGTTGTCAAGCCCTCCAGTTCATTACCGCAGCGTTGTCAGCCCTCCAGTTCATTACGCAGCGTTGTCAAGCCCTCCAGTTATTACGCAGCGCTATCAAGCCTCCAGTTCATTAGCAGCGACTATCAGCCATCAGCCCTCCAGTCATTACGCAGCGCTATCAAGCCCTCCAGTTCATTACGCAGCGCTATCAAGCCCTCCAGTTCATTACGCAGCGCTATCAAGCCCTCCAGTTCATTACGCAGCGCTATCAAGCCCTCCAGTTAATTACGCAGCGTTATCAAGCCCCCAGTTCATTTCCCAGCGATTTCAAGCCCTCCAGTTCATTTCCCAGCGTTACCAAGCCCTCCAGTTCATTACCCAGCGTATCAACCCCTCCAGTTCATTACCCAGCGTTACAAGCCCTCTCATTCATTACCAGCGTTTCAAGCCCTCCAGTTCATTACCCAGCGTTATCAAGCCTCCCAGTTCATTACCCAGCGTTATCAAGCCCTCCATTTCATTACCCACGTTATCAAGCCCTCCAGTTCATTACCCGCGTTATCAAGCCCTCCAGTTCATTACCAGCGTATCAAGCCCTCATTCATTACGCTCGTTATCAGCCCTCCAGTTCATTACGCAGCGTTACAAGCCCTCCAGTTAATTACGCAGCGTTATCAAGCCTCCAGTTAATTACGCAGCGTTATCAAGCCCCCAGTTCATTTCCCACCGCTATCATGCACTCCAGTTCATTACCCAGCGTTATCAAGCCTTTCGTTCATTAGCTAGTGTAGTCAGCTCAACAATTATAAATGGCAGAAGTGGTCTTTAAAGGGAAAGTCCAGACCTAAATGAAAACTTATATACAGGTAAATCCCCCCCCAAAACCCTAAACGGTAATAGTTTGAAATCATACGTTTACCTGAATCCTGCACAATGTCCTGTTTCCCGTTTCTGCTTCCTGGTTCTTCCAGTTAGTAACTGTCAGTTATGGATTTGACAGTTACATCACAGCCAATGACTGAATGTTAATCCAGAGTCTGCCTCTTCTGAGCATGCCCAGGCTCAGTACAGGTTTTTAAATTGCTCAGTTTCCATGAGGCCTCGAGAAGCATAGCAGGCTACAGTAATGAATTCATAGGACAAACTATGATATATCAACATATTTTAAAGAGGCCATACTTTCTAAAAGATGTTCTTATGAAGGTGGAGTTGTCCTTTAAAATGGGAATTACCTCAAAGTGGGTGTGATTTTAAAAAGTGGGTGTGGTCAAAAAAAATTGCTGCACGCTTATGCACACGGCCGCACACCTTCAATATGTCCCTCTTTGACTTTCCAAATGTTGGGAGGTATGCAACCTGTTATTTTACTATTTCAATTAGATTTTTAGCCTCCACCAACACAAACACTGTTTTTTAAAACAAACTCAGTATGAAAACTTCTGTATACAACCCTTCTATTTTTGTGTATACAAAATTCTCCCAGACCATATAGTTATGGATATAGAATACACCCCTTTAATTTTGCACTCAAGTGTACAACACTGGCAGTCAGATCTCAACTTGTTCCCTTAATTTTCATGATGTGTGAATGCACAGCAAGAGAATACATGGTGGATTAGGTTAGTTATAGATAGGTTGTGCAGGTGACTCAAGTATATGTATAAAATTAGAGCAAAATTTTGGTAAAATCAGATTAATAAATAGTCGGAATACATAAAATATGTGTATTAAGCCTTTAACTTACGTCTTGGTGTGTTCCTATTATTCCCAATAGTCAAAAATGGGGGTGTCACATTAAAAATGGTAATCAAGATAAAAGAAAATATCTATGGTAAATTCTGTGCTGTGATCTACACAGAGTTGAATCAACGTGTTTTGATACAGCAGTAGCTTCATCAGGATCCTGCAGTGATCCAACACTGTCTTTGTAGATCACAGCAGATACTTATCATAGATATTGCCTTTTATCTTGATTGCTATTTTTACATCACCATTTTAATAATTTTGCTTAACAAGTCTTTTTACTACTTAAGCGTGAGACCAGTCCTTGTCTGTGAAAAAAGAATATAAAAAAAAAAATAATATTAACAGACCGTATATTAAAATGTTAACAGACCGTGTGGACCAGCCACTATTGACCAATTGGGAATAATAGGAATATGACGAGATGCAAGTTAAAGGCTAAATACACATATTTTAATATATTCTGACTTATTTTTTATATGATTTTTTTTACTGATTTTAACAGCATTTTTATCTCTTGATTTTATTTCTATACTTGAGTTTCCTGATCTGATCTACAACTAACCTAATCTACCTTATACAAGTGGAGGGAAAAGCTTTGCTGCGACTCAAACAATCATAGGATACCAGACCACTGGCACTGAGAGCATAAGATAAATCGAATCCACACAGAGAATATATAGTGAAACTCTGAATATGTTACCATCCCATTACCTGGATGGTGCATTAATGCTCGTTTCCTGTATGCTTTCTTAATTTCATCCTCTGATGCATTCTTATCCACACCTAGTATCTTGTAGTAATCTTTTCTCTTGCTCTTTTTCAGTTCCAGCTGTGCATTCTTAAGAAGCTGCTTGTGTTCTACAAAGAAAAGAATTAGAGTGCAAGGGTGGTTGGTTACAAGAGCTTTATTGTCTATTCTTACACTGTCTTTATGGTGCAAATATAGTAAACACGAGAGGGCTCTTCATGGTACCCGTCAAAACTCCCTTCTTTTATAAACGCAAAACAACAAAACACTGTGTTAATGTGTATTCAAATGGTTCCATGCTTGGCTCACATTCACAGCAAGATTATCAAAAGTAATAATTTAAAATGCTGGAATTAGACAACTATGTCAAGAATTACATTGGAATCACTGAGGAGAACTGTATCCCAATTGCACATAAAAACAGGCTTTATGAAAACTCCCACCATTACTCAGAGCCTACTCTTAAAGACCCAGTTATGTTTGAAAACAAAGTCTCTGCCATTCTGCAAACCAAGCAGTACTGTTAGCTGTGGGAAAAAATGGAAAACTTTCTCCTCATTTTTCAAAAAGTAGCCTTATACATGATCTATTTATTTGTGCAAAGAGCTGCCCTTATATATCCAGGTTCTGACATCACTCCTGGAGATGCAGAAATAACAGAAGTAACATTATTATCACGATTAAAATGCTAAGGGTTATCTGTCCATGTGAGGTTTATTAAGTTTGATCAGGGTCTGACCCGGCGCACGATGTGTACGCGAACGGCCGTTTCAGCTGATAACCGGCTGTGAATGGGCACTTTATCGGCCGAAACAGCCGCTTGTTCGAGATCCGCCCTTGGATTGGGCAACGATCTCTGATTGATCGATATCATCCAAAACGCTTGTTTGTACATATCGTGGGTCTGCACCTGCGATCGCACGCGCGTATGAACCTTTATATTTCCATCAGTTATCTATTTTGGATAAAAAAAATCTACATTCTTAATTTTAAATCAGCAGTTCTATCTATTGGATAAGCATGCATCATATTAGATTTTCAAACTGCACCACGTGAAAATGAATATATGCTTCTCCTCTAATAGGGCCATTCATATTAATTTATATTATTAGCTGGACTCGCCTTTTGTGCTTTCTGTCTGATAAACCTTTTCGTAGTCCCTCACTGCTTCTTCATATTCTCTGTGTCTGTATAACTGCACAAGGGAGAATTAAAGAACATTTGAAACAACTGCAGAATCCAGAACATGTGTTTATTATGCGTGTCCATGAGACCATCTAGTTCAACTCAAATGCTGATTGGTATTTATTACAAAAAAAAGAGCTGGAGGCCACATAGAAGTTCAGGCAGACAAAAGAACAACAAATAAAACGTCCACCTTTATGTCAATATATTATTTTACTAGCCAATATTAAATTTAAAAGTGAAAAACATAATCCAAAAGGGAACAGAACTAGAGATCTGAAGAGTCATAATTGGCAACTTGTTGCCTCCTCCAACATCTACTTCAATTGTCAAGAAGCATAATCATATAAAAAAAAAACATAGCAAAAGCAAAAATCTGGGACATAGCGTATTAGATTTCTTACCACTGTGCTCCTCAAGTATGCTTTGATGTAAGTCTCATCCAGTTTTACCGCATTTGTACAGTCCTCAATGCTTTGCATACATTTTTAAGCTGTGGTAAGAAAACAAGCAAACAACACAACAAATTCATTGTTTTGGTGTTCTGTTCTACCAGAAAGTCTCCTAAAATAAGCTTAATCTTAAGCAGTACAAAAACTACAGAGAAATATGCTATTACTTGGATAACAAAAAACAATTAGTGTCAGAGATATAGAGACAAACAAGTGATAAAACAGGAACCAGGAGTTCACTTGGAATCCAACAAATAAATTTGGGCAAAGATATTCACAGCACCCACTTGCACAGTTCAAACTAACGTTCCCCCTCTGCGATAGGTTTGGTTCCGGTTTGCTTCATTACTGACACTATAGTTCCTGGTTAAACACATAATAGTTTTTCTCTGTAATTTATGTACTGCTGAAGATTTTGTTAAATATTATTCACACCATTTCTGGCAGGAAAAGGCAAATCAGTCTAGGATTTCCTCGTAAACCTTCCTACAACAAACAAGGGGCACATTTAGCAAAATTATGTTGTTTATGCAAAATGTTTACTTTTAATGAAGTAACCCTTCAAGTTCTCCAACTCTGTGCTAGCCATGAGTTAAAGGGGTTAATTTGCCATAGCAGATTCTTACCTTTGCATTGACAGTGCCGCGGTTACAGTACAGTTTGGCATTTGTTTTGATATTATTAGGATCTATGTTGAGTTGCTCGAGTAAAGTCTGTGTGCAAGTTCAAAATTGCCATCTTTAAAAGCTTGGTTACCTTCTTCCTTTTTGGCTTTGAGAGCTTTGCATTCTTAAAAAAGCATAGATCTTATTAGTATAGAAAAGTATGTAGTGCCATATTAGTCCAATATTGACTGCACACACAGTACTTTTTTGCAGCTTGAGATGCCCTGAGGTGAGACACTGTTACGTCTTCCCAGTCATTGGTTCCCAAGGTGGGAATTTATATGTTCCATTTACTTATTTGTTAGACATGTCCATGACCGACTTGGTATCTTCCAGGTTTGCATATATTCGGGAGACACGTTTCCTTTCCATTCCTTTTTTCAGTATCTGAACAATTGGGTGGCATACTATAGGGATTTAAAGGAATAGTTCACACAAAAAGTGAACTATCCTTTAAAGCAGTGATTGAAGACCGGGAGGTAAAGGACCTATTCCTTACCTTCCGTTCTTCAATCACTTCACCAAGATCCAGGACCGAAGGTAGTTTAATTACTTCGCCACGATCCACCGCTGCTCCACTGATAACAGCCAACTGCTTCCTGGTTTAGTTCGACTATAGAGCGCAAAAGAATAGTGTGACCTATTCCTTTAAGGCTTTGGATTCAGACAGTATCTTAGCTGAATGTATCTAAATAAAAATGTATCTGTGATGTCATAAACGATCTTTCATGTCTGAAAAGACCATGAACACATTACTATTTATAATTTGTGAAAAGTATTTAATACCTTTGCGTTCCCATACCTCAGACCAGAAAAGATGCCAGTCTAGGGTATTTTTTATTATGCCAGAGTGGAGATTTGCCAGTGACACCATCTACTACTTCGACATTTTGTTACAACCTGCCAAATCTTATGTTGTGGGTATATAGTACGGTACCCCCCTCCAATGATTTTATTTTGTTTTGTTTCTAAAAATACAACTGGTTCAGAGAGCAAGTAAGCTTGTAACATACATTCCTGTCTATATTGATGGAGGTGGAGTATCCTGGGGGGAAGAATCACCCAGCTTTGGAAATATTTAAGCTGACTGGCTAAATAATAATGGTAAACGTTCGGCAGGGCCAAGCCTGCTAATGTTTTGGCTTTGTAGGATTCTAAGCTTGTTTGGGGCTCTTCCAGACCCCCACAAAATGAGATAAACGGTATGAGGAATAATCTACTGTGTTAGAGCGCATACGAGTTTTGGGAGTATTATGATTTTGATTAGATTAACACTTCCTATCAGGTTGGAAATGGTCTCCAAACTGGAGTTTAGTTTTGATTAAAACTAGGAGATAGTATATATTTTTTTGAAGGAACTCGCCAGGGTTTTTTGTGATTATGCCTACATATTTGAACTCGCACCACCGGGATACACCCCTAAACAATGGGGGTAGTGAAATGGGTTGATCGATGGGAAAATGCGGATTTGTCCCAGTTTATGAGTAACCCTGAATATGGACCAAACCCAGCCACAATATTGTATGCCGAGCTTAGGGATTCAGTTGGGTCGCTAAATATAAAATCAAGTCATCTGCATATAAGCTTAATAAGAAGTGTGAGCTCCTAAACTTAGGCCCCATATGTTTGGTGAAAGTGAAGTCTTATAATAGCTTAAGGGCATGTCCACCCCCAAAACTATATCCCCCCCAACTACTCTGGCCCCACCATGTAATGTATTTTTAATCCTTACCTCACATCCCAGCCCATAGGGTTCTCCTGTGTCCCCCCCCCCCAAAGTGCCAAAACTGCCCACCAAGCTAGCAGGGCTCTGCCTCCTACCTTGCCTCAGGTAGATATTTGCCATGCGTACTGCAGCCCTTCTCCCCCCTCCCTCTCCCTCCCGTTCTACAATCCCTCCCCTAGCATAAAACCCCTGTAATGTTTGTTCCCCCTGTCTCCCAGCCCCAACCGCATATTTTTATTTTCAAAAAGCTCCCCAAACTCTTACTTACCTCTCCTCTTCCTATGCTGCACTGAATGACCGGCAGCCGCGTCCGTGATTGGCTGCCGCTCAGCCAATCACAGACGCGGCTGCCGGTCCCGCCCCTCTCTTGCATTTTTCCGCAAGCAGAGGGCCGGAGCGCGGGGGAGGAAAGAGGGGAGGTAAGTAGAGTTTGGGGGGCTTTTTAAAAAAAAAAAATTTTGCTCTCCTCTCTACTGGTAAGTTTCGGGATATTGGAGCTTACCAAGAAAATTCAAGCTGCTCCTGGGTGGCTGTGCATTTTGTGGTGTATAATAATAATATTGTGAACACTGCTACAATATCTGAAGTGTGGGTGAGTGTCTCACCCATGTGAGAGTGAATGGCTGGGATATTGTTCTGGCCCATAAGCCAGTGTTAATCGAGCTAACAATTTGGCTGACTCATTTCCGTGCTCAAAGCGTTGTTTAAGGAAAAATTTCCATGTGCCTTTCAGTTAGTATATGTTGTATAGAGATTCCGCCAGTGTCCAGGCATCCTTAGTTTCTGGGTAGGTTTTTTATGTAAGCAACTTCTGTTGCTGTAAAGTTGTTGCTAATTGAGATTCGTCTTTTGCTGCAGTTCTTTTGATACCACTGGGGATGAGATCTGGTGTTGGAGCAGTTTGAGCAGAAATGGATTTATTCTATGTCGTCTGGTGAGTGAGGTATTCAATTGATCAGCAATATCACTATAGAAATTGGGGAGTGGTCTGAGATTCCCCTGGATAGGTGTCACCCCAATGACGCAAGAGTTGCTCAATCTATTTGTAAACACGTAATCTATGCAGGATGAGTGGATGAGTAACATGTATATTCTTTCTTCTTGGGTACCTGATCCTCCAGTTAGTTACGGAGGATGGCGATAAAGCAAATGTCTTGAATATTTTTTCCCCACTGTATACACTAAAGAAGATCCAAGTACAGATATCAGAGTATAGTAGCAATAATCATATAAAAGATGCAGTGCACTTTGGTTACCAGGATATGGTACAATGTAGAGTTAGGACCCTGCACACCTTACCAAAAAGGCAAATCATTTTTAAATCCAATACATCCTCGGGTGCTTAGGGGCTAGTTCAGTTTATCTAGGCCATTGTTTCTTATTTTTGCAGATTCCCTCATGTCCAGATGTGTGCCTCTGGATTGGAAAAAGGCTGATTTTGTTCCAATATCCAAAAAGGTAGTCACTCACAGCCGGGTAATTACAGGCCTGTAAGTTTAACTTTAGTGGTGGGGAAGATACTGGAGTTTAATAAGGGAACATATTCTAGAGAAAGTTTCAAGGACTGACATTCAATAGTAACCAGCATGGATTTAGGAGGAATAATCTTGTCAAACTAACTTGCTTGGATTTTATGAGGAAGCAAGTAGAAATTTAGACTCTGGCATAGCAGTAGATGTAGTTTACTTGGATTTTGCACAGGCTTTTGATGCAGTCCCCCAAAGCCGACTAATGTAAAGCTAAGGTCTGTTGGTCTAGAAAGGCACGTTTGTACATGGATAGAAAAATTGGTTAATGAATAGGATGCAGAGTAGTTGTTAATGGGGCTTCATCATTATGGAATAAATGCTAAGAGGGTGCCACAGGGTTCTGTGTTGGGGCTGCTTCTATTTAATGATTTATTAATGATTTGGAAGTGGGTATTGTCAAGCAAGTTTCTGTGTTTGCTGACGACACAAAACTTTGTCCACCATTAAAAACTTCAGAGGATGTGCAATCTTTGCAGGGGGATATAGATAGATTGTCACATTGGCTGCTAAGTGGTGTAGATGAGATTCAATGTTGATAAATGTAAGTGATGCATTTTGGACTTAAAAATCCATGTGCTGCTTATACTATAAATGGCTCTGTGTTAAGTGAATCCCTGTTGGAAAGGGATCTTTGACTTTTGGTGGATAACAAACTAATGGTAGCAAGCAGTGCCAGGCGGCAAAAGCCAGAGCCAGCAAGGTATGGTCTAGTATAAAGAGAGGTATGGATTCAAGGGAGGAAAATGTTTTCTCCCGCTTTACAAACCATTGGTAAGGCCTCATTTGGAATATGCAGTACAATTTTGGAATCCTGTGTTCAAAAAGGACATCTTTAAAATGGAAAGGGTTCAGAGAAGGGCAACTAAATTTATAAGAGGATTGGGGGAGCTTGAATATGAGAAGAGACTGGAAAAGTTAAAATTAGGTACACTGGAGAAAAGGCGCTTGTGTGGGGATATAATTACTGTGTATAAAACCTTGTGAAGGTTCTCATTCTCCAGGTCATGGTATATCTGTTGTATTCAATTAGATCAACTGGACTTGAAATGTAGTTCTTGAAGACGTTTCGCTTGTCATCCGACTGGCTTTCTCAATTCAGAATGACTTGTACAATCGTGGCAATTATGTACCCTGGAAAATCCCAATTAGCACAAGCCAGGTATTAAGGGTGTGATTGGATAGTGGCTAAGAGGTGTTATAGAATCCCAGAGAAAGGTGTTAAAAACGCATTGTACATGGCAGACAGTTGGTGTCAAACCCCCCTACCAGCACAGAAGAGCCAATTCCTCGGGTCAGGACTCAGCCGTGTATCTGCATCTTAAGGATAAAGGACATACCTTTGAAGATTGTATATTAACATACTGGCGAAGGAACGTGACTGGTTCAAGAGAGGTGTTAAGGAGGCCATTTATGTGAAAATAAGAAACCAAGCCTAAATAGAAGTGGTGGGGGGGTTCGACACCAACTGTCTGCCATGTACAATGCTGTTTTAACACCTTACTCTGGGCGTTCCTATAACACCTCTTAGCCACTATCCAATCACACCCTTAACACCTGGCTGTGATATGCTAATTGGGATTTTCCAGGGTACATAATTGCCACAGATTCTTGTACAAGTCATTCTGAATTGAGAAAGCCAGTCGGATGACTAGCGAAACGTCTTCAAGATCTACATTTCAAGTCCAGTTGATCTAATTGAATACAACAGATATATGTATCCTGTTATTTCAATGCTTAAAGACTTTCCAATGTATTTATAATAGTTAAAAGTTAATTTACTAACAAACATTTAAAGAGCATGTCCAACCTCATAACTTAATAACATATGGTAAAATTAAGTTATGAGGGTGGACATGCACGTTAAGAACGTATTCACTAAAGTTCTGGGTTCTTGGAAAATAAGTGTTTATAAACACAGCATTACAAGTATTGTATCTCTGGCCCATGGCTTAGTGATGGCAGCAATTATTTATTGGCCATCCATTGGGGTGACGAGAAGGCACACAGCTCTGTGGTTCCCATTCTCTAATAATTCTTCGAAAACAGAAACGAGAAAAGCACATCTCCTGATTGTTTGGCCAATCTTTTTTTCGTTTCTCAGCACTAGATCTAGTTTGTAGTTTTATGTTCTTTACTATTAACTATGCTCGTTTCTTTTGGAGTTCGAGGGAGAAATCTGGGAAGATTCGAATTATGGTGTTCTCATGAGTCAGGTCCCCTGAAGTTCTGGTGGAAAGGGATCTTGGAGTTTTGGTGGATCTCGATCACTAGCTTTCAGGAGACGTGCAATTAGTGGTCGGGGTCGTGCCCCAGGTACAGGTGGTTTTGCTGGTATGCGCTGCACTCTCTCGACTGCGAAGGTAGGTGTGAGGTCAGATGCTCCAAATTCGGTTTTCAGCCAACTCTCCAGAAACATTGCTGGGTCCCATCCCTCTGGAAAGCCAACAAATCTCAAATTTTGTCTGTGTGATTTGTTTTCAAGGTCGTCGAGCTTAAGTAGTGTGGCTTTAAGTTCTTTGGATAGATTTGTAGTTGTAGGTTCAATTGGGGGAATCGAATCTTCTAGATGTGATATTCTAGATTCGGTTTCACTCACCCTTTGTCTAAGTGTATGCATGTCTTGGCGCAGTAACGACAAGTCAGATTTGACTTCTTCGATTAGAGTGATGAGTGACCTTGTAGATCCCTGTACTGCTGTCAGAAGTTGTATATGGCTCTCTTGTATAGCCTTGGAGACAGGATAATGTTCAACCACATGAGATGGGGCTATAGTTGTAGGTGGGCTGCTTGTAGTAGTTAGGGGTGAGTTGTCCATTGGGAGGTATGGGTTTGTGGCCAGGTGCACTAGTGGATCTTGTAGTTTTTCCCCTGCATGTGCTCGCATGTTCCCTTATGCTGACCCCCCTCTACATTCATATTCATGTTCATGTGCCATGGAGGATTGTGGGTTAGATTTGTGGCCTGCCGGCACGGTCATTTCCTCTGCTTCCACTCTGCTCTCTGCATTCCCCCACTGACCTGGTGTGTAGATGGTAAATGCCGCAAAGCAGGGGTCGCGGCTTTGTCTCCCACGTGGCTCTCCCCCTTGGCTCCTTTCACAAACCTCTAACTTTTCCGCTGCTTTCTGTGCTTTTGTTCTGGTCATCCCGGAGTTGAGCAGGTAGTCTACATTTTTGCGCGGTTTGTGACCCCTTTTAAGTGGATTTTAGCCCGATTACTTGTGCTTTAGGCTCACTTCGTTGCCTACTAGCTCCGCACCGTAACAAGTAACCTTTAAAGGTTTAAAGGGTCACTATACTCACTGAAACAATTTTACATTTTCTGACTCACATATTTATCTGTGCTTGTTTTGTCATTACGGAGTACTAACTTTTGTCATTAAGTGAGTACTCCTTATTCCCCCCCCCAACCTCCCAACCTCCCTTACTCACTGAATTCTTGTAGTGTCTGCGACAATTATAAGTTTTGCACAGCCTCACCATAAACACTGCTCTGCTTACACTTCCTCGCCCAGCCTTCTTTTCTCTGCTGATTCTCTTAAATGTTGCAGAAAGTGTGCTGGCTGGCAGGCAAAGAAGTCAGGCACGGGACACATAGTATAATTTCAGCTTCTGGAGTGTAAGGTCTTTCCTTGTAAATGCTGTGTTTTGAAATTATGGTTTCTCAGAATCTACAGCTTTGGAGCAGTGGGATCTTACTGTATCTAAAATTCAATTCTTAGAGTAAAGTTACCCTTTAAAAATGAACTTACCTCCCATGTTCATTCCATCCTCATCCAAGTCCTGCCCACTGTCATATCGAGCTTTCTTTTTAGGATCAGACAAGATGGTAAAGGCCTCTCCCACTTCTTTAAATTTCTTCTCTTCCTCTTTTTGAACTTCTGTTGTGGCCCCACTGTGTCGGTCTAAAGGAAAGTTTAAATGAGTTTAAAAACTAATAGATAAAGCAGTCAAAAGATATCCATTAATCCATAGCTGGGCTACATATGTTGGTAGCTGGGGATAAAGCATGAAGGGACAGTGCACACATGGTCTAGGACTCTAGGTCAGTACAGAGAGAGATTGGATCTGCCTGGAACTCTGCAATGTCCATCTGGGGTTTGTTTTCTGTAATAGGCAACTTATTAACCCTTCTCACACTGAAGGACCTGTTATTGCAAACAAACCCCAGATGGACATTGCACTTAGTTTAACAGTAAGGTACAGGGGGCAGTGAGGGGTGCAGTGAGGCGTGCTGGGGGTCAGTGAGGGGTACATGGGGGTAGTGAGGGGTACATAGGGGCAGTGAGGGGTACAGGGGTGCCTGTTTTACACTCAATGCAACATCCATCTGGAGTTTTCAGTAACAGCATGTTCTCTGGCTTCTTCCACATACTCATAAGCCCCCCAGTTCATTTCCCAGCATTATCAAGCCCTCCAGTTCATTTCCCAGCGTTGTCAAGCCCTCCAGTTCATTACCCAGCGTTGTCAAGCCCTCCAGTTCATTACGCAGCGTTGTCAAGCCCTCCAGTTCATTACGCAGCGCTATCAAGCCCTCCAGTTCATTACGCAGCGCTATCAAGCCCTCCAGTTCATTACGCAGCGCTATCAAGCCCTCCAGTTCATTACGCAGCGCTATCAAGCCCTCCAGTTCATTACGCAGCGCTATCAAGCCCTCCAGTTCATTACGCAGCGCTATTCAAGCCCCTCCAGGTTCATTTACGCCAGCGATAACAAGCCCTCCAGTTAATTACGCAGCGTTATCAAGCCCCCAGTTCATTTCCCAGCGATTTCAAGCCCTCCAGTTCATTTCCCAGCGTTACCAAGCCCTCCAGTTCATTACCCAGCGTTATCAAGCCCTCCAGTTCATTACCCAGCGTTATCAAGCCCTTCAGTTCATTACCCAGCGTTATCAAGCCCTCCAGTTCATTACCCAGCGTTATCAAGCCCTCCAGTTCATTACCCAGCGTTATCAAGCCCTCCAGTTCATTACCCAGCGTTATCAAGCCCTCCAGTTCATTACCCAGCGTTATCAAGCCCTCCAGTTCATTACCCAGCGTTATCAAGCCCTCCAGTTCATTACCCAGCGTTATCAAGCCCTCCAGTTCATTACGCAGCGTTATCAAGCCCTCCAGTTAATTACGCAGCGTTATCAAGCCCTCCAGTTAATTACGCAGCGTTATCAAGCCCCCAGTTCATTTCCCACCGCTATCATGCACTCCAGTTCATTACCCAGCGTTATCAAGCCTTTCAGTTCATTAGCTAGTGTAGTCAGCTCAACAATATAAAATGGCAGAAGTGGTCTTTAAAGGGAAAGTCCAGACCTAAATGAAAACTTATATACAGGTAAATCCCCCCCCAAAACCCTAAACGGTAATAGTTTGAAATCTATACGTTTAACCTGAAATCCTGCACAATGTCCTGTTTCCCGTTTCTGCTTCCTGGTTCTTCCAGTTAGTAACTGTCAGTTATGGATTGACAGTTGACATCACAGCCAATGACTGAATGTTATCAGAGTCTGCCTCTTCTGAGCATGCCCAGGCTCAACAGGTTTTTAAATTGCTCAGTTCCATGAGGCCTCGAGAAGCATAGCAGGCATACAGTAATGAATTCATAGGACAAACTATGATATATCAACATATTTTAAGAGGCCATACTTTCTAAAAGATGTTCTTATGAAGGTGGAGTTGTCCTTTAAAAGGGAATTACCTCAAAGGGGGTGTGATTTTAAAAAGTGGGTGTGGTCAAAAAAAATTGCTGCACGCTTATGCACACGGCCGCACACCTTCATATGTCCCTTTGGACTTTCCAAATGTTGGGAGGTATGCAACAGTTATTTTACTATTTACAATTAAGATATTTAGCCTCCACCAACACAAACACTGTTTTTTAAAACAAACTCAGTATGAAAACTTCTGTATACAACCCTTCTATTTTTGTGTATACAAAATTCTCCCAGACCATATAGTTATGGTTATATAGAAATACACCCCTTTAATTTTGCACTCAAGTGTACAACACTGGCAGTCAGATCTCAACTTGTTCCCTTAATTTTCATGATGTGTGAATGCACAGCAAAGAGAATACATGGTGGATTAGGTTAGTTATAGATAGGTTGTGCAGGTGACTCAAGTATATGTATAAAATTAAGAGCAAAATTTTGGTAAAATCAGATTAATAAATAAGTCGGAATACATAAAAATATGTGTATTAAGCCTTTAACTTACGTCTTGGTGTGTTCCTATTATTCCCAATAAGTCAAAAATGGGGGTGTCACATTAAAAATGGTAATCAAGATAAAAGAAAATATCTATGGTAAATATCTGTGCTGTGATCTACACAGAGTTGAATCAACGTGTTTTGATACAGCAGTAGCTTCATCAGGATCCTGCAGTGATCCAACACTGTCTTTGTAGATCACAGCAGATACTTATCATAGATATTGCCTTTTATCTTGATTGCTATTTTTACATCACCATTTTAATAATTTTGCTTAAACAAGTCTTTTTACTACTTAAGCGTGAACCAGTCCTTGTCTGTGAAAAAAGAATATTAAAAAAAAAAATAATATTAACAGACCGTATATTAAAATGTTAACAGACCGTGTGGACCAGCCACTATTGACCAATTGGGAATAATAGGAATATGACGAGATGCAAGTTAAAGGCTAAATACACATATTTTAATATATTCTGACTTATTTTTTATATGATTTTTTTTATCTGATTTTAACAGCATTTTTATCTCTTGATTTTATTTCTATACTTGAGTTTCCTGATCTGATCTACAACTAACCTAATCTACCTTATACAAGTGGAGAAAAAGCTTTGCTGCGACTCAAACAATCATAGGATACCAGACCACTGGCACTGAGAGCATAAGATAAATCGAATCCACACAGAGAATATATAGTGAAACTTCTGAATATGTTACCATCCCATTACCTGGATGGTGCATTAATGCTCGTTTCCTGTATGCTTTCTTAATTTCATCCTCTGATGCATTCTTATCCACACCTAGTATCTTGTAGTAATCTTTTCTCTTGCTCTTTTTCAGTTCCAGCTGTGCATTCTTAAGAAGCTGCTTGTGTTCTACAAAGAAAAGAATTAGAGTGCAAGGGTGGTTGGTTACAAAGAGCTTTATTGTCTATTCTTACACTGTTCTTTATGGTGCCAAATATAGTAAACACAGAGAGGGCTCTTCATGGTACCCGTCAAAACTCCCTTCTTTTATAAACGCAAAACAACAAAACACTGTGTTAATGTGTATTCAAATGGTTCCATGCTTGGCTCACATTCACAGCAAGATTATCAAAAGTAATAATTTAAAATGCTGGAATTAGACAACTATGTCAAGAATTACATTGGAATCACTGAGGAGAACTGTATCCCAATTGCACATAAAAACAGGCTTTATGAAAACTCCCACCATTACTCAGAGCCTACTCTTAAAGACCCAGTTATGTTTGAAAACAAAGTCTCTGCCATTCTGCAAACCAAGCAGTACTGTTAGCTGTGGGAAAAAATGGAAAACTTTCTCCTCATTTTTCAAAAAGTAGCCTTATCAATGATCTATTTATTTGTGCAAAGAGCTGCCCTTATATATCCAGGTTCTGACATCACTCCTGGAGATGCAGAAATAACAGAAGTAACATTATTATCACGATTAAAATGCTAAGGGTTATCTGTCCATGTGAGGTTTATTAAGGTTTGATCACGGGTGCTGACCCGGCGCACGATGTGTACGCGAACGGCCGTTTCAGCTGATAACCGGCTGTGAATGGGCACTTTATCGGCCGAAACAGCCGCTTGTTCAGAGATCCGCCCTTGGATTGGGCAACGATCTCTGATTGATCGATATCATCCAAAACGCTTGTTTGTACATATCGTGGGTCTGCACCTGCGATCGCACGCGCGTATGAACCTTTATATTTCCATCAGTTATCTATTTTGAGTAAAAAAAAATCTACATTCTTAATTTTAAATCAGCAGTATCTATCTATTGGATAAGCATGCCATATTAGATTTTCAAACTGCACCACGTGAAAATGAATATATGCTTCTCCTTCTAATAGGGCCATTCATATTAATTTATATTAGTAGCTGGACTCGCCTTTTGTGCTTTCTGTCTGATAAACCTTTTCGTAGTCCCTCACTGCTTCTTCATATTGCTCTGTGTCTGTATAACTGCAACAAGGGAGAATTAAAGAACATTTGAAACAACTGCAGAATCCAAGAACATGTGTTTATTATGCGTGTCCATGAGACTCATCTAGTTCAAGCTCAAATGCTGATTGGTATTTATTACAAAAAAAAGACTGGATGGCCACATAGAAGTTCAGGCAGACAAAAGAACAACAATATAAAACGTCCACCTTTATGTCAATATATTATTTTACTAGCCAATATTAAATTTAAAAGTGAAAAACATAATCCAAAAGGGAACAGAACTAGAGATCTGAAGAGTCATAATTGGCAACTTGTTGCCTCCTCCAACATCTACTTCAATTGTCAAGAAGCATAATCAATAATAAAAAAAAAACATAGCAAAAGCAAAATCTGGGACATAGCGTATTAAGATTTCTTACCACTGTGCTCTCCTCAAGTATGCTTTGATGTAAGTCTCATCCAGTTTTACCGCATTTGTACAGTCCTCAATTGCTTTGCATACATTTTTAAGCTGTGGTAAGAAAACAAGCAAACAACACAACAAATTCATTGTTTTGGTGTTCTGTTCTACCAGAAAGTTCTCCTAAAATAAGCTTAATCTTAAGCAGTACAAAAACTACAGAGAAATATGCTATTACTTGGATAACAAAAAACAATTAGTGTCAGAGATATAGAGACAAACAAAGTGATAAAACAGGAACCAGGAGTTCACTTGGAATCCAACAAAATAAATTTGGGCAAAGATATTCACAGCACCCACTTGCACAGTTCAAACTAACGTTCCCCCTCTGCGATAGGTTGGTTCCGGTTTGCTTCATTACTGACACTAATAGTTCCTGGTTAAACACATAATATGTTTCTCTGTAATTTATGTACTGCTGAAGATTTTGTTAAATATTATTCACAACCATTTCTGGCAGGGAAAAGGCAAATCAGTCTAGGATTTCCATCGTAAACCTTCCTACAACAAACAAGGGGCACATTTATGCAAAATTATGTTGTTTATGCAAAATGTTTACTTTTAATGAAGTAACCCTTCAAGTTCTCCAACTCTGTGCTAGCCATGAGTTAAAAGGGGTTAATTTGCCATAGCAGATTCTTACCTTTGCATTGACAGTGCCGCGGTTACAGTACAGTTTGGCATTTGTTTTGATATTATTAGGATCTATGTTGAGTGCTTCTGAGTAAAGTCTGTGTGCAAGTTCAAAATTGCCATCTTTAAAAGCTTGGTTACCTTCTTCCTTTTTGGCTTTGAGAGCTTTGGCATTCTTAAAAAGAAGCATAGATCTTATTAGTATAGAAAAGTATTGTAGTGCCATATTAGTCCAATATATAGATATGTAAAAATAAGAGTACTGTGATACTTTTTCTATGGACTAACAGTTTATTTAGTTGACCTGATGAAGAGGGTATAGCCCTCCAAGCTTGTCAAAGCAGTACTGATTCTAACAAAGGTTTAGCAAAAAGTAAAAAGCCAGTTCCAAAAGATAAGATAAGCAAAACAATAAGGGGGAGAGAGAGAAAAAAAAAAAAACTTTAAAAAGAGCAAAAGGTGCCAAAAAAAAGTGTAGAGGGCAATAAAATGAGAGGATAGTGAAGTGGTCAAAAAATGAAAGGAGGGAAGAGAAGGCAGGGAGGACCAAAAAATAAAAAAAATAAAAAAAGAACACAGTAAGAAGCAAGCAATAGGAGACAAGGAAAATGTAGAGGTAATAAAATAGGAGAGATAACCTAATAGTGAAGTGGTAATAAGAATAGGACGGGGGAGAAGAGTTTTTACTGTAGGTTGGGTCCAACCACTAATGTGGATTAAGTTGGGCTATACTCTGACATGGAAGATTTTTTTTAGAAGGCTTGGACTTAATTTTTTCCACACTAAACAAAAGGATGCAGACACAACGGAATATAAGACAAGGAAAACCAATAGCACATTTACCCCTAAACCAGGACGTAATACAAAACTGGACAAATAGTCTAAAACTTTCTATGTATTTGTCCAGTTTTGTGTTACGTCCTGGTTTAGGGTTAAATATGCGGTTCTTTTTGCTCGTCTTATCTTCGGTTGTGTCTGCATCTTTTTTTTGTGTGAAAAAATTCCTTAAAGGAGAACTAAACTTAAATTTTTAAAAACCTAATGTGAAAGCTTTTCTCCCCAGAACACCTATACATTGTAAGATTCTTCTCTAGTAAGTTGCATTTAGTTCATGTAAGTAATAGATTCTGTAAATGAGAAGGCTACCATGTCGTTGCCATTCTATACAGATGTCTCCACACCAATATGGAAGTCCCTGAAAAGACTTTGAAAGCTGCTTGTTACTGTGCTTGTTTTCCTAGCAAAAGATAAAGCTTCCAAATGTATTCTCTGCTTATTCAGCGGTGGCACACCTGGTAAGATGCCAGTTTTAGAACACACAGTTCAGAACGTCCCAAGTTCGAATCCCCAGACATACTTTATTTTTTGTTTCCATTATGTTCATAGTAATGTAAAAGTACATGTACCAGTGTTCTATGTTATATCTCGGTTAGCCTAGAGGTAAGAACTCTGCTTTTAGCAAGACATAATAAATGTACAAGTTGCAGGTTCTATTCCCCAAACTTACTTTTATTTTTGCTGAAATGTTAGTATTCCTTTTCTTACATCCATGCGATCTATGAAATACTCTGCAAAGATTACTTTTCTTTTTGTATGAAAAGTAAAGGACTAATCTCTGTTCTGTGTCAGTTAGAGGGAGGATATCTGTGCTGTACTGTAATTGGCTGTCAGCTTCTAGGAAGCAAGGCTGCAACTCCCTTGTTGAGCACTACAGAGCATGTACCTGTACGCAGGCATTTAGCTGGGGGTTTACCCAGCTAAGGTGGATTGTGGGAGCTGACCCCTAGTACTCACAGGTTATTTTCATATATCCTCCAATGGCCACAGAAAATGGAGAGGTGAGAGACAGCTTGTTGTATGTTTGTGAATGTGCTCTGTCTATTGGGACAATGTTGTCCGGAGACTTTAGTTATCCTTTAAGTCTAAGCCTTCCATGTCAGAGTATAGCTCAGCTTTATCCAGATTAGTGGTTGGACCAAACCTACAGCAAAAACTGGTTAGAAGGAAACTACAAACAGACCATGGGAGATAAAACACCAGGTACTACACCATGTGGTGGCGCTACATGCAAGCTTTGTACAAACAACAATCCTCCTTCTGTTACACACAGGAAGGGAATTTTTCCCACCCATGCATCCTATAGCTGTACATCCAGCAATGTGGTATATTTAATACAATGCAACAAACGTGAGGATGCAATATATATTGGAGAAATTGGCCAAAAACTGCAAAAGAGGATGAATTCCCACAGAAGTAGCATCACCCACCATGACGAAGATAGAAACTCTTTCTATGTAAGACACCATTTTTAACAGCCTGGACACACTATGAAAAACTTCCAGGTCTTAAAGGGACTTTTTAGCAACACCCAGCAAAGAAAAGCATTTGAAGCTAAAACTATCTTTTTATTTGACTCTAAAAACAATGGTTTGAACCAGGATGAATTATTGAATTTTCACATCCGAGCTTCCCCATACCAGTTTTTATTATTTATTATATATTTATTTTTTCTGTTTTGTCTTTTTTCCCTTCTCTCCCCTCTTCCTCTCCCGTCCTATTCTCATTACCACTTCACTATTCTGTTATCTCTACTATTTTATTACCTCTACATTTTCCTGGTCTCAAATTGCTTCTTACTGTTTTTTTGGGTCCTCCCTGCCTTCTCCTCTCCCCCCCCCCTTTCATTTCTTGACCTTCACAATTCTGTTATCTCTCCTCTCATTTTATTGCCCACTACACTTTACTCTTTTACTTTTTACTTACTCTTCTTTTTTTCTCTCCCCCTTGTAGTTTTGCTTATCTTGTTATCTTTTGGAACTGGCTTTTTACTTTGTTAAACCTCTGTTAAAATCAGTACTGCTCTGACCTGATGAAGGGGGTATAGCCTTTGAAAGCTTGTCAACTAAATAAACTGTTAGTCCATAGAACAAGTATCACAGTACTCTTATAGATCTGATTAGGAGACAAACTTTTGAATCCAGCTAATAAGTTTAATTTAAAGCAATCAAGGTCAATCATACAGTTTGCTTAGCAGAGAACCTGCTCATCCGTAACATTGTATTTGAGGTTGAACGAAGACATAATACATCACTACAACAAGAACTATATGTATTAATACCAGTAATTTTCAATATTGTTGAAGCTATTTAATGAATTCATTTAACACATCTGCTGGAATACAAGCCCTAGCTGTTGATGTCTGGCACTGTTTGTATCTACTATACTCAAAATCTTTTTCCAATAAAGATTCACTTAGCACAGAGCCATTCATGGTGTAGGTGGCACAAGGATTATTAAACCCCAAATGCATCACCTTACATTTATCAACAGCAACACATTATAGGATATTGATGTCCTATGTCGAACACTGCCATTCAGTCATTAAAGGGCTAAAAACACAAAAAATTCTTAAAGGCCATGTCCACACTGATCCCCCAATCCAAGCTCTTTACGTGCTTGGGGGATGCTCAAAACATGATTGTTAAAACCAGGAAGCTCCAAGTGGCAACTACCCACCTGATCTATTTATGAATGGACTGACCCCACACGACCCACCCTCTTTTTTTGTCGTTTATTCAACTATGTTAGTGTCTGTTAGTGTCCTTTCATTATTACAAAATTATTGTGCCTTGGTAGATAAGGCAAATATAAATTTAAAATTTTAGGTGAACTTCAAATGATGAGGTACCAAGCAAGGACGTCACGCAACGGTGTTATGAAATTGCTTTTTTATTTCACACATCATGTTTCGGACAGTCGTGGTCCTTTATCAAGTGACTGTCCGAAACATGTTGTGTGCAAATAAACGAAAAGCAATTTCATAACCGAGTTGCGCGAAGTCCTTGCTTGGTACCTCATTGTTTTCCATTTAACAGTACTTAGGTGCTTCAGGGCACAGCACAGAGGTGACCACTAAGGTACCTACTGTAAGTGGAACCTGGCTTTTTTAATTAAAGGGGTCCAAAAATGACTAAGTAAATTGATAGGAATTGCTCTCCTGAGAATTTTTGCAATTTATTTCCATTGTTTATTTTGCATAGTTTTGAAGATATTTACATTTTTGTGTGATATGGCAGCAGCATCACCAGGTCCCGTGCACTTCCTGCTCTGAAACGGTCAGTCAATCTGTCCTGTGTCTCCTCCTCCCCTTTGCAGACCCCCACGCATGGACCCCATGGTCCCTCTAGTTGCAGGCCCCCCATGGCCCAGTATCTTATAGCCCCATGTGGCCCCGCCCACTTGCGGGTGCTGTGGGTTACTTAGACCCCCCCATTTCACCCAGAAAACTCTGTGGAATCAGCCTTTTCAAAAGGCTGTTCTCAAACAGTGAAAGAGAAGGGCTGTAGATTCCCTTACCTTCTCTGTCAGGATTTCACACAGCAGAGAGGAGGAGGAACTTCCTGTCTCCCTCATACACTGAGGGAGTCTGAGGTTGTGCTCGGTGGCACTGTGCAGGAGAAACCTCAGGAATGTCACAAGTCAGCCTCCCACCCATTAACTTTCTGGTGAGTCATTTCTGTACATCTTGGGCTGTGGAGCACGTAGAGAGGTGGTTTATGGCTCGTTTTATAGATAGGAAACTGGCCTTTCATTTAAACTTAACTGTTTGGAGACCAAAGTTTCCCTTTAACACGTGCCCCAACTTCAATTCATAACATTACCAGTAGCCAGGATCAACCCAGCAAAGTATGTCTTCAACCACCGCACCATTATTCCTAGCCCTGACTACAACATGCGGTTCCCTGAAAAAAACCCACCATTGTTTGTGAAAAGCTCAAAGCTGGGGCGGAGGTAGTATGACTTTGTTGGGTTGATGTTGGATCCTAAAAGTTTTGGATTGTAAAAATAGAGCATTTGGTGCTTACACACCCTCAGAAGAAGGTTGCTAGGTTTGTATTTTAATAAATTGCCATTTATGAGTATTGTTGTTCTTAACATGTAAACTTACAGAATAGGACACACTCATTCTAACAATTTGTAAAAAAGAACTGGATGAAGGTAGCTATTTTTGCAAAAGAAAAACACAAGTTTACTTTACTTATCACCAGCAACATAGCTTAACATGCAGTTGACCATTCTAGTTCTGTATCAGCTGTAGATGTGGCACCACATGGATCCAGACACTAATGGTACATAAACTGGGAAAGTAGAATTCTGCAGTTACTGTCAGATGGCTGTGTTTCTCCAACAGGCATTCCCAAACACATGGTTGTGAATTTGTCTGGATGGCCAAATCCCAGACTGTTGTATAAGTGCTTTTATTATTGTGGTTTAATCTTTTAATGTTTGTTTTTTACTATCGATGTATCATGATTTTAAACGGATATTGGACACTGTTTAATATTATATTTCTATTATTTTAATCTATCACACTTTGTGACACAGTGAGCAGACACACAAAACCCAAGATATCTACCGGTATATAGAAAATGTTTTTTCCCAACTATTAACAACCTCAGGATTTAAAATAAATTCCACCAAATCATTAGCTTTCCCAATAAATCTTACAACACAATCAAAAACAGAACTAACTATAACTTAAAATGGACCTCAACATATATACCTTACTTAGGAATATATAACAAATGACTTAAAGGGGAAGTTCAGTGCAAATACATATGCTTTTCAGAAAAAAGCAGAATTTTATCATACCAATGACCTTAATCTGCCAGTTCAGCATTTTGTCGGTGTATAAATAAATGCAACTGAAATACTGACTTCCTGTTTGTAGGACCCCTAGTAGAGACCGTTATGGTCTTGCCCTTTACCCAGCGCCTGGGTTTATTCAGTTGCTCAGTAGAGATCTGAGCATGTTTGACCCATCCAACAGCCAATTAGAAGGAACTACTGTTCGGAACATTCCAAGGATGTGGTGTATCCTGGGAAGAAGAAGGACCATTAGAACCTGAAATGTCAGCTCCATAATGTCAACAGTAGAGAACAGCAAAGTGTATGAAATCAACTGATTTTTCAAAATGGGAGAAAATGTGTAAAATAACTAAGGCGGCATTACACAAACTAACAATTTAACAAATATTGATAATTTCCACTGAACTGTCCCTTTAACAGCCCTATACAAATTCAACTATCCAAACATATATAAACATATCAAACACTAACTATTATACCTATTTCTAACTCTGCCAATCCCAGTCCCCAAAAAAGACTTAAACGTTCAAAGCAATATCACTAAATTTATCTGGCATAACCGGAAACCAATAATTAAACTAACTACACTACAAAGACCCTGAAATAAATTAGAAACCGCTCTTCCATCCCTCCATAACTATTTTATAGCAGCAAGTCTAACCCAGACTATACAATGGCACACACCCAAAAACGAGTTAAGGTTTGGACAGAGTTGGAACAGGAACTGGTGGGAAATATCCCTTTACCAGTTCTCTTATGGTCCCAAAAATATGCACAAGAAAAACCCCCAAACCCAATTATAAACTACACAAATTATGGAGACACTCTTTTAAAAAATATGAACTAACAAACCCTCACACAACGATACCACCCATATTTAACAATCCCGATTTCCCTCCTGGATGTGGGAGAGGGGGGTGGGAGTAATGGTGGGGAAAGAAGATCAGATGGCTGACTCAATTGGTAATCACATGGGAACTAGTACAATCCTAATGGATTTGGTAAAGATTCCAACAAATTCTCCATTTTGCAAGATCCATGATTATTTGTCAACCAATCCCAACTAGATCACCTTTAGAAAACACAGCCCTTAACTCGCCAAATGGCAGACGAAAATCACAACTCTATACACAACAATACTGTCACACAATAAACCAACAAAATTACCATCGCAAATACAATGGTTGAGCTTAGCAAAAAATCTTAAAATATGCTCTAATAATACCATTACTCGCCTCCAGGAGAAGTTTGGCATGCTCACTGCAGCCTTCTCCCCCTCCTTCCCACCTCCTGTTTTGCGATCCCTCCCCCTAGCACAGAAACCCTTGGCCATATAATAGTTTGCCTTCCCCCAGCCCCAACCGCTATAAAATAATTTTAAGAAAGTCCCCCGAACTCTACTTACCTTCCCTCTCTCCCCCGGTGTTCTGAGCAGCCGGCAGCTGCGTCTGTAATTGGCTGCCTCCCCCCTCCCCCTGCTTGCAGTGTCTTGCAAGCAGAAGGCCGGCAGTGCGTCGGAGGAGAGAGGGAAGGTAAGTAAAGATCGGGGCACTTTCTTAAAATTATTTTATAGCGGTTGGGGCTGGGGGAAGGCAAACTATTATATGTGGGGGAAATTTTGTATAAGGGTGGACATGCCCTTTAAAAAAATATATATTTTTATTAGTAGGCGTTATTGATAGGTAACAGATTGTGTTAAGATTAACAGCATATAGTGTAGTTTAACAAATAAATGAAACTTGAGAAGGGATATACCAAAACCTTTTATAATATATAATAAGAACAACATCTTATTTTATAAGTAAATATAAATGTATAATGTGTAAAAGTTTATTTTTACTTTTAAAAACACCTCACATGTATAAATTGTTTAATGCTATATTTCCTTCTCTCAAATAAAAAAAAAATGGAGAGAAAAAAAAAAGAAAATGTTTTTTCCTGTGGTTACAAATTATATCTCAGCCATCCACTGGTATAATATATTTTGTTTTCCATTTTTGGGGAATCAATTCATCCTGTCTGTAGAAAGCCAATCAAGTCTCAAACAAAGACTCAAACCTAATAAAATATTTTTTGAATAAACCTTAAGTTGGCCACATATTTCCGATGGCTGCATGATGCATAATCTGGTTGATATTTTCAATCCAGTATATGATAGGCTTTAGACTTTACAACAGGCCCAAAGGTGCCCATACATTATTAGACCTGCTTACCAACATTTCTCTAAACTGCCCAGACAGATTACTTTTTTTTTTTTTTAATTATGTCAGATTACTAACTGACATAATGCAAAGCATTATCCACCAGGATGGCACAAGGTAAAAAAACAAATACCTGGGTCAACCAGTTGGATGGAATGTCAAATCAACAGGAATGCCAAAATTATTATTTTTTTAAATTGAACTATTGCATGTTTCCTTCGTCTATAAATTGTAGTTTTGAACAGACTAAAATCAACTGATTTGTTTAACCAAATACATCGAAATCAAAAATGCAGCTATTTTTGCAAATAGGTTTTGATTAGTGAGAAAGAAAGAAAGAATGTGAATGTTTTTTGGCAGGTTATATAAGTGATTTTTTCTGTTTACTGCAAATTCTGTACAAAACATACAGCACAAAAACATGTTATGCAAAGTCTATGTAAAAACAGAATCCTGGAGATGCAGATTGTTTGTGAGCTGCCTTGTATTTTCTTGTTATTTTGATGGTTATTCAGAAAGCTTGTATGAACTGGCAATAAAAATGTTAAAAAATACCTATACACTAAAAATGTACTATTTAAAAATGGAAAGTATCTGGGACAGGTAGGTATTATTGATTATTTCTACTTCACAATTTCGGTTATTAACAAGCTACAGCAAGGGCAGTTTTCACTCGCTAGGTTTGTCCCAGACTAATCCTGCATTAAATGTAGTGCTGAAGCATGGAGGAAGACTGGCAGAGTCAGTTTTCTCACAGGCACAATATTGGGAGGTAGGAATTACCAGTCCTATATCCCTGCCCCAACTACTTTTAATTTTGACCATGGTCATTTATAATACAAGAGATAGCTCTCTGAAGAAAAGAATAAGCCCCAGCAATAATAAAACCTAGCATGAAGTAAAAAGAGTTAAAGGCTATGTCCACCCAAAAAACATTTTTTTATATAAGATTCCCCCTGGGCTCCCGCCCCAACCGCTACATTTTTTTTTAGAAAGCCCCCCAACTCTACTTACCTCCCCTCGATCCTCCGCCGCGCTCCCGGCCCTCTGCTTGCAAGGAAATGCAAGCAGAGGGGCGGGACCGGCAGCCGCGTCTGTGATTGGCTGAGCGGCAGCCAATCACAGACGCGGCTGCCGGCAGCTCCTTCGCCGGAGGAAAGAGGAGAGGTAAGTAAGAGTTTGGGGAGCTTTCTAAAAAAAAAAATATGCGGTTGGGGCTGGGAACATGGGAAATCATTACTGAAGGGTTTTATGCTAGGGGGAGGGATAGTAGGACGGGAGGGGGAGGGAGGGGGCAGGGAGAGGGAGGGGGAGTGAGGGGGAGAAGGGCTGCAGTACGCATGGCAAAAATCTACCTGAGGCCAGCTAGCAGGCAGTGTCCTATATGGACTCTGCTAGCCTCCTGGTAGTCATTTTTTGGGACTTTGGGGGGGGACTACAGGAGAACCCTATGGAGCTGGGATGTGAGGTAAGGATTAAACTACACTACATGGTGGGGCCAGTAGTTGGGGGGATTATAGTTTTGGGGGTGGACATGCCCTTTAACGAACAACATAGCACTATATAGAAAATTTTGCATTAAACATACCCTGCAGGCCAGGCGAGCTTTCTGGTGATCAGGGGCCATTTTCAAGGCCTGCACAAAGAACTGCACAGCTTTCTCAATGCAATCTTCATAGTACAGGCAGAGACCTCGAACATACAATGCATCTGCATTTGTGGAGTCCATCCTTAAGATATCACTGTGAGAAGAAGTGAGCGGGTTTAGTAATTAACAAAAAACAATTAATAAAATGATCAGGTGTCCTGTCAGTATTATTAGCATTGTCATGCATGTAAGTCTACATATAAAATCAGCCCACAAACCAACAAACAACTACCAGTTTGTGCTCCTCAGACAACTGAGGAAATGTGTGTTTATATTTAAAAGGGTAATAGTGGGAAGGGAAATGATTGTGGGTTTTATAATTGATGGATTAATGAGATTAAGGTATTTTTCTTATTACATCTAAACATCATTGTTAGATTATCATAAAGAACATAAAACTACAAACTAGATCTAGTGCTGAGAAGAAAAAAGATTGGCCAAACAATCAGGAGATGTGCTTTTCTCGTTTCTGTTTTCGAAGAATATTAGAGAATGGGAACCACAGAGCTGTGTGCCTTCTCGTCACCCAATGGATGGCCATAAATAATTGCTGCCATCACTAAGCCATGGGCCAGAGATACAATACGTGTAATGCTGTGTTTATAAACACTTATTTTCCAAGAACCCAGAACTTTAGTGAATACGTTCTTAACGTGCATGTCCACCCTCATAACTTAGTTTTACCATATGTTATTAAGTTATGAGGTTGGACATGCTCTTTAAATGTTTGTTAGTAAATTAACTTTCTAACTATTATAAATACATTGGAAAGTCTTTAAGCATTGAAATAACAGGATACATAATATTTAAATAGAAAATGGCGGCTAATAAAGTTGCTCATATCTTGATCATGTCACTTAACATAAGTCTGACTCCTACCTGGCCACAGACTGAGCATCAGGGTAGCGACCAAGAAGCGCTAGACACTCTGCCTTAAGGATTTTGAAGCGATGGCAGGCAGGGGCTAGCTCTAACGCCCGATCCATGCAGAACACAACCTGACACAGGACACAACATGAAGCAGATAAATAGGGAGAACATGAAAAAGCATATAGTTTGTGTAGGCATTCCACACAGCTTATCCCTACAGTCTTTTTACATTTATAAAAAGACAATAACAAAATCAGCCTGCAGGGGTGGCCAAGCATGTTAATCTGACAGGCTTCTAAATCAACGCTAGCTTCCAAAAAATAGCGTGAGCCAACAAATAATGGATCACCATGAATCTGCTATATAAAATAAAGGTTTACCATTTACCAGCAGATAAAAAAATGTTTCAAATGAAAGAAACAAAATAACAATGTGTCCATTAAGAAGTAAGAAACATGAACCAGAATGTATGGAACAGTTTCTAGAGAGAAGTACATAGGAAGGGAAATGATAAAGTGAGTTTGAGGAAGAACCCGGAGAGTGTAATAGTGTATATGATAGCATATCTAAAGCCGGGTGCCCAACTTGAAGCTTCCACGGTTCCCTATATAATAGTAATGATCACAGCACTTATCCAGTTAGGGAATACTCCAGTCAAGTTACTTTTGTTAAAAACCTACTTTTATTGAGTCCATTTCGGCTAGATATCAGTATAGGTTTGGTTACAGTAGACATATATTGAATGTGCCACGATTATTTGTACTGCACGCTAACACACCACAGAAAGAGGGTTCTAAGACCACAATCACATAGGAAGGAAACCACATAAGGGGTAACCTATGAGAGGTGCGGAAGAGAAGTGGAGTTGCCATTGACCCTGTACATTTTCTATGGTTCCCTGACATAAAAATCAGGCCACATATTAAACCCCATCCATGATCCACATAAATCCCTGTCCACCCAGTGCTCCTGCAGGACAAGTGTTGGGCACCCATGACCTGGAGAAACAAGAAAAGCTGCATGTGACATTTGTGCATGGAGGGGGGTGTAGAGTTGCAGGGTGTGTATGTAGGGGACACCAGGCTGTTTTACAGTATACAGTTTCTAACAAAAGTCTTGTCGCTTGTGTACAAATAGACCTGAAGTGCCGCTTATCAATAATTCTAATGCAGATTTTGTGTCCAGAAATGGTTCATTTTATCCCAAACAGCTTTTGTAATAATGTTTCAATGCAAAACGAAACAAACAAAAAGTATTCTAATATTCACAGCTTGGTAAAGCCCATTGAGTCAATTTTTGCAAGTAAGTGTTGTCGCCTTATCATATGGGCGTCACCTGTGACTAAAAATGGATCAATTAGGTGTCAGGTGTGTATAAAAAGAACCCCAGTACACTAGACCTTCACATCAACTGCAAATAGACCTCTGCAAACATGTCTAAGATTCACCCTGAGACTAAAGTGTTGATTATCATGAGGCTGAAGACCAAATCCACTGCTGATGTGGCGCACACCTTCAATGTCTCTCAGCGTCAAGTTCAGAGGATAAAGAAAAGATTTGAAGAGACTGGAGAAGTTTTTGACAAGCCCAGGTCAGGCAGACCCGGCAAGGCAACTGCTCGAGAGGACCGTTTGTTGGATCGAAAATCCAAGGCAAGCATATTTTCAACTGCAGCAGAGCTCCAGGAGACCTGGTCACATGAAATACCTGTGTCAACCAGAACAGTTTGTCGGATTCTGTCTCGAAATGGCCTCCATGGTCGAATCAGTGCCCATAAGCCAGCACTAAACAAAAGACATTTGAAAAAACGTGTGGCATTCGCCAAGTCCCACAGCCTGCTAAAAGGATGGACGCTGAAAAAGTGGCAAAAGGTGGATTTTTCAGATAAATCTTCTGTTGACCCATTGTCACCGCAAATATTGCAGGAGACCTACTGGAACCCGAATTGAGCCGAGATTTACCCAGAAAACAGTGAAGTTTGGTGGAGGCAAAATCTGGTCTGGGGTTACATCCAGTATGGGGGTGTGCGAAGGATCTGCAGGGTGGAAGGCAACATCAATAGTGTAAAATATCAAGAAATCTTAGCTATCTCATATATTCCCAACAATAAAAAAAGGCCAAATACTGCAGCAGGATGGTGCTCCACCGCATACTTCCATCTCCACATCAAAGTTCCTTAAGGCGAAGATGATCAAGATTGACCAGTCCAGTCACCTGACATGAACATCATTGAGCATATGTGGGGTAGGATAAAAGAGGAAGCATGGAAAACAAAACCAAAGAATATTGATGAACTCTGGGAGGCATGCAAGACTGTTTTCTTGGCTATTCCGGATGATTTCATCAATAAATTGTATGAATCCTTGCCAAACCGCATGGATTCTGTCCTTCAAGCTCATGGAAGTCACACAAGATATTAAATTTGGATCTCACCAGGGCGTGGCCTGACATGTCGCACTACTGCTCAGCTCAGCTCGCATATTAAATCCTGCAATAATCGTGGGGGGGAGAGAATAACATCCCACTTAACACCCAACTACCCTAAATCAACCCTGAATACCAGACGCTCGGTCTCCTTACCAAGATCTGGGCCTGGACTGCACAAGCAGCCTCTGACTACCGGCCTGCCTGACACTGTGACGTCAGGGGCTGGAATGTCAGCCTGACCTGCAACAGATCCCACAGCCCTGACCGATCATTAGGGACACTGAATCACTGATTACAGTCATCCTTACTGGGAGGACAGAGGCAGTGCCTGTAAAAAATTAGTTTCAGTTTGAGGACGTGGTCTGGCATGGTGTAGGGCGGGATGTATATGCTAAGTGTCCTGCTCCAACTCATCCTGTATATATCTTGCGGGACCTCAAAACCAGCCCTCACTGGCCTAAAGACTACAACTGCAGTTGCATAAATCACCCGTCCACCCGTCTCCTGGGAAGAAAGACACTGCAGCGCGGATGGAAAGATACCGCCATCAAGATGACCAAGGCCCTGACCAGGCCCCGGCAAATTGATTATGCTTACACAAGTTAGAATGTGGAAAGCTGGATTATTTTTAAATAGTTGGTTAATAAAAAAACGTTTGTACCAAGAAATGTTTCGATATGCCTATACAATTATAATAATGTCATTGTTGCCAAGTATGCTTTATGTGTTCAGGGACCTAAAATTTCACTCCAGTAAAGCCACGAATCCAGTGAGATATGACACAAAATAAATTAATAAAGTTCCTAACGTGGAACGTAAGAGGCTTGCAAAACAAAACCAAATGCCTGGCAGTATTGCGCCATCTAAAACAATTACATGCTGATATCACAATGCTGACGGAAACCCATTTAACTGGATATCAGCAAAGAGCTCTTAAAAAGCCATGTGTAGGATGGGTTTACCACGCTGAATTTACATAGGGATCTAGAGGTGTGGCAGTGATAATAGGTAAATCGCTCCAATATGAACTACTGCATTTGAGGCTAGACCGCCGTGGTACATATGTGTTTATATTTGCAAAAATATACAATAAACCCATTGTTCTGATAGCAATATATATACCTCCCCCATATACTGCAGGAATGCTACAACCAGCAATAGAATACATGATATTGCACACTGATATCCCCGTGGTGTGGCTAGGTGACTTTAATACAGTGCTGAATGTAGCTCTAGACAAAATGCACCCAAGCACCTGGCAACCACCAGCCAACCCCTGGACACGATTTGGAAGAATATTAACATCTTTAAATTTATGCGATGTATGGAGAGTAAAATACCCACATACCCTGGTATATTCATGTTTCTCTACCACACATAACACAATGTCTAGAATTGATTTAATTATTGTAAACTCACAACTACTTGTTGATATAGAAGACATAGGATACTCCTCAAGAGTGCTGTCCGATCATTCACCATGTTGGATGAAACTCAACTGGGGACTACCCAAACAACCCACATGCTGGAGGTTAAACCCATTCTGGCTTAACCTGTTCCCAAAAGTAATAGACTTGAACACAGAATGGAAAGAATTCTTATGAACACAAGCATTTACCACATACAGTCTGGGAAACATTCAAAATTCACTCCTGTATGATCCTCTCTCAAACCATTAATATCAAACGCTCCTCTGCAGCAGCTGAAAAAGCGGCCATAATGAATCTCAACATAGAAAACACACGCTTACAATCTGGCCCATCCCCCGAAACAGCGCAAGCACTGAAATTGCAAACAAAAACCACAGACCAGATCTTACTAGCAAAGACAACCAAAAAACTACATTTCCAATAATTTAGAATGTATGAGTAATGAGAAAAATGTGGGAAGCTACTAGCGTTCCTAGCTCACTATGAGCACAAACCCCCAATCAACATCTTCTTAACAAGCGACTCAGCGCCCAACATTGAAGACCCAGAAAAGGTATCTAGTTTTTTTGCCACCTACTTCTCTAACCTTTACACCTCATCACTACAACACAGTCAAATAGAAATAGAAAATTTCTAACAGAAAATTCCATTCCCCAAACTTTCTCCCCAAGACCAACAGCGACTAGAAGCACCCCTAATAGAAAGAGAGATAAGAAAAGCTATATCCCAAATGTCCAATAATAAAACACAGGGAACAGATTGACTCCATGTCAGAAGGCCTCATAATACTTATACAAAAACCCGGCAAAGACCCCACCCGCCCCGAATCATACTGTCCTAGTGGACCTGAAAATATTGGCTAAACTACTATCACTCAGAATCAATACATGTATAAAATCACTTATCCACCCTGACCAAACTGGGTTTATCCCAAACAAGAACACCTCCCTTAACAGAAGAAAACTTATTTTTAAACCTGCAAACACAACACGAATCAATAGGTAGCCAATGTATTGTCTCCCTAGATGCAGCCAAAGCATTCGATTCCGTAGAATGGATTTTCCTATGGCAAGTCCTTTCCAAATATGACTTTGGCCCAAATATCCTGCATTGGCTTCGCACTATTTATTCTACCCCCAAAGCAAAGGTGATGGCCAACGGATGGACATCGAGCACCTTTCCCCTGACCAGGGGCAAAAGGCAAGGCTGCCCCCTCTCCCCACTACTGTATGCCTTGGTTATTGAACCCCTAGCGATTAAATTAAGAAATGACTCAAACATAGAAGGCTTGAAGATTGGTTCCCAAAAAGAAATTATTAGCTTATATGCAGACGATATGCTTTTATATCTGCCTGATCAGGGAACATCAATGAACAAAATTCTTACATCATAAACAAATATGGTCAATACTCTGGACTTGCAATTAACTTGGATAAATCTCAGATCCTCCCAATCAATGCCTTCCCACCCACTATAGAAAGTTCACACCAAGTATTATCCAGAGCGAACACAAAATATTTGGGCTTAAAAATCTCCCAAAACCCTTCAGACTATATCAAACTAAACATAGAACCACTTATCACCACAACAAAAAACAAAATCCAAATAGGGAGCAGATTACCCCTAGGAATTACAGGCAGAGCAAACTTAATAAAAATGATCCTCCTACCAAAAGCACTATACATCCTGTGGCATGCCAATATACATTCTGCTGAAATACTTTAAAATACTCGAGTCACTGCTGAAATCAATCGTATTGGGTTCAAATAGACATAAGGTGAGCTGGGAAACACTCAAAAGGCCCACACAACTAGGAGGGCTAGCTATACCTGACTATAATCTCTACTATATAGCCTCCCAATGGTCCCACATGTACCATTGGTATAACACAGAACCAATTAGAACGCTAGAAATGATGGGAATACCACAAACAACCATATACCCAGACCCCCTTTACCCAATTGCTAGAGGCCAGAAAAAATATGGGACCTAGCCCTCAAAAAAAGGAAAATCACCATTCTTCAGAAACAAACCCCATTATGGTAAAATAAAAATCTCCCGGAATTCCTCACCATACCTCAATCCACCCAATGGTTCAAATACAGAATCTACCAGTTATCACATATTATACATGAAAATACCCTGAAAACATTTGATCAGCTCAAAGAAGAATACCATCTCCCAAACAATATGTTCTTTCGATATCTACAGATTAGACATGCCCTCCAGACCCAATTCAAAAATCAAATACCAGAACTAAATTTACTGCCAAGAACCTTAAGTCAAAAAACCTCAACCAAACTAATCTCCATAATCTACCAAGCCCTCCATACTCCATCCACACAACAGCAAGCCCGAACTGCCCTAAGTGCCAAAACCTCCCTGGTACCTTTTACCACATGATGTGGACATGTCCCAAAATACAATCTTTCTGGCAACAGGTGATACAGTTCTTACACAAGGAGATGGGATCCCCTGTGGGCATGGACCCCAAAGGGTGTTTAATAAATTCTGTGGACTCACTACCAACCGATAAATTCTCCAAAATCTTTATAAGGGAGGCAATATTTATTGACAAAAAAATTGCCAAGATATGGATGCAAGCCTCTACCCCTTCTATCCAACAATGGATGCAGGAAATCAATAATACTGTTGGGAAGTATCTCCCAATACGGGTAATGAATGAATCTCTGAATGAGTGAAGCGTATGTGTAAATATACTTTCTAATAAGCAAAACATCTTGATAAAGAAAGGCACCCCCTCAAATGTGAAGAAAGTCACCAGACGGGAAACTAAATAAGCAAACAAAAAATGGTTTACTAAAATAATAATGTTTATTGGGTTAAACTATACTGTTGCTATCAAAAAATGTTTGTTAGATGTGAAATTTTATTGTATGCAACATTTTATTTTCACCTCAATAAAGTTCCTCCCTAAGGAGGGGATTTAAAAAAAATTTGGATCTCACAGCACCACTACTTAATTTGCAGACATATTTTTGGATTGGCTGTAAAGTAGATTATTTGCTGTATAGGGGACTACAGTTTTGTCTTGCAACATTTTGACCTTTCTGTCTTGATCAAATGATAAATCTTTTTTCAGTGAAACAATTTTTTACCAGTACATTTAATATTATTTGGGAGAGCTTTAAGCTTTTCATATGAGCTATTTCTAACACCACTTGATCAATTAAAAATCATGTAAATAAGAGTTACTGCAAAATACACAGGCGACAAGACTTTTGTCAGAAACTGTAAGGTGAAAAAGTGTTACGGAGTGAAATATTACACAAGACCAGAATTACCAATTACTGTTACAGTGGGTAAAGAGAAAAGAACAACAGTTTTTATTGCAGGGATTCAAGTGATGTAAATAGGTATTTAATAAGGAATGTGATCCCAATAGGCCTCACATGATATTAAATTAAAGAGAAGAATTCAGAAAAATAGAAGACCTAGAGAAAATTACACCAATGTGTAATACAGTACATAGAAAAGGAGGCCCCACAAGTCACTGATCATCAATATTAGACATAAGACATAAATAGTGCATAAAAATGTAAATAAAAGAAGACATTTATGCCAATGATTTTCTGCATTGGTTCTTTATTCTAAATATCTTGGAACTTGGGTAAAGATCGCCATTTAAAACTGCTAAAACATTTTAACAAAATAAAAATGCACCTTGCGGAAATCCCGTTTCTCAAAGTCAACTTCTGCAATCCTTTCGTACTCTAAAACAGCAGCAGCATTCTTTAGCTACATGGGGTGGAGAGAAGGTAAAAAACATATTGTAGGACCTGCAAATTCATCTTAATCTAAACCACACTTATTTAAATATTAATTTTTATTTATTTTCTTGTTGGAACTTTACAAAAAAACTACATGTTTGAGAGATATTCTAAGTGTCTCTTCATTGCCAGTGGTGTAACTACAGTTCCCGCAACGGCATGGTTACTAACCATCTTCAGGACAGGTACTGCGATCATCTGTTTCTAACTACTGCGGATCCGGTGTTTTAAACATACAAAAATAAAATGTGATAATAAAAAAAATGTGATCAGCGGTTTTAAAAACAGCGACTCATGGTATTAGCCTGCCACTGGAGAGGGGTGTATGTCAGGGGGCCTGGCATAAAATTTGCAGGGAGGCCATTGTATGTTTGCCACTGTTCAATGCTGAACATATTCTTAGGCCCATCCTAAAATAAGGCTTATGGGATGGGTTCACTCAAAAAGCGAGCCTATTACCCCCGAGTGTGATCCACCGCTGACTCCTCTGACAGGTGACGACTGCTTCTCGTTTAAGCGTTATAATATAGTTTACGACAGAAAGCAGTCTGGAACAGTCAGGTCACTCTGTTGGATCGCGATCACGGGTAAATTTCATGTTAAGTGCTAATCCTTACACGTCAGCAGTCAAAATCCTGCTTGTTGGCAGCTGGGAAACATGTCCCCAAACCAACTTGTTTCCTTTCCTGCACAGCAGTCAAAGACATCCAGATCTAGTGCGCATATGCAAGATGATGTATTCCTTTGCCGGCTTTGCCGCATATAAGATTTTTGACAGCAGATAACTAAGCAAGCAGAACTGAAAGACAGGAATATGGGCCTCCCATTATACAATATGTGGCCACTTTTAATTGAAAACAGGTTTGAGCAGTTTAGACTCCTATGCAAACCACTTTAAGAAACACTAATATATGTTACTATGTAACTATTACTGTTAACTCAATTGTCAACATTTAATGAATTCCCAATATCAGACTACTTTATAAACCTAGGATCGTAGGTGTATATGAAGTCATAGGTTTTTTAAAATGTAGGATATTGGCTTGCTTTATATATTTATTCTTTCATACACAATGTAATTTACTGAGAGCTTCCACCATAAATGTCCCAATTAGGGCCAAGATGATGGCCACATGTATTTTGGAAAAAGTCACACACCCCGCAAGAGTTAATTGTGAATTTCAGCTCAGTAATATTAAAGATCAATATGCAGAGAATGAACTACATAAGCTAACTTTATCACCAAATGCTAACAATATGTGTTTTTATACTAGCTATAACAGGAGACTACTATAAAGGTGCCCATACATCTATAAGATTTTACTTACCCGACCTAGCGCTCATGCGATGTTCCTTCGATCCTGCCGGAACCGCTTCTCCCGATCTTACATTCGACCGACATGCGGTCGCAAAATGAATGGGTTTTTGCGATCGCATGTCGGTCGAATGTAAGATCAGGAGAAGCGGTTCCGGCAGCATCGATGAACATGGCGTGAGCGCTCGGTCGGGTAAGTAAAATCTTATAGATGTATGGGCACCTTTAGTCATCAGTACAATTTTTTGTTCCACACATAATCTTTACCTCTTTTCTAGCTTGCTCATTCTTTGTTTCGAGCTCCACTACTTTTTGGAAGCAGCGTGTAGCTGCCATTGCGTTTCCTAGTAAAAGGTGACACTTCCCCTCCCGGTGGTGGCCCTAAAATATTGAGAACAAGAATTTAGAACCTTCATTACAGTGATCTTGAAAACAGCTTTCCTTCAATACAAAAATAATCTTAAAACACTCATTTAAAAACACCAGCAGCTGGCCTGGTTTTAAACACACCAGGGTTGTAACATGTACCGTATATACTCGAGTATCAGCCGACCAGAGTATAAGCCGAGGTACCTATTTTTACCTCAAAAAGTATGAAAACATGATTGACTCGCGTATAACTCTGCTGTCCATAAAAAAAGCCTCCTTGGCACTCCAGATGTTTGGAAACTACAACTCCCAGCATGCTTTAGTAGCTGGGAGTTGTAGTTTCCAAACCCCTTTAGTGCCAAGGAATGAGGCTTTTTTATGGACAGCACCCCGCAGGAAAGGCCCAAAAACATTAACCCCTAGAGAGCCCCCCCAGTTCAGGGAGTGAGGTGGTACTCACATGTGTTGGTAAATCAGGGTAAGGTAAATTTTTTCCAAATCGCTGCTGCTTACTTGCTCTCTATGTAACCAGTACCAGTAAGTTAAATCTCTGGATCCTGCTGGCACTCTGCTGTCTGCACTGACGTCCATACTTGGCGGCTGTCTAACTTACTGCCCAGCGCCAAGTCACTACTCGGCGCCGGGCAGTAAGTTAGACAGCCGCCAAGTACGGACGTCAGTGCAGCGTGGAGACAGCAGAGTGCTAGCAGGATCCAGAGATTTAACTTACCGGTACCTGGTTACATAGAGAGAAAGTAGGAGCAGCAGATTTTGGAAAAATTTTACGCGTACCTTAGTATAAGCCGAGGTCGGGTTTTAAGGCTATTTTTAAAGCCTGAAAACCTCGGCTTATATATGAGTATACACGGTATGTTCTGGGTACCATCGCTCTTGGTAAATTATTAGTGATGCCTGCATAGGTTTCAGTCTGCTTAAAGGACAACTCCACCTTCATAAGAACATCTTTTAGAAAGAATGACCTCTTTGATATATCATACTTTATCTTATGAATTCATTACTGCATGCCTGCTATTCTTCTGGAGGCCTCATGGAAACTGAGCAATTTAGAAACCTGTACTGAGCCTGGGCATGCTCAGAAGCGGCAGACGGGATTAACATTCAGTCATTGGATGTGATGTCAACTGTCAAATCCATAACTGACAGTTGCTAACTGGAAGATCCAGGAATCCGAAACAGGGGAAACAGGACATTGTGCAGGATTTCAGGTTAGACTTATATATTTCACATTTCAAACAATTACCGTTTAGGGTTTTGGGGAGTGATTTACCTGTAAGTTTTCATTTTGGGGCTGGACTTGCCCTTTAAATTACTTAATTAATGATAACCCAGAATATTACAATTTTATTTTTGGAAACTTCATATAGAGCTATTAGTTCTGGCCACACATATTACAAAGTAATCAATTATCATTATCAACATTAGATGATCTTTAAGGCAAGCAAATAGTAAAAAACATGTCTAATTTGGGTCCAAATCAGATGTGGGAAAATCAATACATTTTCTTTCCTTTTTTTGACTGAAACTAAAACCAGTTGACCGAGATCTGCAAAACTGATTAGTAATGGAGGCCATTGACTCACCAATCCTGATTGCTCAATCCCCAAATCGTACCATCAGAATTAGTCCGATAAAGTATTCACCCAATAGGAAAAAAAAAAAAAACGGACGACAACTGGAAAATAGGCCATACACAAACAGACTATCATACGATTTTGGGATATTCCAATATGGTACTACCGGTACTGGTGTGTGTAAAGCCTCCATAACAGGGGTGCACATATTCAACTACTTATATAATTGGTCGTAAAACCATGTGGAGTCTTGTTTGGCCAGCGTAATCAGCATATCAAAGTCCACAAATTTTATTAAATAAGCTTATTTAATACTTACTTTCACAAAGGTGTCATCCAACCGCACGGACTGCTGGGCATCTTCCAGAGCCTCCCTATATTTTGCTAACATCATCAAGGTAGCTGCTCTATTTCCATAGTAACTGGCATTTTTTTGGGACCAATCTGAAAGCAAGACATTGTTTTTATATTTCATGGTATTCCTTATCTGCTATTACTACCACACTCCCCACTATATATATATTCCTTATATTATACAAATATATTTATATCTCCATAGGAGATTGCATTGAGTGTTTAGGCGCTACCAATGTGGTGGTGGTGGGGGGTTATAGGATATTACACATAGCTAAGGTGTATATGTGTACTATCTGACTGTTACCATTTAAATGACCATCAGTAAATGTATATAAAATTTAGCACTGACATATTAGGTACAACAAAAAATATACAAAATATATATATAAAAGTTACTTACAGAGCTGAGATCCCTATTTTAAAAAAAGGCAAGACATCCCTGCTCTCTATGGTAGGAGGAGAGAAAGTGGATTGTGGTGTGTGTTATGGAGTGATATTGACTGCAGCACAAGACCCTGTGTATAAGATCCTATTACCACCTGTTGGGAGGACAGATTATTGGACGGACAATTTACCTTATTGGATACAAACTCTGAGGCAACAGATAAGTGTACACCAACTTACAAGGACACACAATATACAGGCCTGGTCAATATTCAAAGTGGTGCACCATAGACAGGGACACCCCTGATTAGGTAAATCAAAAATTGGTATACAGGTGCTTCCAGACTGAAGAAGACTCCAAAGGATATCTTTGATGCTTTTATTGACACGACATGTTTCGGACAAGGTGTCCTTTATCAAGTGTACAAAAACAGTGTTCAATACTACCTATATACACACAACACAGGAAATGACATCATAGTCCCACCCCCCACCATGTGAGTAGATCCTCCAATGGAATCATACGGTGCAGTTGAATGGTGTCTTCCATCTACATGGGGTAAGAAAACAACCATACAAATATACTATAATATACAAATATACTATATCCACACAGCAAAACATACACACACACACACAATTTCCATTGTGCACTATTGTGTTATCTACAAGGATAGCACTCCACTATAATTGATGCCCCGGTGCAGCATCCATATCATACAAAAGCTTGAAAAAAACGTGCGCTCAGGGGACTTATTGTGGTAATAAAAAAACCATTCAAATATACTATAATGCATTTATCTCCTATAGCAAGGCATATATCAGGGTGTTTGTTACCCTGATGATGGCCTTGCTATAGGCAGAAATGCCTCACCCGTGTCAGGATCCCAATTCATATAGGAAAAACAAAGATTTGACACAGCATTTTTTTCGATGCCACCTGTAAACCTGATTCTGTAGTGCCCCTTATCGTACACAGGGGTGTGCTAATTTTTTGACTCTCACTTACCTTGGAGTCTAACTTCCTGTTTACTTGTTGATAATGATGTCACTTCCTTGACTTTGGATATATAGGATTGAACTATTTAATGTATCTACCATTTCTGTTCAACCAACTCCTGATGGAATCACATAGAACTCCAAAACGTTGCATATGATGGGGTTGATTGTATGCAGCACACCTCCAGTATGTATATATATGTTGGTGCAAATCTCAAAAAGCGGGGAGCTGTATCCCCCATAGCAAAGACAAAGGAGCAGCACCCAATTTTTGCAATGATTTCTATATTTCATATAATCAAATACTCATAAAAGCAGCGTTTCGGGTCCATATTACCCTTCATCAGGCTTGAGAACAAGCCAAACAATTGGCCGACATGGCCCACACAAACTATAGGTAATAGACAGGATATGACATCATACATTGACCACAGTGGCCATTTTAACCCCGTTTTTTCTAACTTATATACAATAATTAACACATTCTGCGAATATTGCCCTGGACCAAGGATATTAGAAGTCTACACAAACAGATATAAATTATAATCCCTATTTAATCCATTGGGGTATAGGGAACCCAACCTCTTGATCCACCAAACTTCCCTACACTTCAGTCGGTGTTCCCTATTCCTAACATTGTTCAAGGGTATGGATTCCAATACCCTGAACCTCATTTAGGTGGCCAAGTGTCCTTTGTCCATGTAATGTTTTGGTAAGGGTAGGCAATATTTTCAGGCAAAAAGCAATAACTGTATATATGTATAGGTTTGACCTCCGTGGAATTGGATTAGGCTGCACGGATGGACTCTTTGCTTACACCTTGGGATGGGCTCTCCCCACAGATTGGACTTTTTCTCAAGAGCCTCCCCTCTTAGATCAGGAGGTAGGATCAGAATGGAAATGAGTAGTGAAAGGAGTGTCACTTCCTGTTCATGGGTATAAAGGGTTCACTTTATTTTTCACATTTGATAAAAAACCACGAGTCCACACATGTAATGTATGAATAAAGCATTTTTGAGATATCCTAGGAGTCTCCTTTCCCTGGAGCCACCTTTAATATACTATTTTGATTGACAGCCCAACACTCACTATTTTCTTTTTGTGACATTTTTCACAAGGTTTATCTGCGTTTACAAAAGTTTATCAAATCCTTAGTATTAATTAATTAATAACAAATTCATTTTGGTACAAAACAAAAGAAAAAAAATTAATAGTGATCATTTTAAAATTATTAAATACATTTATTGATCAAATAGAAAATACACCAAAGTATGTCCTGTACTGGCACCAAAAGTACTGTCCTACTGGCAAGACCTGATAAAAAAATATGTAGTTCAACACCAATTAATTAATTCAACCTAACTAGTAAAATAGTTTTTTCTTTACATTGAAATGGTGAAGGTAAACCTAAACTCAAAATATAAAACCTCTTAGAGAAAATGAATCTGCTAAGCAAAACCATGAGAATCGGGTCAGTATGCAAAAGACATGGATTAACATCCAGATGTTACACCATAGCAAAAATATGTATGGTGCTTTGACACGAACTTGCAGACTTTTTCAGCAGCCCGGTGATTCCAGCAGGGAGATTCACCCAGAGCCGCAGGCGTTCTGGGCAAATCTCCTGTAGTGGATTTACCAGAGACTGCGCGACTCTGGGTGAATCGCACCCGCTATGCTTGCAACGGTTACGCAACTGCCTCTTCCAGTACTCGCACAGAGGCCGCAAACCGAGGCTTGAAGTCATGCTAACTAATTGTAATCCTTTACTTCTCCATTTCCTTTTTTCTTAATATAAATATAAAAATCTGTTGGGTTGTATTGCTAGTGTTGCTGCCTTCTTTGGAAAAACATTAATTGATTGGCTCAGTCTGGTTGGGTACACACGGAGCATTATTTTGTTGGTTGTGGCGAAAATAGCCAAAATTCACAGACATGACTGTCCAAATTGAACAAAAAATTAATCAAAGTTTTGACCACCATTGATTGCTCTACCATGGCCAAAAAAGAACCTCCAATATTTTCACAACATCAGAGATTCCCAGACATTTTGTTCTGCTTTAGCTTCTGGAAAATGTACCTTATTAACATAGGGTTCTTATAACTTATTTCCCAGCAATAGTATCACAGAGTTTAGACTGTTGTAACTTACATCATCTGCTTGATACAGCTGAAGTCTCCTGCCAAACCTATTTCAGTAAGATGATGATTTGATCATATTATCAGTAGTCTTAATGTAGGGTATAGGTAGATTTTTTTACACATCATACTACATGATAAGGGAGATACCATGTTTTAAATGTAGTTCAGGTAGAAAATGATGATTTCAAACTATATAGCATTGAAAAGAACATTGGCACCCACAGCATGGAAAGGTGGCATGGCACCCACAGATATTTGAAGGACAAATTGGATCTAACATGTTTTCTTTATTGTAATATAGGTAGAAGTGGCATTATTAGTTCTGATCAGATGTTACATGAATAACGTTTAGAATAGGGCTCTTTATGCCATTTTTTGTTTTCTGAGACATCTAGTGGTGAAAATGCAGAATATATTTTCTATAACAGAACAAAGTAATACAAGAGACACTGTGTTTAAATAGAAAGGGAAAGTTTAAAAGGGATATGCTTTTCAGGAAAAAAAAGCAGTATTTTTTCATCCCAATGACCTTAACCTGCCCATTCAGCATTTTGTCTGTGTATAAATAAATGCAACCGAAATACTGACTTCCTGTTTGCAGGAGCCCTAATAGAGACCGTTATGGTCTTGCCCTTGACCCAGCGCCTGGGTTGATTCAGTTACTCAGTAGAGATCTGAGCATGTTTGACCCATCCAACAGCCAATCAGTAGAAATTACTGTTAGGAACATTCCAAGGATGTGGTCCATCCTGGGAAGAAGGACTGTTTGAACCTAAAATGTCAGATCACTAATGTCAACAGCAGGGAACAGCAAAGGGTATGAAATCAAATGATTTTTCAAAATGGGAGAGAATATGTAGAATAACTAAGGCGGCATTACAGAAACAATTTAACAATTATTGATAATTTCCACTGGACTGTCCCTTTAAGATATGCTTAAAAACAGGCACTTAATACCTTTAAGGGCAAAGCACCCAGTCACTGGTTCAGATATGTGTATGACACCTGGGTTAAAATCCCCCAGAAGGAAGTACAAGCTTTCACAGAACACATTAATACGGTAGACAATAACATCAAATTTACAAGGGAACAGGTACAAAACAACAAACTGGCTTTCTTGGACTGCTTGGTAGAAGTCATAAACCTGCATCTTAAGGATAAAGGACAAATCTTTGAAGATTGTAATGTTAACATATTGGCAAAGGAACATGACTGGTTCAAGAGAGGTGTCAAGGAGGCCATTTATGTGAAAATAAGGAAACCAAGCCTAAACAGAGGTGGGGGGTTCGACACCAACTGTCTGCCATGTACAGTGCTGTTTTAACACCTTACCCTGGGTGTTCCTATAACACCTCTTAGCCACTATGCAATCACGCCCTTAACACCTGGCTGTGATATGCTAATTGGCATTTTCCAGGGTACATAATTGCCACAGATTCTTGTACAAGTCATTCTGAATTGAAAAAGCCAGTCGGATGACTAGCGAAACGTCTTCAAGAACTAAACTTCAAGTCCAATTGATCTAATTGACAGATATGTTGGCTTAAAACGCTGCTCAAACCTCTAATATTGTGATTATCTGCATGTACTGGGAGTTTTAAAAACTCCCTTTGACACAAAAAAAACAAGACACCTAATAAATGCTGATTAGGTCTGCTTACAGGTGAAAGAGGCAGCTAATCTGCAATGATTAGCTGTGCTCACACCTGAATGCATATCTGTTGTATTCAATTAGATCAACTGGACTTGAAGTTTAGTTCTTGAAGACGTTTCGCTAGTTATCCGACTGGCTTTCTCAATTCAGAATGACTTGTACAAGAATCTGTGGCAATTATCTACCCTGGAAATTCCCATGTGGCTGAATTCTGACGTAAAGAGGCAAATGGAAAGGAAGAAAAAGGCATTTAAAACCTTTAAGGCAGAGGGAACCGAAAGGGCCTTTAGGGATTATAAAAACTTTAACAGGGAGTGTAAGAAAGCAATCAAACTAGCTAAAATTAATAATAAAGTTAGGATAGCTGAACAAAGCCTAAAGTTTTTTTTAAGTATATTAATATTAAGAAGATGAGGACTAAAAATGTGGCACCATTAATTAATGAGGATAAGTTAGTTACGGAGGATAAAGCAAATGTCTTAAATAATTTTTTTACCTCTGTATACACTATAAAAGATCCAAGTACAGATATCATAGAGTATAGTAGCAATAATGATATAAAAGATACAAGTGCACTTTGGTTAACCGAGGATATGGTACAGAAAGAACAAAATAAGGTTAATATTTATAAATCTCCTGGACTGGATAAAATACATCCTCAGGTCCTTGAAGTTTTTCACATTTTGTCACATTACTGCCACAAATATGAATCAATTTTATTGGAATTCCATGTGAAAAACCAATACAAAGTGGTGTACACGTGAGAAGGGGAACGGAAATCATACATGATTCCAAACATTTTTAACAAATCAATAACTGCAAAGTGGGGTGTGCGTAATTATTCAGCCCCCTTTGGTCTGAGTGCAGTCAGTTGCCCATAGACATTGCCTGATGAGTGCCATTTCAGAGGCAGAAGTAAGTGAAGACATCTTGGATATAAAGTAATAACCTTTAATTGGCTAACTAAAATGATTGAAAATGCAAGCTTTCGAAGCACTTAGGCTTCTTCCCCAGGCATGATGCCGGAGGAAGAAGCCCAAGTGCTTCGAAAGCTTGCATTTTCATCATTTTAGTTAGCCAATAAAAGGTATTACTTTATATCCAAGATGTCTTCACTTTCATCTATGGCTAACACGGTACAATTCTCTACTACTAGAGGTAGAAGTAGTGAGCTGTTAGCTGCAGCATAGAGGATCTTTGCCCTTTTATTTTTTTGCTCCTTTATAACCCCATAAAGCATTTTATATAATTTATCAATTCTTCTTCGGATCGCCTATAGGGGACCACTCTAGGCATCTTCAAAAGGATGAATATTAGTTGAAAAAAACGGTATTATACATATAGTAAGCAATATATATATATCGTATCCACCATGCTGCTTATAAGTTACATTACATAGTAACATAGTAATTAAGGTTGAATAAAGACATACGTCCTTTAAGTCCAACCTATTCATCCTCTTTTTTTTTTTTTTATCCATACCTAACAGTTGATCCAGAGGAAGGCAAAAAAAAAAAAAACAGCTAAAAAGGGGGAAAAAATTCCTTCCTGACTCCAAACGTCAATTGGAAAGTATCCCTGGATCAAACAGATCTATATGCATTAATACCAGTAATTCCCAATATTTTTTAGTTTTAGAAACTTATCCAGGCCTTTTTAAAAGCTATTCAATGAACTTGCCATTACCACATCTGCTGGAAGACAGTTTCACCGTTCTCACTGTAAAGAAACCTTTCCTAACCTGAAGATGAAACTTCTTTTCTTCCAACCTTAAAGGATGTTCTCGAGTCCTCTGATATGACCTATTAGTAAACAATGCACCAGAGAGTTCATTGTATGGGCCATTAATATATTTGTTTAAGGTTATTATGTCCCCACGCAAACGTCACTTCTCCAATGTAAACAGCCCTAACTTGTCTAATCTGCCTGCATATTCAATCCCCCTCCATTCCCCTTATTTAATTTTTAGTTGCATTTCTCTGAACTGACTCAATTTCCAAGATGTCCCTTTTGTATATGGGATTCCAAAACTGCACCGCATATTCCTAATGAGGCCTTACCAGTGCCTTGTAAAGATGGAGAATAATATTTTTCTCTCTCTCTATTCTCCAATTTTATACAAGACAATATCTTGCTAGCTCTAGCCGTTGCTACCTGGCATTTTTTGCTATAGCAAGTCTTGTTATCTACCAGAACCCCCAAATCTTTTTCCATTACAGGCACTTAACACAGAGTTATTTATGTGGTAGGTGGCACAGGGATTATTAAATCCCAAATGCATCACCTTACATTTATCAACATTGAATCTCATCTGCCATTCTGCTGCCCAAGGTCTGCTTGCAGCACTTGCACATCATTGGAAGTTTCCAAAGCTCTGCATAGTTTAGTGTCATCAGCAAACACGGATTACAGATAATACACAATTACAGAAAATTAGTTTTAGAAAAATATCCAAGAATTCAGTTTACAAAAGTTTTTGTTGTTTATTAAACAAACACATCCGGCAATGTTTCGGTCCAGCATCTAGAAACTTTTACGAAGCAAAATTACTATTACATGTAGAGCAACCCCCAAAGCCTGAAACAACAATACTCACATTGCTATGAAGTGCTGCTATTACAGAGTTATTCTGCTGCTATTACAGAGTTATTCTGTATGATGTCTGCCAATGCTGCAAAGCATCTCATGTCTTTTACAGATAAACCTACATGTCATGTCCAATGACGAGAGAATCTACCTGGTAGAGCTGGGAGAGTATGTACAGAATGATCCATTATTTTCTTACTTTTTCCCAAACCTGCTTTTAAAGGAGAAGGTAAAAGTAACAGCATAGCTTGCTGTAGTGGAATATTTGACTCATTTCATACAGCTGTATCTTTGGTAAGGAATAACCTTAAGGCCTCATTAAATCACATCTTTGAAAGCCTTTTTGGAACAGTATCCTTTTATATCTGTTGTATTCAATTAGATCAACTGGACTTGAAATGTTCAAGTCCAGTTGATCTAATTGAATACAACAGATATACCATGACCTGGATGAATGAGAACCTTCACAAGCAGTATCCTTTTATAATTCCACACATGCATTCTTATTTGCAACACTTACCAATAGCTTTTGTGTAGTAGTTGTAAGCTTCATTGTAATCCTTTTGAGCGTAAAACACATTCCCCTTTTCTTTACATGTCTCTGCTTCCCTGTAAACAGCAATGTTACAAATTAACCTTTTAACCTTTAGGAAACATTTTCACAACATGGAAATTAAAGGATAAGTGCACTGTAAAAGCTAAAGTTAAGTTTAATTTGTAGCAGCAGCTTTAAAACATCTGTGCCCCCCCCCCATAGTACCTCCTTTCCTGCTGTAAAGTTCGTGACATCTTGGATCTGCTGTGCAGACTCTGTAGCTCCACCCCTCCGAGAGGGGTCTGTGTGTCTGTGTGCGTGCTTGTGATGTTGCGGTGCACGCGTGACGTCATTGCGTCGTGCTTGTTTATTTTATTCACTTGGCTTTATGGCATCCATTTTGTTTTATGCCTCCATTTTGTCTCCTTTTTCTCATGTATTACCAGAATTTTTAATTTCTTAATGTTCTCTCTGATTTCTCAGTAACAATTTCTTATTTAAGGTCTTTTGCCTTTGTAAGGATCTTTTACTGGGTCTAAGTCAGGCATGCTACAAATTAATCTTAACTTGCTTTTACAGTGCACTTATCCTTTAACATTGATATTTCTTAACATTTTCATTGGTATAAATAAAGTGGATACAAGTTGTGTGTAGCAATGAGGAGCTTTGAATTAGCTTGTGATTATGTATATTATTTTTTGTGTATATCACGATATCTGCAATAGTGCAAAACATTTAAAACATCAAGGCTTTGTTCACACTAACATTATTAGAATAGCTGCAGTCTTGCCAGTTAGACGGCATGTTAACCCCCCCAAACTAACATTTAACCCACTACTGGCCCCACTGTACAGTTTAAAATAATCCTTACCTTATATCCCTGCTCCTTATGGCTCTCCTGTAGTGCCTCTTCGAAGTCCAGGAAACTGAAGTGTAGGAGCGGTCTTCCTGTCCAAAATGTTGCTGACTGTTGGGTCCTCTTAGTTGCTTAGGACTTGCGCAGGGGAGCCCTTTCCCCACCCTCCCTCCCCATCCTTCTCTAGCAATATTTCTTCTTACGTAAAAAGCTTTATCTATATTGTAGTGCATATCCTCCCACCACCAACTGCTATAATTTCACTTTAAAAATAGATTACAAACTGTACTTACTTCTCCTGGTTCCAGCCTCTTCTCTATTTCTGGCAGCCATGGCTGTGATTGGCTGCCTCTCAGCCAATCAAAGCAGAGACTGCGGGTCCGGCCCCCTGCTTGTATTTCCAACAGGCAGGGAAGTCGGACCAGAGTGACCAGGAACAGGAGCTGTAAGAGTTTAGGATCTATTTTTAAAGTGCAAATATAGCGGTTGGCGGTAGGAGTGCAAGCACTACAACATATGAAAAGTTTTTCCTAAGGGGGGAGATGCCCTTTAAAACTGTTGATTTGTCCAGGTCACATCAGTAATACAAAAAGGCCAATTAGCTGGAAATGAAAACTGAAAATTCAAAGTCTCTGGCTGAGCTTAGTGAGGCATGCTTGTGAAGATTCTTATTCATCCAGGTCATGTCATTTTCCGTTAGATCAATTGAACTTGAAGTTTAATTCTTGTAGATATTTGGCTAGCCATCCGGGATGGATGTAGGTTGCGTGGAGGGCCCCTATAACCATCGCTATTGCATTTACTTCTACTCTGTGCTTGCTGGCATACTAACTTTTACTTATCTTCCCTCATTGCTACAGACTCCAGGACACTTTGTATATTTATTTCTGGGGACGTCCAGTATATTTCAGCTTTTTATATGTGTGGGGTATTTATATTTGCAGGTTTAGATGTATAGTTTTTAGATACCATTTGTCAAAAATAAAGTTTTGTTTTTACACTACTACAGTATGGTTGGATCGTTTATTTTGCACGTGACCATGTATTTTGTTCCCCGGAGATGTTAGGGGAGTCCTATTTCCCTTTATTATGCCGGTTGACCGTCTCATTTTGTTTAGGGTCTAGTGGGTTTTCTTAGCTCTCAAGTATTACCTGATTGCTGCCGTGCAGTTGATTAATATAGTTTATTTTTACCCACAGCATCTTCACATATTAAGGGATTGGCCTTAAGGGTTGTTAAGCAAATTACCCTTTTCTAGTCCTATCCGCTTTGCTAGCCACTCGTACAAGAATCTGCTGGCAATAAATACCCTGGAATGTGTCTCAATTGGCAGACAATCGTACATATCTGAATGGGACACTTTCCAGGGTACCGTATATACTCGAGTATAAGCCGAGGTTTTCAGGTCTTAAAAATGACCTGAAAAATGAACCTCGGCTTATACTCGGGTCAAGCTGGGACTTACCTAAATTCCGGATGCAGCCGCGAGTCAGGTAAGAAAACCGGCAGTTCCCAGTAGTACTTTGTGCACGTTGGCGCATTGAAGTCATCGCGCACCCGCACTACTGGGAACTGCCGGCTTTCCAACCTGACTTGCAGCTGCGTCGGTAAGTCTTTGCAAAGGCGGAAGGCTCTGGGAAAGTGTCCGGAAGGCTCTGCACACCAAACTGTAAGTACCATTACCATGGCTATCAGCAATTCCTATGCTACCAGTTATTCCCAAGGCTACCAGTAATCCCCATGGCTAGCAGTTATTCCCAAGGCCACCAGTAATCCCCATGGCTACCAGTAACTCCCATGGCTACCAGCATGTGAGGCAATTCCGATGGCTACCAGTATGCAATAAAATGCACATGGCTACAGAAGGCAGTAGTGGTCAATTATACTCGAGTCAATGTGTTTTTCCTAATTTTTGAGGTAAAAATACCCCGGCTTATACTCGGGTCGGCTTATACTCGAGTATATACGGTATTTATTGCCAACAGATTCTTGTACAAGTCATTCTGAAATTCAATAATGGGCAATTCTGCTACTTCGTCCAGCCTTGAATGCAGTCACACATAACTTAAAGGGCATGTCCACCCCCAAACTATAATCCCCCCAACTACTGGCCCCACCATGTAGTGTAGTTTAATCCTTACCTCACATCCCAGCTCCATAGGGTTCTCCTGTAGACCCCCCCAAAGTCCCAAAACTAACCACCAGGAGGATAGCAGGGCTCTGCCTGCTATCTTGCCTCCGGTAGATATTTGCCATGCGTACTGCAGCCCTTCTCCCCCCTCCCTCCCCCTCCCTCTCCCTCCCGTTCTACTATCCCTCCCCCTAGCACAAATCCCCCTTAATATGCTGCTCCCCCATGTCCCCCAGCCCCAACCGCATATTTTTTTTTTCAAAAAGCTCCCCAAACTCTTACTTACCTCTCCTCTTTCCTCCGCTGCACTGAATGACCGGCAGCCGCGTCCGCGATTGGCTGCCGCTCAGCCAATCACAGACGCGACTGCCGGTCCCGCCCCTCTGCTTGCATTCTCGCAAGCAGAGGGCCGGCAGTGCGGCGAAGAGGAACGAGGGGAGGTAAGTAAGAGTTTGGGGGGCTTTCTGAAAAAAATTTTTATGCCGTGGGGCTGGGGGAAATGGGGGAACAGCATATTAAAAATTAGTTTTACAGGTGGACATACCCTTTAATGGTTGACAGCTATAGGAATATGCTTTGAGTGGAGTAAGAACCATAGATGTTTTCTGCTTTATTCCTTCCTTCAAAAGGCCTTTTCTAATTATATTCCTCAACAGTAGAAAATTATGCCATTATAAGAACTTAAAGGAATGCAGAGCTGAGCTTTGTTAATACACGTGTTATTCTAGGTTTGTGTGCATGTATGTAAATTTAATGGGGCTATTTATTGATGTTAATTTATAAATAATTTTAAATAACCCTTGCCAATGAGGTTTTGTGTGTTCTACAATTATGCCAATTACTTGGTATTTTTTTTTTAAACTGTATTTATTTGGAGAACATTTTCCAACATTAATATTTGTAGTTTAAAGGGACAGTTCAGTGGAAATGATCAATATTGGTTAAATAGTTTGTGTAATGCCTTCTTAGTTATACTGCATTTTCTCTCCCAATTGGAAAAATCAGTTGATTTCATACCCTTTGCTGTTCCCTGCTGTTGACATTAGTGAGCTGACATTTCAGGTTCTAACAGTCCTTCTTCTTCCCAGGATGCCCCACATCCTTGAAATGTTCCTAACAGTAGTTCCTACTGATTGGCTGTTGGATGGGTCAAACATGCTCAGATCTCTACTGAGCAACTGAATAAACCCAGGCGCTGGGTCAAGGGCAAGACCATAACGGTCTCTACTAGGTGACCTGCAAACAGGAAGTCCGCATTTCGGTTGCATTTATTTATACCCAGACAAAACGCTGAATTGGCAAATTAAGGGATTGGGAAGAAAAAATACTGCTCCTTTTTCTGAAAAGCATATGTATTTGCATTGAACTCCTTAAAAGTGAACATTTGAACACGTTAAAAGGGATCACAGCACTAGAGGGAAATAGGGAAACAAGTTATAGACAAGCTAAAAGCTCAGGTTAGAAAGGCGCAATCTGAATAAGTCAGGCATTAATCATAAACAAACAGACTTTGTCAAAAATAAACATACGGAAGCATACAAATTTATAAATGGCTTGGTTTACTGCTGTCAGACATTACATAAAATACTGGCTTGGCTAAAATAATACCGTAACTTTGGGGTGTAGGATTCTATTAAAAGGTATTTAAATGTTTTTCAAAGGATTTCAAATGATGTAATAAAAAAAACTGAAGGTAAAACAACCTTTGCAAATAAAATTTCAGTAGCTGTAAATAAGTACATATACTATACCAAAACACTACCATGAGACCCTTTTCACTGCCAGCAGAATTCACCACTTTGCGTGTGTTAATGCCAGAAGAATTTTCAGGATTTTAAACACATTTGGTTCAATCAAAGTTCACAGTAGGAAACCTTGCAGTAAATAGGGAATATAATAAAAATAATTTTCACCACAAAGTGTACTTTTAACATGATAAAAGAATTTTGTAACTTTTCTGGAGATTTTAATGGAATTATGGGTAAAATATGTTTTTAAAAAAAAAAAAAAAAAAATTTGCAAATTTCATGGATTTTTCCCATTTTTATTTATAGTTATCTTAAAGGGGCAGTTCAGTGGAAATTATCAACATTTCTTAAATTGTTAGTTTGTGTAATGCATACCTAGTTATTCAACAAATTCTCTTCATTTTTGAAAAATCAGTTGATTTCATACCCTTTGCTGTTCGCTGCAGTTGACATTAGTGAGCTGACATTTTAGGTTCTAATGGTCCTTCTTCTTCCCAGGATGCACCACAACCTTGGAATGTTCCTAACAGTAATTTCTACTGATTGGCTGTTGGGTGACAGATGCTCAAATCTCTACTGAGCAACTGAATCAACCCAGGCGCTGGGTCAAGGGCAAGCCCATAACGGTCTCTATTACGGGTCCTGCAAACAGGAAGTCAGTATTTTGGTTGCATTTATTTATACACAGACAAAATGCTGAATTGCCAGATTAAGGTCATTGGGATGAAAAATACTGCTCTTTTTCTGAAAAGTACATGTATTTGCACTGAACTTCCCCTTTGAGGTTACGCACAAAAATCTTACTGTTTCTAAAAGCTCATACTCCCGACTACAATGATAGGTACCCCACTTTTCCTGTACAGAAGACCCCCCAAACTAAAACTGATCCTTCAAGAATATTACACCAAACTGAAATGTATAACCACATCTGACTGTTAACATAGAATATCTACCGAATTAATGAAAATAACCCCACAATTTAGATATTAGAGACTACATACCCGCAGGATTTTACGAGTGAGGTAAGTTTCAATCAAAATGCAGATACCTGGGCGCAGCTCTTCATCCAATTAGAAGTTATTTTCTCACTTTTTTTTCTCAACTGTAAAATCAGAGACAAAATCAAATGTGAATTTCAGCTAAAAACTGTAGAGAAAAGTTCAAAGGCATCTCAAATATGAAAGCCTAACCCCTCCTGAATAAAACGGTATGCCACATTCATGGGTGTACCAGGACACATGGCTACCTCCTAACCCAGAGTGAGACCAATGTCCGTAACAGCAAAAAAAAAAAAAAAAAGCCAACTGATTTTGAACTGTCTGCAGTTTTCCCACAAAACACCCCAACTCAGAAATACCCCCCACAAACTACATAATCTACACATCTTCAGCTACGTACACTGTAGTTCATACCTTCATACCATCAATGGTGTGGGCAAAGTTATTCATAGAAATTTACACTTTTTCCAGATTTTCTAAAAAAAAAAAAAATGAACAAAAAAACTTAAGAAGGCAGAAATCATGCCAAAACCTCATGGAATGTAAAAAGAAGTTACTAAATATCAATCTCCTAAATGTCCTGAATCAAACAGTATGCCATATACGTGGTTATACACGCAGACGTGGAAGCAAAAAGCCACAAACGCGAGACAATGCGAGATGGCTCAGAAACAGAAAATATTCTGCTAACTCCAAATGAACAGTCTGCAGTTTTTTCCACAAAACACCCCCCTAACTCAGAAATAACCCCCACAAACTACATATTCCTGAAATCTACACACCTTCAGCTATGTAACACTGTAGTTACTTTATTCGTACCATCAATGGTGTGGGCACAGGTCTTCATAGAATTTTGCAGTTTTCTGAAAAACAAACTCAGCAAGGTAAAAAACAAGCCCAAACTTCAAGGAATGTAAAAAAAAAGTTACCAAATATCCATCCCCCAAATGTCCTGAATCAAACGGTATGCCATATGCATGGTTGCACACGCACACGTGGAAGCGAAAAGCCCCGAAGTGAGACAATGCATGATTGCTCAAAAACAGCCAAAATATTCAGCCAATTCTGAATTTGAACAGTTTGCAGGTTTGTAGTTTTTCCCCACAAAACAACCCACACAAACTATACTGTATATTCCCCGAATCTACACACTTTCAGCTACGGAACGCTGTAGTTTGTTCATTCATACCATCAATGGCGTGGGCGCAGTTCTTCGTAGAATTTCACGCTTTTCGCAGATTTTCTGAAAAAATTAACAAAAAACAACTTTTGAAGGTAGAAATTATGCCAAAATCCCATGAAATGTAACAAAAGCTACCAAATATCAATCTCCCAAATGTCCTGAGTCAAACAGTACCGTATATACTCGAGTATAAGCCGAGGTTTTTAGGTTTTAAAATAAACCTAAAAACCTTACCTCGGCTTATACTCGAGTCAAGGTCTTCCTTACCGCGATCGATGTTGCTGAGGCTCCAGATCCAGCTGCCGCACGCTCTGTAAGTCCTGTGAGTTTGCCGGCTGACGTCAGTACTCGGCGCTGGGCAGTGAGAGGCGCCGAGCAGTGACGTCAGCCGGCAATCCACAGGACTTACAGAGCGTGTAGCAGCCGGATTTGGAGCCTCAGCAACATTGGAGCCTCAGCAACATTCTGGTAATTCTGGGAGGAATCTCCAGGCGGGAGGGAGGGGCTCTACACTGCAGTTGCATTCCCATACAGTTGTTTGGAAACTACAACTCCCAGCCAATAAGCATGCTGGGAGTTGTAGTTTCCAAAATCTGTATGGGAATTCTGCTGTCATATTTAAAGGGCAACTTAAGCATCAAAATAATATTGAAGGCAGTAGTGGTCAGATCAGATCAGTGGTCAGATAATCAGAAGGCAGTAGTGGTCAGAATTTCTACCCTCGGCTTATATTCGAGTCAATCAATTTATCCTAATTTTTCAGGTAATAACAGGGACCTCGGCTTATACTCGAGTCGGCTTATACTCGAGTATATACGGTATGCCATATGCATTACTACACACACGGACATGGAATAGACTAGCTACAAAGTGAGCCAATTCACAGTGGCCCAATTACAGCAACTTTTCAGATTTGTCAGACTAAACACCACTCTATATTAGAAATACCCCCCCAAACTACATATTCCTGGAATCTATACACCTTCAGCTTTGCAAAGGTGCCATTCTTTTATGCATACCACCAATGATGGGGGCGCAGTTCTGTGTAGATTTTCGCCCATTTACCAGATTTTCTGGAAAAAATTACAAAAATACAATTTCAAAGTTAAAGATCATGGCAAATTCCCATGTAATGTAAAAAAAAAAAACATGTCAAGTATTAATCTCCCAAATGCCCTAAATCAAACTGTATCCCATATGCATGGTTACACACGGACATGGAATCCACTACTCACAAAGTGAGCCAATGCACAGTGGCCAATAACAGCAAGTTTCCAGATTTTTCAATCTAAACACCCCTCTAACTCAAAAATACCCCCCAAAACTATATATTCTCAGAATCGACACACCTTCAGTTAATCAACGGTGCCATTTGTTCATTCATACCATCATTGGTGTGTGTGCAGATCTTCGTAGAATTCCGCACAGATTTTCTGAAAAAAGAAAAAACTATTTCAGTTAAAAATCCTGCCAGACCCCCAAGTAATGGAAAAAAAGTTACCAAATATAAATCTCCCACATCCTGAATCAAACGGTAAGCCATATGCGTGGGTGCACAAAGAGATATGGCTACCAACTAACTCAAATGGAACACATGCACAAGTGCAATTACAAGTGCTCTGTAATTTTAACAGCCTACCCTTTTTCAAAGGAAACAGCCTGAAACTTCGAAATACCCCACACAAACTATTGGGGAGATTTAATAACCGTTCTTATCATTAAAAATTGTGCTATTTTAGCCCCAACCAATCAGATGTTAGCTTTCAAATGTTAAATAAGATCTGATTGGTTGGGGAAAAATTAGCACCATTTTTAATGATAAGAACTTTTATTCAATCTCCCTGTATATATTTTCGTAATCTACACACATTCAGCTATGTTACGGTGCCAAACTTCGATTCGAGATGCAGTGATCCATAGAACTCTGTGTTTATAGGAGTGCAATTACAAGAAAAAATCAAAGTGCTCTGTAATTTGAACAGCCTACTCTTTTTCAAAGGAAACAGCCCTGAAACTTGGAAATACCCCACACAAACTATATATTTTTGGAATCTACACACCTTCAGCTACGTAACGGTGTCATGCTTTCATACATGCATGAAGAATTCCAGACACAGTAATCAAAAGAAATCTTTGTTTATAGGAGATTTTGTGAAAAAAATGAAATAGGATGATTCAATTGTTAAAATCCTACCTAAACCTACTTGACAGGTAAACCCCCCCACTAATTGTCAACCTCCTATATGTCCTGGATCAAACGGTATACCTTATGCGTGGGTCCATACAGAGATTTGGCTACCAACTAACTGAAATCAGACTCATGCCCAAGTGCAATTCCAAGAAAAAATCAAAGTGCTCTGCAATTTGAACAGCCTACTCTTTTTCAAAGGAAACAGTCCTGAAACTTGGAAATACCCCACACAAACTATATATTTTTGGAATCTACACACCTTCAGCTATTTAACGGTGTCATGCTTTCATACATGCATGAATAATTCCAGACACAGTGCTCCATAGAACTCAGTGCTTTTAGGAGATTTGTGAAAAAATTTAATAGGATATTTCAAGGGTTGAAATCCTACCTAAACCCACTTCACAAGTAAAAAAAAACCCACGTCTTGAATCCAAAGGTATGCCATATGCGTGGGTGCACAAGTTGCGACCAACTAGTTCAAATGGGACGCATGCCCAAGTGCAATTACAAGAATAAAAATCAAAAAAAAGACAACCCACCCCCTACGCAAAAACACCCACCCTTTTAGTGAAAACCAGAGATACACAAGTTTTTGCACACTTTACTAAGATTAAAAATTCAATTTGGTCTCCTTTTGGTACCTCTGCAAAATTTACTAAAATATAGACTTAGTTTCCCTTGAAATCAGTGGAATAATAATCTGTGTTTACCTTGCGTATACATTGGGCAGCTTGGAGAAGACAAAATTGTTTGCTAATTATTGAAAGAAAAAAAGTGTGTATCACTAAGTATTTTTGTAGGTGCATTTTATTTTTATTTTTTTAAATCATTCCCAAAGATAATCAGATCATCTTAGGGTATAAATTTAAAATCCGATCGGAAAAATCACTTCCCGGAAATTTTCCAGAAAGTGATTTTTCATTCATTGGCAAAGATAAATAATTTGGTGATCAGAAAGGATTTTCTAAGAAGCAAAGACTTAGAAAAAAGAACTCTGATCTCCATTCCCAAATAGAATAGTAAGCTGCCATTCACCGACAGCTTACTATATCCTGTAATGCGATCTGAATGGAGATCAGAGTGCAGTACCCTAAATAGACCACCAGCATCCTACCATTGTGCAGAAAAAAGCTCCAGTGATGTCACCGGGGTCTTCCTTTTTCGCAATCTCCATTCAGAAAAGCTGTGATCAGCAATTGGATACAGGTCACGGATTTAGGTACTGCCAGCTCCTGATCCCTCATTGGATTTTGGATGAAAACGATGGGGGAACAAGGGGGCTAGGGGGGCACCTGAATGCCGCCCCCGATTTCCCCTAGCACTTCCTGGTTTTTTTTTAAGTGACAGCCACAGAACGTTAAAGTGGCAGTTAAAGGGTTTAAGGGGCTACACCTTAAAGGGGAACTGTGATCCAAAAATTACTTTAGGTAAATTGATAGGAATTGCTCCCCTGGGAATTTTTGCAATCTATTTCCATTGTTTATTTTGCAAAGTTTTGAAGATATTTATATTTTTGTGTGTGATATGGCAGCAGCATCACCAGGTTCCCTGCACTTCCTGCTTTGAAACTGTCAGCCAATCTGTCATGTCTGTGTCTCCTCCTCCCCTTTGCAGCCCCCCTGGTCCCTCCCACTCATGGACCCCATGGTCCCTCCAGTTGCAGGCCCCCCATGGCCCATTATCTTACAGCCCCACATGGGCCCGCCCACTCGCAGGTGCCTAAGCCCCGCCCACTCACGGGTGCCGTGGATTACTCAGACTCCCCCCTAAAGAAAACTCTGTGGAATCAGCCTTTTCAGGCAGAGTTAGAACAGAGTGAGAACTCTGCCTGAAAAGGCTGTTTTCACACAGTGAAAGAGAAGGGCTGTAGATTCCCTTACCTTAACTTTTTGGTCAGTCATTTCTGTATATCTTGTAGAGAGGTGGTTGATGGCTCGTTTAAAGGTAGGAAACTGGCCTTTCATTTAAACTTTGGAGACCACAGTTCCCCTTTAACCAACAGGTGCAACTATAACAAACTGCTATTAGACTGCTCATGCAAGGGTTTAGGCTTTTTGTTTTAACTGCTGTAATAAATTTAGTGAGCACCTTTATTCCTGTGTGCAGAGGTTTTTGAGAGATTTACAGACCAAGCAAGCATGAGAACATCATAGAATAAAGTATGTGATACCCCTAGTGGTAGATAGGCAAAAGCAAGTGTTTTAATATATGCAAAGTCATTTTAAACAGATGTTTTGATCTTTCCCTATTTTATTGTTTTTATCTCTTTGGAGATAAAAACTTCAGAGGATGTGCAATCATTACAGGGGTATCTAGATAGATTGTCATATTGGGCTGCTAAGTGGCAGATGAGATTTAATGTTGATAAATGTAAGGTGATGCATTTTGGACTTAAAAATCATTGTGCTTCTTATACTATAAATGGCTCTGTGTTAAGTGAATCCCTGTGGAAAGGGATCTTGGAGTTTTGGTGGATAACAAACTTAAAGGTAGCAAGCAGTGCCAGGCGGCAACAGCCAGAGCCAGCATGGTATGGTCTTGTATAAAGAGTATAATCCTGTGTACAAAAATGACATCTATGAAATGGAAAGGGTTCAGAGAAGGGCAACTAAATTAATAAGGGGATTGGGGGAGCTTGAATATGAAGAGAGACTGGATAAGTTACAATTATGTATGCTGCAGAAAAGTTGCTTGTGTGGGGATATGATTACTGTGTATAAATACATTAACGGGCCATACAATAATCTATCTGGGGCATTGTTGACCAATAGAGCATTTTAGGGGATACGTGGACAACCCTTAAGACTTGAAGTAAAAACGTTTAGGCTTCAAGTTCGGAAAGGGTTTTTTACTGTGAGAACTATGGAATGGTCTCCCAGTGGACATTGTTATGGCAGGTTCATTGGTCAGTTTAAAAAAGAAAGCTGGCAACATGTTGCAAGTTACTGGTATTAATACATAAAGTAGAGATGATCCAGGTAAATTCCAGATTGCTTCTTGGAATAAGGAAGGATTTTTTTCCCCCTTCCTAAATTTGGTGGGTTTTTTTTTGCCTTCCTCTGGATCAACAGTTAGGCAGGAAATGAGGATATTGTTAGATGGGTTGGACTGGATGGATGTATGTCTTTATTCAACCCCAAATACAATACTATACTGGAGCGGCACTCTCACCCTCTGAGAGTGCCGCTCCAGTATAGTAACAGATAAGTGTACACCAACTTACAAGGACACACAAAATACCGCCATGGTCAATATTTAAAGTGGTGCACCATAGGCAGGGATTACTCCATAACTGCAACATGTTTTGTGGGGAAACTGTTTATGTTTTGTTATTAAATCATTGCAATACTTACTGTTAAATGGAATTAAAACTTGGTTATCTTGTTTAAAGAAAGTGCATGTCTGCTTTTTGCTAGACCACCAGAGAAACCATGCTACCCATAATCATTCCATTAAGCAGTAATCTGGTACAAATTGGTGGCAGCAGAGCTGGTAATACCATTTATTCTCCATGTTTTCTCTTTAAATTTGTTCTCTGTATTAAAGGGCATCTCCGTCCTGGATATTAATTTTCATATAATGCAGGGCATCCCTTTCCACCCCCAACCGCTGTTAGCAAATTTTATGCTACATGAAGGGCAGCCAAGGACGGTTCAGGAGGGTGGGAAGGAGGGGGGAAAGGACTCCCCTGCGCATGCCACTGTCCTCTCAGAGGACAAGGAGGCAGAAGAAACCTTTTGGACAGGAAGACAGCTACTACTCATCAGTTTCCAGGACTTTGGACAAGCACTGCAGGGGAACCATAAGGAGCAGAGATTTAAGGTAAGGATTTTTTTTAAACTACTCAGTGGGGCCAGTAGTGGGTTAAAGTTTAGTTTGGGGCTGGATATGCCCTTTAAGATATGGAGGCTGATACTGATAGTATTGATTTAAAGATGTCACTAATACATTAAATAAGGTAGGGAGAGAATTCAGGCTTTGATACTCCCTTTACAGCAATATGCAAATAAGGAACAAAGACTTCTGGGAATTTGCCATGTTTACACATGAAAGCTCTTAGGAACACCATGTCTTTAAAAAGACTTTTACAGCATTCCATAAGCTAAATGCAAAAACCAGAGCGCCAACTACAGACCGGTTACGGCTTTATTGAGCAGTGCAGGCAGACGTCACTAATACATTAAATAAGGTAGGGAGAGAATTCAGGCTTTGAAAACCGGTCTGTAGTTGGCACATTTAGCTTGTGGAATGCTGTAAAAGTCTTTTTAAAGACATAGTGTTCCTAAGAGCTTCCATCTGTAAACATGGTAAATTCCCAGAAGTCTTTGTTCCTTATTTGCATATTGCTGTAAAGGGAGTATCAAAGCCTGAATTCTCTCCCTACCTTATTTAATGTATTAGTGACGTCTGTCGATAGGCGCTTCACACTGCAAAACCAGAGGCCTGCACTACACTGATGATGGTTCAATAAAGCCGAAACCGGTCTGTAGTTGGTGCTCTGGTTTTTGCATTTAGCTTGTGGAATGCTGTAAGTCTTTTTAAAGACATGGTGTTCCTAAGAGCTTCCACGTGTAAACATGGTAAATTCCCAGAAGTCTTTGTTCCTTATTTGCATATTGCTGTAAAGAGGGTATCAAAGCCTGAATTCTCTCCCTACCTTATTTAATGTGCTGTAAAAGTCTTTTTAAAGACATAGTGTTCCTAAGAGATTCCATGTGTAAACATGGTAAATTCCCAGAAGTCTTTGTTCCTTATTGATTTAAAGGGCATCTATAATGAAATTTACACATCGCTTCAATCCAGACATTAAAAAAGGTTAGTGTATGCTGCCTTATTCCCACTTTTCACTGTGGCTCCGTGTTTGCACACAGTCTGATTTACAGCAGAGCTCTCTCCCGTCTCTGGTTATTCCATTCATATAGTCCAGCTGTGAATCAAGCCTGTGAACCACGCTGCTCATGCGCATCAATCCTTCCACACATCACTCTAACCTTTGTACACCCTCCGTAAGTAAGCCTGTAGAGAGGAAGTTTCTCTGTTGTTCTGGATATACTTGCTACATTGAACAGGGATTTCAGTTTTTTGTTTTCAAGCACATTCAATGCTCCTTGTCCTAACAAGGATATAATCCTTTACTTTTCATTTTCATACAAAAGGAAAAGCAATCTATGCAGTGTATTTCATAGATAACATCAGTGTAAGAAAAGGAATACTAACATTACAGCAAAAATAAAAAAATAAAAGACTGGTGAATAGAACCTGCAACTTGTACATCTACTCTGTCTTACTACAAGCATAGCTCTTACCTCTAGGATAACAGAGATACTATATAGAAGACTGGTACATGTAGAATCTTATACATTGAACAAAATGTTAACAAAAAATAAAGGTAAGCCTGAACTTGTGACCCCTGAGAATTGTGTGTTTCTATAACTGACGTCTTACCAGGTGAGCTACAAGGGAATAAGCTGAGAATTTAGGTACATTTATAAGCTTTATATTTTGCTTGGAAGATAATACAGTAGATACAAAAAAAGGGAAGTGACCTTCTGAACTGTGTATTTTTAAATCTGGTGCCTTACCCAGTGCGCCAACACTGAATAAGCAGAGAATCCAGGTATATTTGGCATCATTATCTTTTGCTAGGGAAAGAATGAAAAATGGAATATGGAAGTCAATGATAAGACTTTAAACCTGCTTGTTACCCTGCAGTTTATTTACCAGCAACTCACACTGACTGGTAAATAAATTGCAGCGTAACAAGCAGCTTTCAAAGTCTTTTCAAGGACTTCCATGTTGGTGTGTAGAAAACACTCTGTGCATAGTAGAGACAGTGAATAGTGGGGTCAGGGGGCATGGTTCTTTGAGGACTTCATGGGCTGTTGGTTGTATTAGCAACATCATGGAAGCCTTCTTATTTACAGAATCTATTTCTCACAAAACTGTAAAAAAAAAAAAAGTACCTGGAGCAGGTAGGTACGATCGGTTCTTTCTACCTCCCAATATAATTTCTATGAGCATGAAGAAAGCTGCTTCCTGAGTGCTTCAGCACTATCTTTAATACAGGAAGGCCCAGGGCACTAATCGGGCTGAGGAATACTGTATGTGTTGTAGCTCAACGAAACAAAATTGGGAGGTAGGAATAATCAATTCCCAATGTACTTTTATTTTTAAACAATATTTATTTTTTACAGTATAGTTGTCCTTTAAAGTAGGTGTTGAAATTCATATTATAGGTGTAGTGTTGCCATCTCTTCTCAAACACACACAAACAAAGCAAGCATGCAAAAAGGCTGGTATCTACATTAGAAACATGAGGCAGACGATATGCGTTTCATTAGCCACACAGCATATATTTAATATCCATACGTAGTTTTGCAGAAAGTTAATTTTATATGGGTTTACTTTTAGAGATGTAAAATACGTTATACTTTAAATGACAGTTGTCAGATGTTCGAAAACTACAACTTCCAGCATTCTATTTTCCCTGTGATTGAGGAATTCTGGGAGATTTAGTTCTCAAAACATCTGGAAGGCCTTCATTTGAGGATTTTAAATGGAAGCTGCAGATAATCTAAACAAAGGGACTTTATAAAAAAACGTATTAGCATGGAGAGAAAACAATGTAGTCTAGACAAGTTTATGAAGGTTGTAAACCCGGTCTGTCCGATAAACAATGAAAGGCCTTGCCACTAAAATAGCAATGAGTTCGGATGAGGGCACAGGAGAAGACTGACTGTCTCACACACACCACATTGATGGGACCAATGTCAGTAAACATGTGAGCGTGCCATGCCTTCGCTGGTCCCCAATCCGCTTCCATGTCACCTCTATTATTTACTTACCTTTCCCGCTCTTCTTCACTCCTCTCCGGTTCCTCTGGCGCCATCATCACGTCGTATTCAACGGTAGCCGCCATCTTACCACCGGCTCAGTAAGGCAAGGGGGCGGGGGCAGAGAACCAACTTCCGGTCCTCCAAACTATAAACAAGACCATAGAGACCGGATGGTAAATCAAGACAGACATACCGGAATTTACCCAAGGCTACCAAAGATGGCGGTTGATGCCCAAACGAGGAAGTGACGTTCTGTTACCATGGTTTCATTTAGCTTGGAAATGCATTTCGTTTAGATCGATCTATCCTGTTATATACCGAAGGGAACGCTAAATGAAGGTGTAATGTACATTTTTATGTAGCATGTATGATGTAGATAGTATTGGTTTGTAGTAGCTACATCACTCACGCTAGATGGAAAGCTGCTTAGGATACGCTATGTGATCTGACCTCTAGTATCCACCGTCATTTCATAAATCATCCAGCAGCAAAGGAAGAGGTGAGACCAATCTGGTTATATGTTTGTAATGTGTTCCCCTTTGTAATATTCTTGGTAAGCAAAGTGTTAAACTGTGTTTAATTCAAATTAGACACATTCAAACAATATTTTACGGTTTATTAAAATCTCTTTGCAGATCATATCAATAATGTGTAAGGTATTGGCTGGTGACAAATAAATAGTGGGGGACTTTGGGAAACCATATTCATAGCTAAAATGAGAACTCTAGGAAGCTCAGGAAGATGCCACCTGGAGCCAGCAGAGCTGGTTCGTTCCTGTACCCACACGTGGTGTTAACTAATATGGCTAAACTGTATGGCAACATCTATAGCATCTACATAGTCAACCGCCTTATAGTTATTCTCAATGACAATGAAACTGTTCAAGATGCACTTGTCAATCATTGTGAAGTGTTCTCTGGCAGACCCAGTGTGCCCCTTGTCACCATCATTACAAAGAGAAAAGGTATGTCTACATCAGTACAGCTGTTTCCTGAATACAGGTCCCAGCACCCCCTCTTGAAGTTATCAGTCCATAGAGGCAATTTTTTGCAGGAGAACTACAGAATCGAGAGACCAGGTTTTAGATCAAGATGGTTAAAATAATTAGGTCTTATTCAATATGAGGTGCAAAATTAATCTGCAGCAACCAATCAGACATTACCTTTTTACTGGTCTGCAACATTTAGAAAAGATTCAATGACATCTGATTGGTTTCTGCAGATTATTATGGTAGACCGGTCTAGCCTTTATTTTTAAGGTATTTGTATTTGGCAATAAAATGTTAATCTTTAAAAGCAGAATCCCAGTATAAAAGATTTTTTTTTTTAACACGTTTTCGTTTTACACTGTAAATGAAATAAATTAGCAGCATTCTGTAAAAGCAAACCACTTGTTTTGACTGGAAACTCTGAGTTGCCGGAAGAGAATTACATTTCCTGTGAAGATTGCTAACCAAATTTTGTTTATTTACCTCTGCCAAAGCTTTGGGTATATAGCATAAATAGATCCTCCATTAGGACAACAATATGTATTTGCTTTAGGTCAAGATCTACTTGAGCATACCAAAAAAAAACAAATAAAGCTCTGTATCATCCTGATTCAAGGAATTTAAGTTGTGTGTTTGTGGCAACACTTTATCGTCCAGATGCTACTGTCACAATGAATCTAATGACAATAATGCTTAAGCAGTGTTAAAGCAGCACAGCATGAAAACCATCAGATAGCTGGCTAATAAAATATTGTTTTCAAAGGGCACCTTTATATTGCATGGAAAATTGCTGAATTATCATTAAACAGGCTTTCCAAGATTACAACATAAGTATTGACTAGTTATTGTTCACACTTGCAAATATTTTTCTTTCAGAAATGTGAGAAACACCAGTACCTTAAGGAGAGGTTTAGTCTAAAAATAGACTAGTTTGTAGCAGAAAAACTGTACACTTAAATGGCATATCACCTGCCTTTTAAAGCAATTCCTACACAAAGCTACACTTTGAAATCTGAATTTGGTAATTTCAACAAATCCCCCAGTTACATTCCTGCCCTTGCAGTGAGCTACTTTTTATCTTCCTGTGTTAAAAGGAGAAAAGAGGAATCAAAATATTTTGCTAACCTTACTCAGGTGTATCTTTGTTTAGCATTTACTTGTAAAGGAACATTGTTTATTCAGATGTGTCTTGGCTATAAGGGCTATAAGGGCGTTTTCTGCGCATTTCCGTGCATGTTGTGTGTTGCGCTAGCGTGTGTAAATATGTAAGTGGCTCCACTATATCCGCTGCCTTGCACTGCACTTTTGCCTGTTATTACAGTACATGCAATCCCCTTTTTGTGCTGCCATAGGGCAATATCAGGAAGCACAGCACAAGCTGACGGTAGCGCTCACAAATTATCGTATGCCTCTGTGTGCTGTGTAGTGGGGACTGAACTAAGTCAGGAAAAATGAAATGTATGTGACAAAAAGTTAGCATGGAAAAAATAATCAAAACATGCCTTTTGTTACATATTCTGAAGTTTGAAATCTGATTATGTTTTAGTTTAAGATTTGTTATCTGCTGTATATACAATAAAAAAAATCTTGTTCTTTTTGGTCAAAGTTTTGATTTTGTACATTTTCTAGCCTTCATGTTTGAAGTATTAAGAATTTATTAAGTTAAAGGGCATGTCCACCAGTGAACTGAAATTTTACATAAATGTGCAGGACACCATCCATTTGCCCTGCACAAACACTGTCCCTGACTGCTTCCTCCCACCTTAAAGGGCAATTATGTGATCATTGCTGGGTCCTTACACCATGGTTTACCTTAGAGTGCCTGTAATAATTTCACAATATTGTGCTTCCTGGCCCAGTGCAGCTCCATCCCTTCCTAAGTCCGGGACCTTTGGAAACAGAATCGGTCAGTTGTTAATATGTATTTATTGATTTTTGAAGATTAATTACAGATGTTATAACGTACATGTATTTGCTACAAATTGGCAAGGTGTGTACCCAGCTTTACAGAGGCTAAAGCTTTGTACTCACAGGTGATTGTCACCCACAATCTGTGACGAATGGCCACTGACTGTATACCTTCGGTCAGGAGTTGTGTGATTCTACAAGCAGATAAAAGCTATAAATAAACAGGATTACAATGATTAAGAAAATTTTAGGAAAAATAGGATTTTTGTAAATTATTAATTTATGCAAACATTCAAGCTTTTGCTAATTATCAGACACCTATATCCCATGGCAGGTTAAATCCCAGAAACCAGGTAGCCAATGCACCTAGAAATATACACCTGGCAACTAACATTTTAAAGTATTTTTTGTGAAAATTAAAAGATTTTTAAAGGATGTCTATGAAACTGGATAAAAATATCAACACATACTGTGGGTGTCCTGAGGCCTGATGAGTACTAGAGCTCCCAACACAGTCTTGGATAGCTGGTTGAGACTCACTAAAAAGATTAAAGGACATGTCCACCCACCAAACTAAAAAAATCCCTACTACTGGCCCCACTGTACAATTAGAAAAAACTTACCTTGCATCCCTGCTTCTTGTGGTTTGTCTGTAGTCCATGTATAAATTCCAGGAAACTGTAGGGTAGGAGCTGTCTTCCTGTCCTAAAGGTCTCTGCCTCTGTGATGCCTCCGGGAGGGATAGAGACTTGCGCAGTAGAGCCCCCCCCTCCTCCCTCCCGATGCCTCTCTTGCTTGTTGTCATCCAGCATAAAATGCTTTTAACCTACTGCAGGGCATGTCGTCCCCCCCCCGGCCCCCAACTGCTATATTCTTATACCAAAAAACGCTTCCCTTCTTTACTTACAGCACCTCGTTCCAGCACCGTTCTCACTGATGGCAGCCACGGCTGTGATTGGCTGCCTCTCAGTCTGGCGGGCAGGGGAGCCGGACCAGAACAGCGAAGTTACGAGTTGCTGTCAGAAAGAAGGGAAAGGTTTTTTGGTATAAGAATATAGGGGGTGGGGGGACATGACCTACAGTATGTTAAAAGTTGAAAAAGAGGGTGGACATGCCCTTTAACTGTGGTTGAAGATAAGGCACCAATAAAAGGGCAACTAAAGTTAAAAAACAACTTGTACAAAAACAAAAATACATATGTCACTGTACGTTATGCACATGTTTAAAGGGTATGCCCACACATTTATCGCCTTTTCTGTTTAACTGAAGAACGGGAGGTAAATGGGCTATGTCTTACTTCCTGTTCTTCAGTAAAACATGAAGGAGAAAGGAAAGAACTTACCACTGATCGCTTGAGTGTCGGCTTCTTACTGACAGTCTCCGTCACATCTACAGTCCCTTGCATTGTGCACGCTTGCGCAAATGGTGCAAGGGAGCATGGATGCTTTGGATACTGTCAGTGAGAAACCTGTACTAGAGTGATCGGCGTTAAGTTATTTACTGTGTATAAGAACTCAATAGCAGGATATTGTCCTGAATTTTTCCATGTGCCATGGACTATGGTCATCTCCCATTTGCCTAAGTGGGGGCACAAGTTGCCCCCATTGCTGCGCTTCTTACCTGGCGGTAATGACACTTATCATAAAACTAGGTTGTAAGCTCTACGAGGCAGGGACCTCCTTACCTCTTGTGACAAAGCTCTTGGACTTCTAGTTATATATTTATTGTGTACTGAACTATCTATGTATTTGTTCCCCTTATATATGACTTTATTGTATTTTGTTACTGTACAGCGCTGTGTCACCAAGTGGCACTTTATTAAAAAAAACAAAACTATACATACATACGAAAAACATTCAAATACCATCTTTAACCGGGCTAACACCAGATCAGTATGATCATCATATTTAACCCCTCTCATTCTGCTGCTTCCAGACCAATACTGGAATTATGTATAACCCCTCTACTTCCAAACATACTAAGATTGTATTCTCATGTACACATAGGCCTTCTATCCTACCTTCCATCCCTTGTGTCCTGCACATAAGATGGCAGCCTTCAAAGGAATGGACTCAAGATATGATCCACATAAATTCTTTTGTTATATATGGCCCTTAAATATATGGGGTGTCCAGGTGGATATTTTTGGTCCTTATGTATCTTAGGGATACTATAGAAAGTTGGTAGCTTGGCATTCTTTTGTATTCCTGTTTGTTAATTACATTTGTCTCCAAAGCACTGTCTAGCACGTCCTTCAAAGCCAATTGTATGTGTCCAAAAGGATTCCCTATGACCCTACTGGGGTTGGGCATTAAGCGTCCTATCAAACGTGTGTATGGACCTTTACTTAGTATTTTAAAGACTGCTTCTTTTTTTATAAGCTTCCTTTGTATTACATTACCCTATTTAGTCAGCACAGTTGCTTAGGGGCACGTTGCTCTCTCTTTTTCCAATAACTATGTTGCTAAAACCTGTCTTTTTTTTTTTTCTTCTTAACATTGCGAAAATCCAGAAATTCCTGCTAAATACTACTGCTATGCTTATCCATGCTCTCGTCCTATCACGCCAAGACTATTGTAACCTTCTGCTTTCTGGTCTTTCTGCTTCCCATCTTTCTCAGCTTTAGTCTATACTCAACTCTGCCAAATGCATTATCTCGCTCTCTAACAATCGGGAAATTAAATCTCCTACTCTGTGCCGCACATCTACCTGGCTCCCCATTAAACAACGCAATTATCTACAAAATCCTTTTCTTAACATTTAAATCCATTCACTATGCTGCTCCTTCTTATATTTCTTCTGTATGTCCCTGCCCGTGCCCTCCGCTCATCACTGAACCATCTCTTATATAGATCCCCCACTCACACTGCCTTCTCTAGCCTCAAACCTTTTTCTCTTCTGGCTCCTGTCCTCTGAAATTCGATTCCCCCTCTCTCTACGTCAAGAAACCTCAATAAACAAGTTTAAATCTAACCTCTCATCCTATCTCTCTGAGCACCGCATATGACTGTTGACACTGCAGCAGTTATTACTATGGCACTTCCACCCTTTCCTATGTATCTGTATATTACCCACCTAAGTAGATTGTAAGCTCGACGGGACAGGAACCTCTTTCCTCATGTTACATGTTTTAAGCACTTGTATATTTCATGATTCTCATACTTATTTATATATTTATGTATTTATTTACTGTCTCCCTTGTACGACTTTTTGTATTCTATATTTTACACTGCTGCGTCCCCTATTGGCACTATATAAATAAACATATACAAACATTACCTCCTTTATCAAGGCTGAACTATTTATTTTCCTGGACAAATCTGTTGTATTCAGTTAGATCAACTAGACTTAAAGTTTAGTTCTTGAAGACGTTTCACTTGTCATCCGACTGGCTTTCTAAATTCAGAATGACTTGAACTAGAATCTGTTGGCAATTGAGTACCCTGTAAAGTCTCGATTAGCATATAACAGCCAGGTGTTAGGGACCTTCTGATGCAAGGTGTGATTGCATTGAGGCTAAGGTGTTATTGAAACTGCCCAGAGTAAGGTGTCAAAACAGCATTGTACATGGCAGACAGTTGGTGTCAGAAACCCCGTCCCCCTCACCTTTATTCAGGCTAGTTTTCTTTATTTTCACATACCGTATATACTCGAGTATAAGCCGAGGTTTTTAGGTTTAAAAATTAACCTAAAAACCTTGACTCGGCTTATACTCGAGTCAGTAGCAACTTACCTTCAATCCAGAGGCAGCCGCGAGTCCGGCCGGCAGTTCCCAGTAGTTCTTCGCGGTTGCGCGATGACGTCATCACGCACGCTTGCGGGATGACGTCATCGCGCAGCCGCGAAGCAGTAATGGGAACTGCCGGCCGGACTCGCGGCTGCTTCGGATTGCAGAGAGATGGAAGACGAGACAGGTACGGGTAAGTGAGCTGGGGGGGGACTGGGGGGAGGGCTGGGGGTACTGGGGGGAGGGCTGGGGGGACAGTATGCCATGCAGACACCCACATTTTCTTTTTACTATAGGTGGTGGAAACTACAACTCCCCACAACCAAGCATGCGGGAGTTGTAGTTTCCAAACATCTACAGTGGAAAGGTATTAGGGTGGGGGACAGTATGCCATACAGTAACCCCAATACCTTTTTACTATGGTGGTTGGAAAACTACAACTCCCAGCAACCAAGCATGCTGGGAGTTGTAGTTTCCAAACATCTACAGTGGAAAGGTATTAGGGTCAAAATGGGTCAAAGATGCTCAGATCTCTACTGAGCAACTAAATCAACCCTGGCCCTGGGTCAAGGGCAAGACCATAACGATCTCTACTAGGGGTCCTGCAAACTGTAAGTCAGTATTTAGGTTGCATTTATTTATACACAGACATAATGCTAAATTGGCAGATTATGGTTATTGGGATGAAAAAATACTGCTCTTTTTTTCTGAAAAGCATATGTATTTGCACTGAACGTCCCCTTTAACATTACCTTAAATATAACTGCTTGAATTTGATTTTTGGTCTTGGAAGTTCACTCTATTTTTATGATGTATATATGGTTTCAATTTGAACAGATTGTGATCCAAAAGTGACTAGCATGTGCACAAGAACAAAATCAATATCGCCAGATGTTGGTTTCTTTACAGGAATTAAACATTGTGGTTGCTAAAATACATTATTTATGCATGTATTCTGGATTGGCACCTAACTAAAAGTAGAAAGCACGGTTGTTTATGAATGGAACATACAATAAGTAAATTAAAACAAGGAATATTCCACGCTAGTAGGATTACTCTACCCTGCTATTGTTACAACGCCAACATTAGCGGTTAGACTGCAAGCCTCTAAGGTCCATTACACATTTGGGAAGGTACAAAGATCCCGCAAGGCCAGCACGGGTCTGAGAAGCCTGAGCATGCGAGGAGCCAGAGATCAGCAGTCTGCATTCTTTGCACTTTTTGAATACTGTATACCGTACATACTCGAGGATAAGCCAAGGTTTTTATTCTTTTAAATGACCCAGAAATGTTAACCTCGGCTTATACTCTGGTCCTTACAGTACTTACATGCAGAGACCGGAACAGTCAGGAGAGCTGGCGCGAGCGTAGGCGCACATATGCCCCTCCTGTCAGTGGTGACACCGTGCATGATGCAGGATTCCTGTTACCGATAGCTGCCTTATTCGTCTGTGCGTTACATGTGTTCAGAGAAGCTTAAAGGAACTGTAAACTCAACATTTGAAGTCTTTGCCCTCCGTTTGTATTATTCACAGGGAGGTGAGAACGCTTATTCTCACCTCCCTGTGAATAATATTTTGCTCAGGGGTCCGGGAACTTACCTTTGCTCCGCTCGCAGCCGCTTCTGCACAGAACAGCTGTTCTGTCCTGATCGTGCGCCCTATCTCTTGTATTGGTGCGCATGCGCCTAAGAAAGCGTGCATGGTCGGGACAGCGGTTGTTAGAGCAGGAGCGGCTGCGAACGGAGCGGAGCGAAGGTAAGTTCCAGTGTCCCCTGAGGGAGGTGCGTTCTCGCCTCCCTGTGAATAATACAAACGGGGGGCAAAGAAATGTTATGTATATGGGTTTACAGTTCCTTTAAGAATCCACCTACTGTAATAAAATAGGTAAGGGGGAAGGAGCAATGTTAGAGAACTCGTATTCGAAATCCACATAGCTGATAGCCATTTATTACGTTTCCTGGGAAGTATTTAAATTCATTGTTAAGAACATAGTAACAACATGTGTCTGTGTTTAATGAGATTAAAGTCCAATGTGTTAAGCAGGAACAGTCAATGAGAGGTATCCTCTTTTTTTTTTTTTTTTTTGTGGTCCCTTTGGATCCATTCTTTAGACTCCCCCTCAATCCTGGCAAATCCATGCGTTTTATATGGGTTGTTAAGAACTCTGTCTGATTGGTTAGTTTTCTAAAACTTACAGCCCATTACCCTTCTTCCAGACTTAATTGGTTGATTTTCCAAACCTTGCAACCACTTCTCTTCCTGACAGATTTCCCATGTGACTTCTGGTGCCAGGAATACTAGGCCAGTTGTGATTGGCTTGTTGTTTAATCTTGATGAAGGCCTTTGTGTACTAGAATCTATAGACCTACACCTTGGAGATAATAATTAAGTCTCTATAGGGTGGTAGGGTTATTGAGATTAACCACATTGTCTCTTGAATCAAGATAATGAAGTTCTGTTGTATATCTGATACTAAATGGCAAACAGGCTATTTCACCTCCCAGGGCAAAGGCTTTCTCTATCACAGGTTCGTACACACATGCAATCGCGGGTGCAGACACGCAGTCCGAATGTCCGTTTCGGGCGATAATTGGCCCGTGTATGGGTGCGTTAACTGCCGAAATGGTGTACGAACCTTTAGATTCGTCCTTCTTGTAAGACATGTTAAACATTTATATAGGACAAGATATGGTACAAAATCAAATATAAAGAATACAAAATATGAACATCAGTTTCAGAATCTTACAGAGGCTTGTGATTTATAATTATTTTTTGAGAATTTTCAGAATGTCAGAAGCAATGATTAACTACAGTACATCTGACAGTAGCTCTCTGATGAGTGAAAGAGAGGACATTGTCAGCTTAAAGTGCCAAAGAAGTGCTAAAAGTTAGTTGAGTTTTGATTAAAAGGGCATGTCCACCCTCAGAACACAAACCTACAGTATACGGTACTCGGCTTTCGGAATACTTTTTCTGATTTTGAAACTATTTGACTATTAAATCTCTAGGGGGAAAGCCTCCAGGAAGGAGTGTGTAATGTGACTATCTTCCAAATGTTAGATTGTACATGTGAATAATTGCGGCTGTGCCTTGATTGTTGCATGATTACACTTTTCATGGTATTTTTGTTTTATACTGTTATAAATAGTATAAAATAATTTGACCTTTATGTCATAAATAAAAAATAATAAATGTACACTTCATCTAATAAGGTGACATTGTACAATGTAGGTTAGAGTGAAAGTGATAAAGGTTAGCTGGAGATAGTTATCTATTACACCACTAGATGGGGCTGTGATTTTTTTTTTTTTAAGTACTTATACTCCATTCCTTCCTATACTCAACAGGAAATAGGAAGAAACTGGCTTCTGATCACAGCCGTCAGGTCTGAAAGATTTCAGATAACAAGGAAGGTATGTGAAATAAATGATACATTTTTGTTTTTGGGCCTAAAAGGTTTCAGCTGAGTATATTTTAAAGCAATATATTTACAACAAAGGAGGCAATGAGAGTGTTTACTATAGCTGGGTACACATGGGCAGATCTTTTGTTCCAACTGACTGTTTGGCCAGGACATAGGACGGTCAGTCACGGCAAAAGTAGCCACGGCTGACAGTTCACTGAGAGATGCGGTCCTGATCGCCCGTGATTTTTGGACCTGTCCGTTTCAGACGAACGAAAGGTTGGTCGCACCCGAATTCCTATTGAACACTGAAGTATCAGTAAATCTGGTTGAAATATTGCATTGTGTGTACACAGCTTAAGAGAAATTCTTGTGGATATTCCCAAACCTTCTTTGCTATTCAAAGTTCCTATGGTAAAATATTCCAATCCTTTATGAAGAACACATTTTATAGTACCTGCTTTAAAGGGCATGTCCACCCTAAAATAAACTTTGCTTAATAATGTTCAACAACCCCCCAAACCTATGTTTCGCAATTTTTTTAAGTTTAAAAATGCCCCAGAACTTCCTTACATGACCAGGTCCCTCGCCACTCCTACTGCTGACAGCTGTTCCACTGCCTGATGCAGCTATAAGTAATAACATCACGCCCAATTGCCTGACAGCCACAACCAGAAAGTTTCTGTCAGCGCAGAAACCCTCTGCTCGAAACCCTTTTTGCTCGAAACAGCAGGGGGCGGCGACCAGGTCAGGAAAGTCCCTATAGGGGAATCTTTGAAAATCAAGAATATTGCAAAAGGTTTGGGGTGGGGGGCATGTTTAACATTTTAAAGCAAACTTTTTTTTTTTAGGATGGACTTGCCCTTTAAAGTCCTCTTGCTTTAGAGGTGCTTTCCATTACTACATAGTTCTAACACAGTGCGTGTGCATACGTTGGCTGCATCATGGTAATACCAAGCATTCATGTGTTTTAGGAAGCACTCAGAAAGTGTGTTCCTAAGTACTGTTGCCCTCATAGTTGCAGTAGAAGCGAATCAAGGTGTTTATCACTAAATCATGCAGTATAAGTAGCCACAATTGTTTTATTTTTCTTTTTTGGTTTAAATAAACAGCAATATTTATCATAAAATTATTTAATCATCACTGATTTTTCTCTTCAGGGAGATGGGGAAGAGCTGTAAGGTTGTTCTTTGTGGACAGCATTTGGTGGGTAAAACTGCCATCCTAGAACAACTTTTGTATGGCAACCATGCAGTTGGTAAGTTGCCATGATGACACAGACAGCCATTACAGAAAGCTTGTAATATACTTTGGTATTTTTTGTGCAATAAAATTAAACCTGTAAAATGACAATAGATAGAAAAAGATATTACGGGACAAGTAAGAATAGTTTTGTTAGTAGGATGGAAGAAAAAGAATGTATTTCTGCTCTGGAGGAAAGGCTAGCTAGATAGATAGATAGATAATTATATTGCTGTCATAAGGCCCTGAAAATCTAAAAGGGTGTATGGCATATAGCATAATATAAAATGGTATGGGTACTTTCCTTCTAGGAGCCCTTGCTGTTCCTCTCTGGAACTGCCCCCTCTCCACTGCCAGCAATTCCATTGGCGTGCTGTCAATGGTCTGGATAGTGAAGGGAGCCGAAAAGATGAGGGCAGTTTGAAAGTGTACCTAGGGTACAATTGGTAAAAAAAAAAAAAACATTTTGGTTTCACTAGTCAAATCTATCTCCTTCATTTATCTATGAAACACTTTAAAGAGCATGTTCACCCACCCAAACTTTAAAACCCCCAGACCCCCAAAACACCATTTTAACAATACTTACTTCAAATGCTACTGAAAGAAGGGAAGGGACCAGCAAACTTCAATGAATTGCAAAAATACTGCTACGGGGGTCAATAATGTGAGGTTATTGAGGGAACATGCCTTTTTAACTCAAAACTAAATAAAAGAATGTTATAATAGAGGTTACATTTTAAGTGTAAGTTGTTGAGTCCTTAATAGTTAATAGGAAAGATAGTGTGCAACTCTTGTACTTGCATTTATTTAATTTGTAACTCTTACATAGGGTCAGATATGATGGAGACTCAGGAAGATATATATATTGGATCTGTGGAGACAGACCGTGGAGTAAGGGAACAGGTCCGTTTTTATGACACTCGAGGGCTGAAAGATGGCTTGGAGCTTCCTAAACACTGCTTTTCTGGGACAGATGGATACGTGCTGGTGTACAGTGTGGACAACAAGGAGTCTTTTAAAAGGGTAGAAGCTCTGAAGAAGGAAATAGACAGGTCCAAGGATAAGAAGGAGGTACTGGTACCAAACTCATTGCCAATGCAATTGGAATGGCCCAATTATGTGTGTTATTTTTCTTGTGTTTCTTTAATATAGATGTGAATTGGACCTCAGCGCACATAGCAAATAATTTACAGGATTGCATTGCAAAAAACCTGCATGCATTGCCGTGCATGCAAGTGAGGCTTTTGCCTAAGCCTTGTTTTGTTGCAATGACCATATAAAAATGAATTGGTTTTGGGAAAGTAATTTGCTTATTAATATATTGCATTTTATCATATAGTATAGTATTTGAGGTTGAATGAAGACATACGTCCATCTAGTCCAACCCATCTAGCAATATCCTCATTTCCTGCCTAACTGTTGATCCAGAGGAAAGCAAAAAAAACCACCAGATTTATAAGGGAAAAAAATTCCTTCCTGACTCCATGTGGCAATCGGAAATTTCCCTGGATCAGCTCTACTTTATGCATCAATACCAGTAAACTTGCAACCTTCCTTGTTTGCTAAAACTCATCCCAGCTTTTTTTTTAACTGACCAATGAATCTGCCATAACAACGTCCACTGGAAGACCGTTCCATAGCTTTACCATTCTCACAGTGAAAAACCCTTTCCAAACTTGAAGCCTAAACCTTTTTTCTTCAAGTCTTAAGGGATGGCCACTTGTCCTCTGACATGCTCTATTGGTGAACAATGCCCCAGATAGTTTATTGGCTCGTTAATATATTTATACACAGTAATCATATCCCCATGCAAGCGCCTTTTCTCCAGCGTACATAATTGTAACTTATCCAATCTCTCTTCATATTCAAGCTCTCCAAGCCCCTTATTAATTTAGTTGCCCTTCTCTGAACCCTTTCCATTTCCAAGATGTCCTTTTTGTACGCAGGATTCCAAAATTGCACTGCATATTCCAAATGAGGCCTAACCAATGCTTTGTAAAGAGGGAGAATAACATTTTCCTCCCTTGAATCCATACCTCTCTTTATACAAGATAATACCATGCTGGCTCTGTCTGTTGCCATCTGGCACTGCTTGCTACCTTTTAAGTTTGTTACAATCATGAACATTGTACTTTAAGAAAGAGAAGCCAGAAAATAAAGGGGAACAAATAAATGTTACAATAACAATACACTTATAATCTAAGTTTTATTTATGTGTGTGGTCTGGTCGAAAGTAACATTAGATTTGGACTGTGACACTTAAAGAGCAAAGCATAAGATGCTTTAGACTGGGTATCTAAAGAAATAGGGGACAAATGTATGGTGATATGCTGCGGTGAGAGTTTTCACTGATGGTTATTGTTTCTTTTTAAATTGCACTTAGTCCAATTTTGGCAAAAACAGCATTTTTAACAGCAGCAAAAAACGTAACAATCTTTTATAAATATGCCCCAAGTTAAGAAACAGACTACATATAATATTTGATCTTTAAATATGCACTGAGAATCCTTGTTATAATGATTGTTGATCTGAAATGTTTAGTGTACAGTTCACAGTATTACCAACCAGTCCTTGCACTCTCCTGTCATGTTCTGTTATTCTTCATCTGTTAGGAAAGCCTTATCCTGCAGATTAATAAGCTTGTAGCTTATATCTGTCAAAAACCATGTATACACTGGGCTGGAGTAAGTATTTTTTTTTTTGTTTTTATATTCGGTTCTAATTCCCAATTTCCTTACTTTTTTTTTTTTTTAAGGTCACCATTGTGGTTCTCGGGAACAAGTCTGATTTAAAGGATCAGCGACGAGTGGACCATGATGCTGCTCAGCAATGGGCCAAGACTGAGAAGGTGAAGCTATGGGAGGTGTCGGTGAGCGAACGGCGCACACTTATAGAGCCTTTTATTTTTCTGGCTAGCAAAATGACCCAACCCCAGAATAAATCTGCTTTCCCTCTGAGTCGACGAAACAAGGGTGGTGGCTCTATAGATAGTTAAACTAGAAGACTTTCTCCAAACAAACATCTTCTATAGACATGAGGGGTGAAGTAAAAACTGCAAGCAACACCTTCCTTTGTGTGTTAAGAGAGATCCACAAAAAGTGCTTATTTATTCACCTATGGTGCACCGAAACAAGCTATGGTTAATATTATCTTTTAATAGAAGGTATTGAGAAATCAACTTTACAGTGCTGTCAGATGTGATTTTATAGGAAGAGGTATAATAGCAGACCTGAAGCAGGATATACAGAGTGTGGGAAGGAAAGAGTTTCAGTGGGTGGATTCCTATTAGTGTTGTGCCAGAGATGCACTTATAACTTACATACTTTCCAAAAAACTGCCCATGCCAATTAAAGCAACGCATTCTCTGCCTGGGAATGGTAAGTAAGCATTACCTAGCCAAGCAGCACCACTGATAAACCATTTATATGAACTGGTGGTATGTAGGTTAAGTGTATGGCTAGCATTACAGCATGGCTATATTAGGCTTATTCAATAAGATGTGCAAAAATGTGCCCATGGTCGTAATCTGGAGCAACCAATCAGATTTTGCCTTTTTACTACAGGTAGAAAACATCTCATAACATCTGATTGGTTGCTGCAAATTAATAGCACAGGCAAAATGTTGCACCTTTTATTAAATAAGCCCCAATCTGTATTTTTCCTCTGTAACTAATACAATTGCTTAATGTCTGTGGACATAATGTCTATCAGGGTCCATACACATTACCATTTTCACATTTATTCACAGTTCTTTTAATTTCTGGATGGAATACATGAATGAAGAATGTAGCTCATAGCTATAGAATGTAATATTTAGCCCAAGGATAAAGATAGGTGTAGCATATGAAGACTATAGCTGTGCAAAAGACAAAAAAAAATTAACTTTTATTGCAAAAACATGTGTGCTACATGTTTTGTACAAAGGTCCTTTCTCAAGGGCTTGTGAAAGGACATTTGTCAGAAACATGTACTGTAGCACACATATTTCTGCAATAAAAGCTTATTTTTTTGTCTTTTGCACAGCTTTAGTCCTGTGTCTTCATATGCTACACCTTTCATCATCCTTGGTCGAATTTATCCAGGACAGGGGAAACTGTTGGTGTGAGACATATTTGCACTGGAGGCTTTAAACCTCAATATGCTGACTTGCTTACATACGGAATGTTTAGCCCAATCACACCAATGTACTGATACAATCTGCCCTCATTTCATTCCCACAGACTGCATACAATTTAATGCATTCCATCTAGAAACTCTAGCTCCCCTACAAGATTGGACACCTGAACCACCCCCCTCCCCAGAGCATCCGTCATCCGCTGTTTTTAAATTAAATAAGCAAGAACTAAAGCCTGTTTTAACTGTTAATATTTTAATTAGGAAAGCATGATTTCTGTTAATAACAAAATATTGTAATGTCCTGTCTATCCATTAGTAATAGACCATTCAAAATCAATGAAAGGGTAACTAAAGGTCTAAAACACATCCTGCAGTATAATCCAAAGTTGCTGAATGATGATTAGTGGTTATGTTCATCGGTCGGCCATAAAACATCTGCCTGTATGTACCTAGCCTAAATATGTCACGGGGAGACAAAACCTGACAGCTGATCACTTTTTACTTGTATAAAGTACACTGATTATTTCTATCCCACTGAGACCGGGGAAGAGAGAATTACAGAAGATTTTACTTTTTGGATAAAATCAATTTTAGACCATAGTCTAATGCCAAATTTAGTACTGTGTAGCATGGGTGTCAAATATTAGGGTTGTCAAACTCGCGGCCCTCCAAAAGTTTTGAAAACTACAACTCTGAGCATTCCCATGCTGTAGTTTGGAATGCTGGGAGTTGTAGTATTCCAACATCTGAACGGCTGCAAGTTTGATATACCTGCTGTAGATATTTCATTAGTGATAGTGAGAGTCTTTCGTGTATCCAGGGGCGTAACTACCAGGGAAGCAGACCCTAAACCGTAGGGGGGCCCCATCTCTTTTACTTCCCCTAGGATAGATGCATCCTTCACTCAGAAAACTGTAGATGATGCAGGGATAGGGGCCCCATTACAGTTTTGCTGGGGGGGGGCAGTGATTCCTAGTTATGCCACTGTATTGTTATTTTGCCCATGTTGTATGGAGAGAGATTGAATTGCTAAAATGGTAAAATAAGATGATTAATAAACACCCACTGTATGTTATTTCCAAAAGTTATTCTTTAAAATTCTTGAAATTTATACAGTTGTGGATGTTCCAAATCAACTTTAATTTCACATTATGGTTTCTGTAGTATCTGTTTAACTGTAAATATAAAGCATTGCATTGGCTTGTACAATGGTCAAATTAAAATATTACATTTCCTGCTTATACCTGATACTTGTTTATTTAATGTACCCATCACTTTATTTTTAAGGTGTGCTAAGGGTAGGCCAAACAGCCAGGGGGATGATTGCAATTAGCTGCTTAACAAGTGCACATAGTCATCATGAAATTATAGTTGACACCTGTCAAGTGGCAGATGAGATTCAATGCAAGGTGATGCATTTTGGGTTAAAAAAATCCTTATAGATGCCTTCCCAGCATGCTCTATAACCATCCAAGCAGTCCCACATTCTTTGTCCTCATTTGTTTACTATAAGTGAAAGAATGCGGAGGGGGGGGAAGAAAAAAAACCTGTCCCTTTAAATGAAAATGCGTGTGTTGGGAGCGCTCATGGGCACCATTCAAGTTCCCCCCCTTGCCCCCTCGTTCCCCCATTGGTTTTGCCCGAAACCAATGTGGGGGATCACTGTAAATATACCTCTGTACTGCTGGGAACCTGTTCCCCTACAGAGACGCAGAGATTAGGGAGTTCCCGTGATGTCAGAGGAGCTCCCCTGGTCTTCAACCAAACAGCCCTGGTGGTCTAGTGAAGGAAGTGAACTTGCTTTCAGCGCTGATTGCAAGTTCACTCCCTGCTATAGTAAACTGTTGTAACAGTAAACACTGGACCAAAGCGATGCCTAGTGGTCCAGTGTAATGATCTGCAATCTCCATTCAGATCGCAGTTCAGAACCTGCTTTAATAAGCTGTCAGTGTGACAGCTTAATATAGTATTAGTGAATGGATCAAAGAGATCCATTCACAAATAGAACTTTCCTGGTGGTCCAGAGTAAGGTACTGAACTGCACTCTCCATTCAGATCACAGTTCAGTTCCTGCTGTTATATAGTAAGCAGTCAGTGTGACTGCTTACTATAGTATTTGTGAATGGATCAAAGAGATCCATTCAAAAATAAAATGGGACAGGAGCACCCTGGTGGTTGAGTGCAGGTACTGCCCTGTGATCAGCTGTTTGATCACAGTTCACTACCTTCTATAGAATAAGCTACCACACTCACAGCTTACTATAATATTTTTGATCAAAGAGATCCATTAACAAATAGCAATTAATTTAAGTCTTTGCTAGTGAAAAAATTTAAAGGCACATATCAATATTAGGTGATAAGTTCTGACCACCTGAGCATTGATCTTTGCCAATGGAGAAAAAATCCCTTCCTGGAAAACAGATCATCTTTGGGAATGATAAAAAGAATTAAAGTGAAACACATTTACAACAAATCTTAAAGTGATGCACACACTTATAAACGCACAATAAAATTATGAAAACTGCCCCTTTCCTAGCTGCACAAAAACTGCCCACTCTGTGCAAAAGTCTCCAGGGAATAATCAAAGTAAATGCTGATTAAACATCCACTGATTTCAAGGGAAACTGAGCCTCACTTCATATTTCACCTGACAAAAATGCAGGGGAAAGAATTGGTTCCAAAAATTCTCGAAAATCCAATACCAAAATGTTTAGCGAAGGATTGAGTTTTTGTGTAAGGAATAACATTTGTTTTTTGCTAGGAAGTATTTGCTATCTAAATCACTTGTTTGACACTTGGATATTTCATAGGTAGGTAAGGCAGTAAACTTAACCAGCTGGGCACTTATTTTACCATTTTATGTGTAGGGGAGCGTATTTTATCATTATCTGTGCTGGGAGACTTATTAACGGGGAAAGAGACACTTTCCCCGTTAGAGACTGTTCCTTTGACTGTTAACCACCAGCTTCCCAGTAATCTGCTTTTTATAAGCAGATCAGTCTCTCTCTCTGTATCGCTCTCTCTCTCTCTTTGCCTACCTGTGCCCCCACCCCCTCATAAACAGAAACCACGCCCACAATCAGAAGCCATGCCAACCCCACAATGGTGGCGGGCTGTTATGTGAGCCGCCTAAAAGAGATTGGAAGTGCCTTTTTACAAACTTTGACTCAGGTGCCAAAAACCTCAGAAGTGCCCCTGGCTTTTATAATACACTTAGGTTTGTTCTGTTCCCTCTGATTTAAAGATTCTCTTTCTTTCCATTTCCTCTTTACTCAAGCATTAAGCCACACAAGTGTGGACCTTATTCTTTTACATTTGTTCTTTAAAGCTTTATTTTAATACCCATTTAAAAGCCGTTTACTTCTGTTCTTTACCTAAGAACATATCACCCCAGTATGTGAGCAGGTGTATAGTATAGTATAGTATTTGAGGTTGAATAGACATATGTCCATCAAGTCAAACCCATCTAGCAATATTCTCATTTCCTGAGGAAGGCTGTTCCTCTGTTGAACCAGAGGAAGGCAAACAACCCCACCAAATTTGACCCCAAGTGGCAATCGGAAATTTCCCTGGATCAACTCTACTTTATGTATCAATACCAGTAACTTGCAACATTCTTTGTTTGCAGAAACTCATCCAGCTTTTTTTTTAAAACTGACCAGTGAACCTGCCATAACAAAGTTCGCTGGAAGACAGTTCCATAGCTTTACCGTTCTCACAGTGAAAAAGCCTAAACCTTTTTTCTTCAAGTCTTAAGGGATACCCACGTGTCCTCTGACATGCTCTATTGGTGAACAATACCCCAAATAGTTTATTATATGGTCCGTTAATGTATTTATACACCGTAATCATATCCCCACGCAAGCACCTTTTCTCCAGCGTACATAATTGTAACTTTTCCAGTCTCTCTTCATATTCAAGCTCCTCCAATCCCCTTATTAATTTAGTTGGCCTTCTCTTAACCTTTTCCATTTCCAAGATGTCCTTTTTGTACACAGGATTCCAAAATTGCACTGCATATTCCAAATGAGGCCTACCAATGCTTTGTAAAGAGGGAGAATAACATTTTCCTCCCTTGAATCCATACCTCTCTTTATACAAGACCATACCATGCTGGCTCTGGCTGTTGCCGCCTGGCGCTGCTTGCTACCTTTTAAGTTTGTTATCCACCAAAACTCCAAGATCCCTTCCCAACAGGGATTCACTTAACACAGAGCCATGTATGCAGTCCAAAATGCATCACCTTACATTTATCAACATTGAATCTCATCTGCCACTTAGCAGTCCAATGTGACAATCTATCACCCTGCAACGATTGCACATCCTCTTTTTAATGGTCGACAAAGTTTTTTGTGTCATCAGCAAACACAGAAACCTTGCTGACAATCATTAAAAAAATGATTCAATAGAAGCGGCCCCAAAACAGAACCCTGTGGCACCACACTTAGCACTTTAGTCCATAATGATGAAGCCCCATTAACAACTACTCTCTGTATCCTATTCATTAACCAATTTTCTATCCATGTAGAAATGTGCCTCCCCAGACCAACAGACCTCCCCCATTAGTTACCTATGGGGGACTGTATCAGAAGCCTTTGCAAAATCAAAGTTTCACCCATTACTGGCCTCACTGTGTAGTGCATAAAAATCCTTACCTTACATCCCAGCTCCAAATGGTTCTCCTGTAATGTCCCTCCCAAGTCCAGAAAACTGACCACCAGGAACCTGGCAGGGAGGGAAATTGTTTCCGCCTCTGAGACGCCTTCTCAGAGGTTTTTGGCTTGCTTTGAGCAGCCCTCCCTCCCACTCCCAGCCGTTTTGCTCTCCCTTCCCCAAGCTACAAACCCCTTTGATATATAATAGGTCTTCCTCCCCCAGCCCCAACCGTCATAATAGATTTTCCAGAAACTCCCCCGAACTCTACTTACCTTACCTCTCTCCCACGGCATTCTGTGCAGCTGGCAGCCGGGTCCGTGACTCTATATGGAGGTGATTTCAATCCTCCTGACTGGTATTTGGTGGCTTGTAACAGACACCTATAATTAATTTACCCACTTTCTTTCTTCCTGTGGTCAGCACAACCCATACTGTTTTTTTCTTATCGTTTATACCCTCAGCTATTTCAACTTTTTTTAATTTTAAATCTTGTTTGACATACATACATTACCTTTCTTATTTACTCTATCATGTATAAACAAGGAGTATACTTCTAAATTTATTGCCAATCACGTGAATCGTTTAGCCGTGTTTCTGCTATAGCTATCAAATTGTACTTTACTTTAAAGCTATTCTAATTGTCCAACTTTTCCAGCAAGGCATTTGAAAACATATGTTTTAGATTATTATGAGACTGCTAACAAACAAGCGTCTGACAAACAGCCATACCGGACAATAAATGTACATGTATGGCCAGACCCAGTAGCCACACACATACGAATATCATCTGGTATGGCCATTTGCAAGCAAGCTTGAAACGCATCAGGGAGTCCAGGATGTGTTTAAACTATTAAAGTTGTGTTCACCTGTTCGATTTCTCGTGTGCACCAGTGTCTCGCTTTGTGGGAAGTTTAGTATTGTTATATGCACGAATAAAGGAGGTTTAACCTCTATTTGCAAGTATTTGAGACTAGACAACCCTTATTTTTTGGAGTGGTCTACAAAGTTAGCACTGGGGGGCTCTGTGGGTGGGGTTCAGTAATCCCTGCAGTGGCAAGGGAGTTGTAGTTTCCAAACCTCTGGAGTGCCAAGGAATGGGGGTTACTGTATGGGATTTCTGACCATTTAAAGGACAAGTAATGCCTCAACAATACAGAATCAGGAGGATGGTATCTTGTTAAAAAGATTGCCTTCTGATTGTGTTGTTTCGAGGATTTAGTTGCTCTTTAAACAGCAGAATTCCCATACAGTAGTCCCATAGTAATAGCCAGTATGGGACTACTGTATGGGAATTCTGCTGTCCATTTAAAGGGCAACACAAGCCCCAAAACAATACAGATTCGGAAGGCAGTATTGGTCATATTTTCCACCCTCCGTTTATACTCGTCAATCACTTTTACTCCTTTTTCCAGGTAAAATTAGGTACATTGGTTTATACTCGAGTATATATGTTAATCTGTCGACAGTCAAGCCCCTCCATTCCCATTACTAGTTTAGTTGCCCTTCTCACAACCCTTTTGTACACAGTATTTCAAAACTGCACCACATATTCCAAATGACGCCTTAGGCTGAGGCCACACTGGAATCGCGCACAAAATCGCGAGCGTGCATGCAATTTTGACGTTTTCCGTTATGGAAACTCATGAGTTAACGCACCAAAAATGGTGAACACATGCGTTACCAAAACGCGAACGGACACGCAATTGCATGCACATCGGAAATCGCGGGAATTTTTCCGTTCCCGTGATTTCCATTTTTGCGTGCCTTGTAAAGAGAGAGAATAATATTTTTCTCCCTTGAATCTATTCCCCGTTTTAAACAAGACAATATCTTGCTAGCTCTAGTCGTTGCTGTCTGGCACCGATTGCTACAGCTTAGTCTGTTATCTACTAGAACCCCCAAAACCTTTTTCCAACAGAGATTCTGGTTTGTGTGGCACAAGGATAGTTAAACCCCGATTGCATCACCTTACATTTGAAGTTATAAAGCTCTGCATAGTTTTGTGTCATCACCAAACACGGGGATATATTTATAAATCACTATTTTACGATACCACGCCCTAAACTGACTTTTTACGCCTAAGATTGTGTAAAATTATGATTCCGGTTGTAAAATTGCTTCCGCAATCGTGATTGGCCATACAATACTATAGCAGTCATCTAATACTACTTAAATTATACTTGGAAATGTACAACCACGGCTGTAGGTTAAGGTCGTACTTTTACGATTACCTGCAGTATCGAAAGTTTACTATTCTTCGGGTTAATAAATTTGGCCTACAGAGACCTTGGTTTCAATACCCACTTCAAAGTCATAAACAGATTAACTATAAAGTGGCCCCAGTACAGAACCCTAAGGCACAACACTAAGGGCTAGGCCACACTAGAATGTTTTAACATGTGATCTGATAGCACTTTAAGAAGTACACACTAGTGTTCCCCAATTGGTCTGGTCACACTAGGTGTACTGCGTTGTAGCGTAAGTGGACATAAACTCGCAGTCTTATAAGTATGTTTTTTGCGATCGCCTATACAATATCATTGCGTTACTCTAGTAACACATGGTATTGTAAAGCCGTATTGTCTTAAATGTACGCATATTTTGTTCTAATACCTATGTGGACTTTAAAAGGGAACCGTAGCAGCTATAGTCACAGGGTAACAATTTGTTACCTATTTCCTACACTGATATTCACTGAAAATACACTAGATGTCACTGTTATTTCCACTATAAATGTCTTTTGCCTGGAAGACTCTATTGGCACATGACAAAAGGTTATTTAGCACAAAACGTGTGAATTGGTGGTGTTTGGCACGATAAATATAGGACCACCCCTCTAGCAGCTGATTCAATTTGGTCTCCATTATTTCACTTATTAGGCATAGAGGTAGCCTTACCCAAAACACTAGACAAATCTGCATTTAGTTTAACGTCCGTACACACGTGCGCTTGCAGTGCCCGACCCGCGATACACAATGGTATAATATTACTCAAAGATAATATTACTCAAAATACTGGAAGCAGAAAATATTAACGTTTTCAGCTATATACTATAGCTTCTCATGGGCTGCAGTTAGAGGGCTTATTCTAAATGTAAAGGTTCGTACACCCATGTGATTGCGGGTGCAGGCGCAAAACGTGTACAAAATGGGCGTCTCGGCTGATAATTAGCCCGTGTATGGGCACTTTATCGGCCGAAATGGCCGCTCGTTTGGAGATCTGCCTGGCGGATCGGGCAACAATGCCCGAACGAGCGGCCGATAAAGTGCCCATACACTGGTTGATTATCGGGCGAAATGGCCATTCGTGCACACCATGTGCAGCAGGTCGGCACCCGCAATAGCGCGTGTTTGTACGAACCTTTGTACGAACTGCAGTTTTTTTTTAGTAAATCCTAACTTGTTTGGAGACTACTGTTCACCTTTAAAAGGTAAAAGGTAGTTTTGTAAAATAAGCACAAGAAATATACTTACACACCTTGGTTCCTCGGCTGTCTTCTCCCAGCAAGTAGAGAAGGGGCGGACCCGCAGCCGCGTCTGTGATTGGCCGAGAGTCAGCCAATCACCTTTAAAGACAGGTCTGCCCTGTGAATGCCTGTGTTCTCAGGGAGGACAAGAAAGAAGCATGGACCGGATGACTCACAGACAGCTCCTACTCTTCACTTCTCAAAACTTTGAACAGGCACTGCAGGAGAACCATAAGGAGCAGAGATGTAAGGATTTTTGAACACTACACAGTGGGGCCAGTAGTGGATTAAATTTTAGTTTTGGGGTGGACATGCCGTTTAAGTTGCAGTGCCCCAACTTAAGGCCATACTCGACAACTTCTGATACTGTGGTTTATCATAAAAGTTTGATTGCAGACGTAAATGTATGTTCATAGACTACCGCAATGGTAAGGGGCTAAATTTAATACCTGTGGTATCACAAATTTACTATACTGCAGGTTATTTTACAGCTGCTATGGTCGTACATTTAGGAACACACGGACATACAATACCAAAGTGTAGTATACCGATATGGTATTCTATGGGCAATTGTACAAAAATCTCAATGGCGATAGTTAATGTGTGATTGTGAATTTACAACCGCAACAGTAAATGTACGATCGGGGTCATAAAATTGTGGTATCACTACTTAGTGATACTGCGCTATTATAAATAGGGCCCATTGTCTGGCTGATCTGCTGCTGTACTGCTACCAGTGTTTCTTACATAGAATGTTCCTTAGATTGGTACATCGATAATTTAGCTGTGAGAAGCATTTTTTTTGTATCAAATAACTATCCAGATTGCCCTGTGATTGACAGTAACATAGAGAGCAACTGTGTCAATATTAACCGTGCAGCTTGCACTCCGTTCATGCTTCCGGTTCGCATTGCTAGTGCAATGCTACCAGGTAGGTCCCACTGTGTGCGCTGCTGTCTGGTCTGTTATTGGTTCGCATGCATGCATGACTTTTCGTGCTTATCACATGCATGCCAATAACATTATTTGGCCCGGAACACATGTGCGTGATAGTGGGCAACCCATTCTTTTTTAAGGGAAATAGATCTGTTTCACATTCTGCAAAGAATTTTTGTTGTTTATTTATTATTTATCTGATTCCTAATTATAGGGAAGGTAGGAATGAGTAAATCCTCTTTAAAAGGCATATCAACCCTCATAAACTTTAAGGACAACAATAGTGTCCTATGCAACCCCCTACATTTGAAAGTACCATGGGTGAGGACCTAAACCATTAGTTTCTAACCCCAGAATTAAGCTTCTAACTTCTGAACTTACCTTTTAAACTTGCTTTCACTGGCAAACTATTCTCTGTCTCCCACTTGTTTCCAGTGTGTCTTCCTATTGGTCTGCTCATGGCACATAAGTGGGGAGTGAAGAACAGTGCTCTGGCAATTGCAAGTTTAAGAGGTAAGTTCAGAAGTTAAAAACTTTAACCCAGTTGTCAGGTCATAGCAGTTCCTCACCTTGGGTACTTTCAAATGGGTGAAGAAGAGGATCGGTGCTGAGGTGTGTTTAGTTGTCCTTTACATACTGCTTAAAGGGTATGTCCACTCATAAAATAAACTTGGCTTCCAATAGCAGAGTTAATAGATTTAATAACCTACCCCAAATTACAGCCTCCTCAGAGCAGTGCAGAAGAAGTTATTTAGATGTGGATGCCTGAACACCTAACAGGCATCTGATCGGCGTCATAACAGTTCACGCCAGTACCAGAGCCTCCGACGCGCGTTCACAATTTCGCGCATGCGCACTAGAACACTTCCGTAGTTGGAAGAACTTGACCTATCTTTTTCGCGTGTCAGCCAATGGGAACGTTAGCGTTACGTTCCCATGGCTACAAGTCTGCGTGTGCTCGAGCGCACAGTGCTCCAGCACAGTGACCAAAACCAGACCAGGACCAGACAGAGAGATCTTCCAGATGCGCCTACCAGGAGTGTAATTCACAGAGGGGGGGGCTGTCACAGAGGGGTGAATGTTACAGAGGGGGGAATGTCACAGAGGGGGCTGTCACAGAGGGGGGAATGTTAGAGGGGGGGCTCTCACAGTGGGGTGCTGTCACAGGGGGGCTGTAAGAGGGGGAATGTCACACCAGGTGGTTTATCACAGAGGGGGGTCTGTCAGAGGAGGAAAATTTCACAGGGGGGCTGTCACAGAGGGGCTTCACAGTGGGGTGCTGTCCCAGGGGGGATGTCACAAGGGGGGCTGTCACCCCAGGGGTTGTCACAGAGGGGGGCTGTCAGAGGAGGAAATTTCACAGAGGGGGGGGCTGTCACAGAGGGGGGCTGTCAGAGGAGGAAATTTCACAGGGGGGATGTCACAGAGGGGGGGCTGTCACACCAGGGGGTTGTCATAGAGGGGGGCTGTCAGAGGAGGAAATTTCACAGAGGGGGGGGGGCTGTCACAGAGGGGGGCTCTCACAGTGGGGTGCTGTCACAGGGGGGATGTCACAGAGGGGGGCTGTCATAGTGGGGTGCTGTCACAGAGGGGGTTGTCACAGAGGGGGGGCTGTCACAGGGGGGAAAGTAACAGAGGGGGGCTGTCACAGGGGGGGTTGTCACAGAGGGGGACTGTCAGAGGAGGAAATGTCACAGAGGGGGGCTGTCAGAGGAGGAAATGTCACAGAGGGGGGCTGTCAGAGGAGGAAATGTCACAGTGGGGTGCTGTCAGAGGGGGGAATGTCACAGAGGGGGGCTGTCAAAGGGGGGAATGTCACAGAGGGGGGCTGTCACAGAGGGGGGAATATCACGGGGGGGCTGTCACAGAGGGGGGAATATCACAGGGGGGCTGTCACAGGGGGGCTGTCACACAGGGGGGAATATCACAGGGGGGCTGTCACAGAGGGGGGAATATCACAGGGATATTGTAACATGAAATTGTTAAAAAAGCAAGTTCTCCTAGCCTTCTTACATAAAGCTGTGTGGCAAACCTTATAACTTCCCTCCTGTGTCCCTGCACTATCAGCTGTCAATAGATCATGCAGAGACAGGGAGGAAAGGCTGTGTTTACATCAGGCATCACTGGGGTCAAGTGGGAGTGGCAGAAATCATGAATATGCATGTGATGATGCACATTGACTGACAGCCTGCCCAGCACAATAGCAGAAACGAGAAGAACTTCCCCTGGCTGCTGCAAAGAAATAGAGATTTTTTGGGGGAAAAAGGTAGGGGGAGGGTCAGGGGACGGTGTACTATCAGATAGAAAAAAAAAACGTTTTTACATCAGTGGAGATACCCTTTAACACCATTTTACTATACTTACCAAAAATCCTTCTGCAGACAGATCCCTCACCAGCTGATAGAAGCCGTCACTGCTGCTACTTGCAGCATAGCCTGGGGCACTCTAGGGGGAGAAAGTGCTATGAGAACTTTGACTTATATTGCAAGGGGAGCGGCACTGGAGGCAATGGCAGCCATTGGCTTCTATAAGCCAGGATTGACACGCCTCTTTAACGTTTGTGCAAGGTTTGTATGGAAATGAAAACAAGGAAAAATGAATGAAAAAGTGACGTAAAGGGAATATCTGTATTGGCTAACTGATAATAATCATGGCAAGTAGAGAATATATAATATTATATGATCCATATATAATAGAATATGTATATATTTGGTCATGAATTTCTACTGGGTTTAATTGGTGGTGACCAATTTAGGACCCCCTTTAATAAATCCTGCACTTGCCCCTGGCAAGTGTGTCTTCTATAAAAGGAAGGTAAAAAGTCACAGCAGGTCAAAAGTCTCAAAGCTTTGCTTAAACCCAAAACACGGCAATAGGAGTGTTAAAAGTACTGATAATTCAATCCCACACTGTAATATCATCTGTACACACAGGGTAATTTACCCAATGATACAACAAAGTCACAAAAGGTTCTTATCAAATTTTCTTTTTAATTTTCTCAATGGTTCTGATACATCCAAAAATATACAACAGTCTTCAAGAACTAAACTTCAAGTCCAGTTGATCTAATTGAATACAACAGATATACAGCAGCCATTTATGTGAGGAGAAAAGGGCTAAACAGATCACTCTTGGACAGAGTTGCTTTAATATGGTTACTGCTGGATGTAGACATTAGAGGACCGTAATCGTTTACATTATTGAGGCCTGGCACAGAGCTCAAAAGTATATTATGGCTCCAACTGTTAAGCAGACGTTAATCCCATGCCTTCCATACCAAATGAAGGGCCAAGTTGGCCGTAAAGCAGACTGAGGTCCTTGTTGATGTTTAATGGTGGATGTGATCTGTGTTGTTCAAAAAGCATTAGGGGCCCTATTTATAAAAGATCGATATCGTTATCGGAAAAATAACAATTGGTATTTTCCGATAACAATCTGTATTTTACGATAATGATCGGTATTTTACGATATCGTAAAATACTGATCGTTATTGGAAAATAACGATCGTTATTTTTCCGATAACGATATCGATCTTTTATAAATAGGGCACTAGCTACCCAACTAACTGAAAGTTCTTTGGTGTTGGGATTCATTGTGCTTGTGTAGCGTGACAGAACACTGACAGAACTGTGTAAATTGCATAATGCCCAACAATGTTTGGGTTAGCACTTGTCTTTTCTAGAGGATTCAACTTTTAAAAGGAAAGCACAAATGAGGACAAACTTAAAAATTTAGACTTGGTACTTTACATTACATATAAACAAAGGTTTTCTTGCAGATTCCAGTCAAGTTGTTAAATAAGATTTGCATCCTACAAATAAACTTTAGTAGAATTGTGGCCTTCCATTATGGGAACAAATACTGGCTGGTTTAGGTTGCAATTATAAATACTCCCAGAAGAAACCAACTTTGAATTTGCTTCTATAGACATTTATAAATATTGACAGGCACCTGTGCAATAAAAGATCATTATGACAAAATACCACAATATGGAGATTTATGTTTTTAAAAATAGAATTAGTATAAATGACACCTAAGGAAATATTACTTGGTGCTTTTCTTGGGTGCAGGTTCACATCAATTTTGGTTTTTAAAGTTTAAGTATGAAATCTCAGTGATTATACTAAATACTGTAGATAGATTGCAGTGCAATTTTGGAATCCTGTGTACAAAAAGGACATCTTTAAAATGGAAAGGGTTTAGAGAAGAGCAACTAAATTAATAAGGAGGTTGTGGGAGCTTAAATATGAAGAGAGACTGGATAAGTTACAATTATGTACGCTGGAGAAAAGGCGCTTGCGTGGGGATATGATTACTGCGTATAAATACATTAACGGGCCATACAATAAACTATCTGGGGCATTGTTCACATATAGAGCATGTCAGAGGACACGTGGACATCCCTTAAGACTTGAAGAAAAAAAAGTTTAGGCTTCAAGTTCGGAAAGGGTTTTTCACTGTAAGAACGATAAAGCTATGGAACTGTCTTCCAGTGGACTTTGTGATGGCAGGTTCATTGGTCAGTTTCAAAAGAAAGATGGATGAGTTTCTGCAAACAAGGAATGTTGCAAGTTATTGGTATTGATACATAAAGTAGAGTTGATCCAGGGAAATTTCTTCACTTGAAGTGAGGAAAAAAAACCCCTTTGGTGGGTTTTTTTTTTGCCTTCCTCTGGATCAACAGTTAGGAAGGAAATGAGGATATTGTTGGACTGGATGGACATATGTCCATAACCTCAAATACTATTTATTCCTCCAAATTATTCTGTGAGGTAAAGATTGATACCTAAATACATTCTGCTTCCTCTGTGTACAGATGTGTTTTAACCAAGAAGTTACCTTTTATTGCCTGGCTGGTATGTGCACCTTTAAAGGGTAAGTCCACCCTTTTTTGTAAATGAAAGTTTCTAGCTCCCCCAACCCCAACCGCATTAGTATAATTTCAAGAAAGTGCCCCGATATTTACTTACCTTACCTCTCTCCTTTGCTGCACAATCCCGGCCCTCTGCTTGCATAGAACTGCAAGTGGGGTGGGACTGCAGCCGCGTCTGTGATTGGCTGAGAGGATACAGGGAAGGTAAGTAACTATCAGGGGGAACTTTTTTGAAATTATACTAATGAGGTTGGGGCTGGGGGAGCAAGAACTTTCATATGGTAAAGGGGTTTTACACAAGGGGGAGGGAGACCAAAATGGGAGGGAGAGGGAGGGCTCTTCTGCGCATGGCAAAATTCTCCCGGAGGGGAGACAGGAGGCAGAGTCCTATATGGACTCTGCTATCCTCCTGGTGGACAGTTTTTGGGACTTTGGGGGGGGGGCTATAGGAGAACCATTTGGATCTGGGATGTAAGGTAAGGATTTTTATGCACTACAGAGTGGGGCCAGTAGTGGGGGGGATTATAGTTTTGGGGGTGGACATGCCCTTTAACCAAGACTTTGGAAAGTCTATTTCTCGATGAGGTTGACTAGAAGGACCCATCTAGGGGAGGTGACTAGCAGAACCCATCTACAAAGTGTTGTTGCACAGAAAAACTTTAAATTTCAGCAATGGGTTTCTGTGCTTTTTAACTGTTTTTAGTGTTTGTGTTATCTATCTATCTGTCTCCCTCATGTTGGAACGCTCGTGATAACACACCAAAAATGGTGAACACATGCATTGTAAAATTGTATCCGAATGCAAATACAAATCCGCAATCAGTTGCAATAAAAAAGTGGGTCACAGACCTTCAATCCTCAGGGTGATTTTGGGATTTGTTAATGGGGAGGTGGGTTAGAAATGTTTTAGTAAATCTGGTTTACTTCTATAATAAGCAAATAATGAACGTTGACATCTGTGTAATTTTCATGTTACCATGGTAGCTCTTAAGGAAATGCTATATTTTCCAAAAGGTTTTAAAGGTTATGTCCAAGCTCCACCCACCCACAATCTGAGATCTATCTAATGGGAAAAAGTGGTTCTTGAAGAGCATTTCTTCCCATTCCATCCAGGAAAATTTCCGATTGCCACTTGGAGTCAGGAAGGAATTTTTTACCCCTTCATAAATTTGGTGGGTTTTATTTGCCTTCCTCTGGATCAACAGTTAGGCAGGAAATGAGGATATTGCTAGATGGGTTGGACTGGATGGATGTATGTCTTTATTCAACCTCAAATACTATAAACTATAATTCATTAGGCCCTGGGCCAGAATTGGGGCAGAGCAACACTACATTTGTCCTTCAACAGCATTCCATGAGCTAAATGCAAAACCAGAGATCCAGTTACAGAGCAGTTTAGGCTTTATTGAGCCATCTACAGTGTAACATAGGCCTCTGGTTTTGCAATGTGACGTGCCTTTCGAGAGAGGTCACTAAGGAATCAAACAAAATAGGAAGAGTTTAAGGCTATAAAGTTCCCCTCTCACATATACAAATTGTTTAAGGGCTACCATGGTAACAGGATTTAATCTATTATTTGGACAAAAGTCTTGTGGCCAATTCATCATAAACAGGGCAATGTATAGTAAGTCACAGAACAAAAATAATTCATATGGGATCAATATTGTTAAATAATATCGATCCTTTAAAGTGGAAGTTCAGTGCAAATACATGTGTTTTTAAGGGAATAGTTCACACAAAAAGTGAACTATTCCTTTAAAGCAGTGATTGAAGACCGGGAGGTAAAGGACCTATTCCTTACCTTCCATTCGTCAATCACTTCACCAGGACCGAAGGTAAGTTTAATTACCTTGCGCACGATCCACCGTGGCTCCATTGATAACTGCCGACTGCTTCCTGGTTTAGTTTACTATAGCGCGCAATATTGCGCATGCGCGCTATAGTGCAACTAAACCAGGAAGCAGTCGGCAGTTGTCAATGGAGGTGCGGTGGATCGTGCATGAGGTAAATAAACTAACCTTCGGTCCTGGATCCTGGTGAAGTGATTGAAGAACGGAAGGTAAGGAATTGGTCCTTTACCTCCCGGTCTTCAATCACTGCTTTAAAGGAATAGTTCACTTTTTGTGTGAACTATTCCTTTAAGGGAAAAAAGAGCAGTTATTTTATATCCCAATGACCTTACTCTGCCCATTCAACATTTTGTCTGTAAAAATAAATGCAACCGAAATACTGACTTCCTGTTTGCAGGACTCCTTATAGAGACTGTTATGGTTTTACCCTTGACCCAGCTCCTGGGTTGATTGAGTTGCTCAGTAGAGATCTGAGCATGTTTGACCCACCCAATAGCCAAGCAGTAGAAATTACTGTTAGGAACATTCCAAGGAAGTGGTGCATCCTGGGAGGAGGAAGAACCGTTGGAACCTGAAATGCCAGCTCACTAATGTCAACAGCAGAGAACAGAAAATGGTATGAAATCAACAAATTTTTCAAAACGGGAGAGAATATGTAGAATAGCTAGGTATTTTTCACTGAACTTTCCCTTTAACATTGATTGTAATCGTAATCATTATCTGTATTTTATGATCTCTGGTGTTATTTTCTGTTGCAATATAATGACCGCAGTGTAGATAACTGATATTGTGTGATATTGAATACTGTGACTGTAAATTACTAATAAAGATTTATTTTATGATCTGCGAGTAATTTCTTAGCACCCAGGTTGTAAATTACAAATGCAGATTTAAAGGAATAGTTCACTACCAAAGTGAACTACTGTATTCCTTTAATGTATTGATTTAAGACCAGGAGGATAAGGAGCTATGCCTTATCTCCTGTTCTTCAATCAATGCAAGTGGAGGCAAATATGAACTTGGACCAATCTTACCTGTTACGCGATCCGCAGCAGCAACAGTGAAATTTCCTGCCGTTTCCAGGTTCTGTTTAACAATAGCACGCATTATAGCTGTACAGAACTCAGAAGCAGTTGGGACCTGTCAGTGCTGCTGCAGAGGATCGCGAGACAGGTAAGTTTGCTCCAAGTACGTTCCTGCCTCCACTTGCATTGATTGAAGAACTGGAGGTAAGGCATAGCTCCTTATCCTCCCGGTCTTCAATCAATGCATTAAAGGAATAGTTCACTTTGGAGTTTATGGATATGATCATAAATACACAAACTGATGTAATAAAGGTAAGACCTGGTTTATGGCAGCTGTAAGGGTTTCGCAAATGTAATCCACACAGCCACCGCAACCCATGTAATAAACTGAGAGCCTGAATCTTTTAATGCCAGATATTGGCTGGTGTTAAAGTCTCTCAAAAGGTTATGAGGGGATTGCAATGTACCAGGAGCCACTATCGACCTATCATATAAGAAGTGAAATTGTAGCAGAAATTAATAGCGCCTCCTGGTGCATCGTCCTGTTACTGCTTCAGATTTTGGAATCTTCTTGTCTTCATAAATAAAACAATGACTTTAACACAGTGATCAATTTTTTACAGATATGGACTTTAAAGTCTTATAGAAATTGCTACACAATTTAAAGAGTGATACATTAGCATTATAACAGTTAAACATGTCTATTGTATGTATTGGTACATTCTCATTGTTAAAGAAATCAGCATGTTTATAATTAGAACATCTTATCTTAAACATACTATACTACTTTTTAATAATTGATAAATATTTAAATAGAATAATCTCTTCCAGTGCTTTTCTTTCTATTTCTTTCATTTAAAAGCCAGGATTTTAACGCTTTCAGTTAAAAAAAAAAACTATTATATTTGTTAAAGATCTGCAAGAATTCTGGCCCATAGACATCTAGGTGCCTTAAAATATACTTTACACAATGACTTACAGACTTCCCTTTAATGAAATAACTATAACTATATATATATATATCCCTTTATAGTATATAAATAAATTTATAATTTCACGGGGAATACATTGGGTTTTTTGGAGGTACTATGTTGGTGGGGGTGGGTAAAAGTAATATACATAGGGGCAGTGTTTATGTGTTGTTTAAGCACTAAATAAATAGTTATATCAATATTAAAATATGTAGTAATGACATTAAAGTATATAGAAAATAAGTAAATAAGGCAAAATCTATAAATAAAACTACTTGCACAGTCCCCACTCCTGTTCTGTAATGGTATCTTCAAAATGCCGCTCCTCAGGAAGTTTTACAGGGAGGCAATGGAAGCTTACAAAGGAACATATTTCTCACTTCCCTTTTAGTGTTTTTATACAATGGTGTGCTTAATATTAAATTGATAGCATTAGAGTGTTAGTAGGAAGTTGCAAGACTTCCTTTGTAAAACATGTGACAGTCTATCAACCTCACCCCACCACCTGCTGTTTACTGGACAGTAAGAGATATCTATATATAATGGATAGGCAACCAGTAGATCTCCATATGTTTTTGGAAACTACAACTCCCAGAATTCCCTAACTACAGAGTGCTTGTAGAGGAATGCTCAAACATCTGGAGATCTACTGGTTGCTTATCCCTGCTGTTTATTATAGGGGAATGAAAGGAAAACATCTCCATGCCCATTTCTCTGAGACAATGAAGTGAGTTTGTTAATGGTTTATTACATTATTTAAGCAATAATCCCCATAGAAGCCATGAACCTGTGTCCTGAACTGATAAAATCTAATAAGATTGAAACATGACAGGATAGTATGGCTTCTTTATAGGACCTCACATTTTACCAATAGTGATCCTTCTCTTACACATTGACCAATAGTGATCCCTCTCTAACACATTGACCAATAGTGATCCCTCTCTAACAGAATCCCTGGTGACAGCTGTGAGTTAGGGCTAGGCCACAGTAGCGTGCTTTTCACGTGTTTTCGCTCGTGATTGCGCCCGCTTCTGGATGTGTGTACGTTTTTCCCAGACCATTTTCCAGGTCCACAGGCGGAATGGATTTTAGCAGTTTCGCCCATCTCTCAAAACCCTGGATTTAAATATCTTCCTGTATAGGTTTATCAAAACAAATCAATAAACAAAACAGAAAAACGTGTAGTCTTATACAACAAATATATGTATATATGTCCCCTCTAATACCTATTGGGATAAACCCAATAGGTTCCCTTCTGCCTCTGTATATTGTGTAAAATATTCATTTAGGGGATGTGACACTAATAGAATCAAGATTTTATAGGATTTCTTTTATTTTTAACATCTTTCCTTTATTTTTGTAGTACAAATCTTGAAATTTTAGAGTAGTGTGTGAAGATCTGTATCCATATATAGCTAAACATACACCCACATATTTCCCATTGTGCACCAATGGGCACAGATAGATAGATATCTTCTCAAAAAAAAAACATGATTTACTGCCCAATGCAGGGATAGGGAACTTGCATGGTTTGAAAACTACAACTCCTGCCAGGAAATGCTAAGAGTTATAGTTTTCATACATCTGGATGGATGAATGTTCAACATCGCTGACCTTATGGGACAACCATATTTCCTAATGGGACAACCATATTTAAAAAAACTTCCCCCATGGGAGTTGTGCTCCTCCCTATAAATTTTCAACAGGAAAACAATGTTTTGAAGCGTAAAAGTGGAAATAAAAGTAAAAACAAACTGTACACTGTTAAATAATAGTACATGCACATTTCAATTTATAATGGATTCAAATTTTATATTCTATGCTCACATACCAACAAACCCTTGCACAGGGCTGGACAAATTCCAGTAGCCAGGAAGACAATGCTCCTAGAAAGTTTACTTCTGCCAGATATGATTTTGGTATTCTAACCAACATGTGAATGATCCCCTGTGATTTGCCAATACACCCCAACCATCAAACGAACTGATTTTGAAGATGAGAGTGGGTGATAGACTGTATGATTAGATTAAGATTAGCATCATCTTAATTTCTTTAAAAGACGCTATCCTTTTTGTGAATCTGTGTCCCGCCAACAGGTGAAATAATGTTTTGCAACAGGCGTGTATCTGTTGATATTACTACTAGGCCATATTCATATATAATACATTTCCATAACATTGTACAACTTTATATTCTATGAACATTTTTTTTATCTTGGAGAAACCGTGAAGTATAAGAACACAGCCTGTTGTGTCCACACGTTTGCACCACATCCTCAGCAGTTCTCCACAGAGTCAAAGATAATCATTTCCGATTGTAAGTGGCACTGCTAAATGCTAATGCTGGATAATCGTATAATCAAGGTAAGTGTAAGCAAAGCAAACTGTTTAACATCTTCACTGCTGGGAAGATTTAAGATAAAAAAGAACAGCTATGACTCATTTAGAACATTTTATAATAAGTGTGTGGGATATGGTGGAAAAGCAGATCATCAGACCAATCATAACCAAACACAACCATTGTGAACTACAAGGCTCATAAGAAAGGTTCACCAACAAATGCAGTGCTTAACTTTCATACTGTTTGATTTTTAATCCACAGTATGTTGGATAGTTTCCTTGTCTGTGGATTTTCTTATCCAACCGATTGCAACCTTGGGGCATATTTATAAAAGCACGCTATCACCATTGTGAAATATATGTGTACTATCTACATTACAACGGTGTCCGTGTTTTGCACTGTGGACAAAAAATACCAGCTGTGGTGCAAAAAAAGGTGTTACCAATTGACACCACTGTGGTTTTTAAAGGACAACTAAATCCTCAGAAAAACACTGATTTAGAAAGCAGATCATTTTGACATAAGAGCAGAAATCGTTGTCTAACCTCATGCTATAAAATGTACTAACATGGTTAGTGTTTTATTACCCAGCATTCCAGTATACACAGTTTTGTAACTGGTGGTTATGAGTTCCGGTTCTGCACATGTTCAGTTCTAAGCTACTGCATAAATTTAGTACAGCAGGTCATTCAAACTTGTAGTGTTCAACTGTGGTACAGTCCGGATTAGGCAATTAAATTTAATTGTTGTTCTTTTAGGAAGGGATGTTTTCAGATTATGGAGTAAAAATGTATATTTAGTTCTCCTTTAACAACTGTGCTGGCATTTTACAATGCAGCTATAAGTAACATTGTGGCCACTGTGTAGAGACCAGAAAGACACATTGTAAACCCCCAATTTATACATTAGAAACATTTTTTTTAAACTTGACTTTCTTTTAAATGCACTGTTATATATATCTTCCATTTTTAGTTAGTTGCTTGCACACAGATCCCCAATGGCTAACCATCAGTAAATTATTGTAATTCGGGCATATAGAATGGTGCACAGGATCAAATGTTTAGGGTGCTCCTGCATTCAGCATTGCAAACAATTCTGCTTCTGATGTTTGGAGGCCTCATGTGATAGGAGGATACAAGAGAGATTCCTGCATGGCCAGCTTTAGTTCATCAGAAACTTAAATTCTTTCTTTCTTTTCTGCATACATTTGTTTTTGAATATTAAAGAAGCAACGATGATTCCTTTTCAGTATGGTTGCAAGATCAGTGAATAATCAGAGGATGCCTGGTAAACATGCCGTGAGGCAGTCAGCAGTTTGAATGTAATCAGTTTGCAATCAATGCAGCCCTGCTAAATCCATTAAATAAAGCTAGCACTACACGGGTCAATTGATTAAATGTCAATTTGATTGACTTGTTTGATTAAATGACGACTGCTTACTTACAGTAAATTGATCACAAACCACACAAGGGAATCAATTTTTGATTCTTTACTTATGTGAATTTCCTAGTGTCCATGCTTGTTAATACGATTGAACAAAAAATGTATCAAAATTTCTCAAAAACCTGTCAGGTATTCGTACAATCGACTGAAAATTGTGATCAATCGTAATTTGATCTAATCTTGGTCAATTGAATGCAAAAAACAAATCTGGGCACCATGGAGTATTCTTATATACTTTATTGCTACAATATTTCAATGCTTCGCTGTATTCTGTACTCTGTGAGACACCTGCTCAATTTGTTGTTTTTCTGTGGGATGAGTGCATATGGACTTTATAACCTTGTCCACCCTTAAAGGGAATCTCCACTGATAAAAGTCACCTGGGATGTAAGGACAGATAAATGTAAGGTGGAAATGTACCTGCAGTATCCTGTGTCTTTGAGCACAATGAGTTTCTCCCTGAACCCTTTAGATAGTGTAGGTCCGCCCACTTTCAGTGACTGCCTGCCTGGGAAATGTCCGACATGCGCAGAACGTGTGAGGATGCGTTGGGACTGCTGTCTGTGTGATCCGACTATCTGGTCGATTCTACACACACACATGGAATAATCACATGACGATCACAGCAGCTTGCTGAGTTCACTATTTAATGGAAGAGTAATCAGGTACTACCTTTTTCTCTCTCCCACCCCTTACCATACCAGATTGCCTCATATTCCCAGCATCCCCTATGAAATCAATCACTTTTTCAACCATCCCTCTCAGAGTTAGACACAAACAAATCTTTAAAAACAACTGCCTTTGTTACAGTATTGTGGATAGAGGGTTTTAACTTTTCCTCCCTTGTCTATCTCTGCATGATCAGCTGTAAAAATGAATTTAGGGAGTCAGGGAGGAAAGGATTTCTTTACTGCAGCTATGTGGGTGTGTCTGCTACCATGATGATGCACATTGAGTGACAGCACTCCCATACCGGGGAAGACACCCCCCCAGGAACCAGCACAACTTTCCCATGCTGCTGCAAGCAAACAAAGGGGAATTCTGGAAAAAAAAGGTTGGGGGATGGTGTACTTTAAAATAAACCAAAAAAATGCTTTTTCCTCAGTGGAGATACCCTTTAAAAAAAAAACTGGTCAGTTGTCAATTACCTGCCCCCAACCTCGACTGTTATATTTTGCCCTTTATTACCTGCATTACTAACCAGATATTTAAGGATTCTGGCATGGTAATCTGGCCCCTCCTTTCAGGGGCACGTTTAGGGGGGGATTACTGATGCCTGGAACCCCCCCCCCCCCTTTCTGCCTGCTCAGTGCAGTCTGCTATTCTACTTGTGCCTATAGACCACACGTGTCAAACTCAAGGCCAGCGGGCCCACCTGGTTGTTTTTTGTGGCGGTGACTGTTCTGCATCCAAGACTTACTACACTACTACCTTTTTGTGCAGTCCCAAGCATTAGCATATCTGCTAATTGCATGCACCTTGGGTGATCAGCTGTTTAAAAACTGTATCAAGCAGGCAGATTTATAGTTACACCGCTACATTGGACTGCACAAATAGATAGCAGCATAATAAGGCTTGTATGCACTCACCTCTGTAACAGCTGATTACGAGTATCTAACCCGGTGCTGGGGAGGGAACTGTAACAAAGGGCCTTCCATTGGAGTAAGGTTGGCATTCCACATTAGCACATGATCATGCCATAGGCAGAGGTCCCAGTCCAAAAGTGTGCTTCATACCCTTTCCCTGCTGAGACCCAGCAATAGGCACAAGTATGACAGAACCCCAACCCTGCATCTGCTAAGTACCTTAATAAAATTCGGCCCACCGCTTAGCCTGTCTTTTTGATTTTGGCCCCTTATGTGATTGAGTTACATTGTTAATTGAGCTGCAGTGGAAAGCAGCATTTTTATTGTTGTTTCAAAAATGTATCCAGTCTTCCCTGTGATTGACATCAGCATAGAGATCTGAATCAACATTAACCCTGCAGCTGCCTGAGGTGATTGCGGGGACTGGGTTTAGATTTATTACTGGCTATACCTACTACACTGTGATGAAGTTTAATAAGCAGGAATATTGAATCCTGGAGGTGGTTGTATAGCTGACATTGTACATACAAGGGAGTGATTGTTCCATATATTCTTTATACAGAATGATTATTCAATGTGCCCATACATGACCCAATGTTATTGGCTCCCTCTACAGTAGTAAAGTGAACTGGAAATGACAATTTTCTGTCTTGCCTGATAGGTCCCAATACCAAAAATTTTCAGCGAATTCTGTTAGATCCACCATCAGTCAGTGTCACAGCTCTGAAAGACACTAATGATAATTAAGTGCAAACTTAATTAGTGCAATTAAGTGCAAATTTTGTCGGCGGTCACCACCGCCAACAAAAAATCTGTTTGTGTGTACCCAGCCTTAATTAATATACTTTATAACAAAAGTAAAGGGGATATCTGTATTGGATAACTCTGAGGATAATCATGGCAAGTAGAGTATATACAAGTATCCCACCCCTCCCGGCAGTCACAGGAGTCTCCCAAATTCCGGGGTGGTCTCCTGCACTACCGCAAACCACCCAAACTCCCATGACCACAAGTACCTGTATATTCTGTCCCCATTTTGGCCCACCACCCTGCCTGGAAGCCACATTTGGCAGGGTGGGATGTCTATATATAATATTATATATGATCCATATATAATAATACACATGGATGTATTCGGTCATGAACTTTCTTCTGGGATTGTTCAGTAGTAACCCATTTAAGAATCCCACCATTGAAAATCCTGTGCTTTCCCCTGCCTTTCATGCAGTCAACCAAGGCTGTGGCAACTGATATCACAGCCAATGATTGACTGAAGTTTCACACCATACCTCCTCTGCACATGCTAAGGCTTATAAAATGCTCTTTGGGCAGAGGGAGTAGACAGATACATTTGCCAAAAAGGAATAGAATTTATTAAATATCTGGTTAAAAATGCATATAATAAACTGGTAAAAGTAGCAGTTGGGGTAAGTGGGCACCAGTTTTTTTGAAGAAACAAATATATTAATTGATCATCCTGCCCAGGAGTTCTTATCTGCTACGTTCCCTGGACGGATTTCACTTTAGATCATCGTTACAGCTGTAACATCGGTTGTAAAGTGGATTGTTAAATCCAGTTCAGGAAAAGTAGCATGATCGTTGCAAGTATGTTACTATGTGTATTCTAGTGCACCCCAATCAGCAGATAATCTGGTAAACCTAACAGGGTTGCCATACCAGTGAAAAGGGTAGGAACACCCATAAAAATATATGCAGCTTGACTAAGTTATAATTAATGTTGTTTGATTCCAGTCTCTTTGCAATCAGTGTAACCCATCTAATTACATTTACTAAATGTGCCCCTATCATATCAGATGATCTGGCAACCCAGCCGTAACAGAATATATGAAAATTTTACTTATCAACCAACCCTATAGCTTTTCCGTGACTCTCTGGCTATTGTGAACATTAAAAGCAAACCACCCGAGAATGTTGGGGCTTGTAGTTTAGTAACAGAAGAAACGTCAGACCAGCTGAATTATATTGCAAATAAACATCAGCATACCCTCCAACATTCACCTTTAAATATGTACACTATTGAGAAATGCATTGCACACAGCTCTGCTAAGATTAGGTTAATTTCATTATCCGCTCTGCACTATGTTGTTTATGTAAGTGTACCCATTAAAGGGGTAACGTTGGAGGGTATGCATCAGTACTAGCAGAGATGTCTGCAAAACAGTGCAGGGATAATTCATTGCCACTCATTGCCTCTCTGCTGATGAGGAATTACACCTTAAAACAAGCTCCAAATAATACAAAGGACTAAATCTACACAAGTCAGTCTAGATCAGCTCTGCTGCACAAAGAAATTCTGCAACACGGCTCAATGCAGATTACATCAACCCCAAATACTAAAGTCAGTAACAATCTGATGCGGCAAAATTATTGCTGTCTTCCCATATTATATTTGCTCTCTGTCATGTTCTCAGACCCCAGTGCGATGCCAAGAGGGAAAACGCGAGGGAAAAAGACGAGCAATAAGATGTAGGCTTGGCACAATAGTCTGTGAAAATTATGGCTTGGACAGCTAGATCTGGAATCTACAATGGCAGATGTGCTTTGGGTCATGTACAAAGCAATGATAACATATAATATGGCACCCAAGGAGGAAGCAGTAGTGATATTGCTGCAAGTCCCCTGTCCCTACCCCAATTTAGCATTGTCCTGGTTATGACTTCACGCTAGTATGGAGCAAACATAATAGGGGCAGGTGCTGGCCGCAGGGCTGAAGTTGGGCTCCTGAACAGAGCTGGTCCAAGCAAAGGGGTCTGGAAGAGGGCAGCTGCTGTGGCTGGGCGCAGTGCAAGGGGGCCAGGGAGTGTACACACAGCAGCTGGAGTAATAGTGTTTGGAAGTAAACGGGCAGCCAGAGTCTTAGTGAGATGCTTATGTAGGGCAAGTCTGGTCTGAAAAAAAAAGAAAGAAAGAAAAGGAAAACATTTAAATAACTTGTAAATAAGAAACCAGAAGATTTTATTTGACAGATGAAAAACAGATTTCATTTATTGTAGTTTAAGGTCTGCAATATTAGTGTTCTTATCAAGATAAAGGAGAATTGTTTCTGTAAAGGAGTGCCAGCACAAAGAAAACTTCATCTACCAAGCTTCCTGCGTGCATAAGAAATATCTTTATTACAGGAAAGCCCAGGACACTAATTAGCAGATGAAAACTGACATACTGGTGCTCCTAAACAAAACTATATTGGGAGGTAGGAATGATCAATCTCTACTCCCTGCCCTGGTACTTTTCATTTTTAAAAAGTAAACTTTTGACAGTAAAGTTGTCCTTTAATAAACACATAATGCACAACTTGTATCACTTAATATGTTTTGACTGCATTGGTCACTAGATGGCAGTCTCTCTTTTTTTACTCCACCTATAAATAGCACTTTTACATTGAGCACTTTTGATGTCTGATGAAGGTGCCACATAGCACCGAAACGTTACACACTTTGTGTTGAATAAACACGTTTGTTTTTTCACCTTTAAGACTGGTGTGAACTTCTCTTTTTATGGATATCCTGGATTCTTAGTCACCTGGCTGTGACTCTGTGGTAGCACCTGGCACTAATTCATCTATTATATGGTGGTGTGGGAGGCTCTTACCTTTTCGTTTAATGCACAAAGAGGTGGGATAAACAGGAGATCCACATTTAAAGAAAAGTATACTAAATAATGTTTCTTCTTTCAAAAAGTAAATAATAAACAGACTAAGAGGTTGACAGCGCCAGCCCTGCCTGATCCTCCGAGAACCCGAGTTCGAGTTCGAAAGGTCTTTGACTTATAGAACTATCCCGGACCCCGATTTTTGTTATTTTCCGGCCTTTCGTTAATTCGAGGAAATCGAATATGCGAGTAAAATGTCTATTATACCTATACGTGAGCATCGAATCTGCGAGTAAAATGTCCATTATACCTAGACGCAAGCATCGAATATGCGAGTAAAATGTCCATTATACCTAGACGCGAGCATCAAATCCGCGAGTAAAATGTCCATTATACCTAGACGCGAGCATCGAATATGCGAGTAAAATGTCCATTATACCTAGACGCGAGCATTGAATCCCAGAGTAAAATGTCCATTATACCTATACGCGAGCATTGAATCCGTGAGTAAAATGTCCATTACACCTAGACGCGAGCATCGAATCCCCGAGTAAAATGTCTATATATCAATACGCGAGCATCGAATCCGCAAGTAAAATGTCTATTATACCTAGGAGCAAGCATCGAATACGTGAGTCGTTCATGGGATAATTATCGAATATTCGAACGCGAGAGCTCGAAAGTAGCACACGTGAGAGTAAAAAGACTTTTAATTTGGGGAAGGCAAATTTTCCCAGGTTAAAAGCAGCTCTTCAGAATGTCAATTGGGTTAATGTATTATCAGTAAAAGGTACTGAAGCGAAGTGGACTGTGTTCAAGGGGATTTTAAGCCAGTTCACATCTAAATTTATACCCTTGGGAAATAAATGTAAAAAAAATAAATCCGCGCCCATGTGGCTGAATTCTGATGTAAAGAGGCAAATGGAAAGGAAGAAAAAGGCATTTAAAATCTTTAAGGCAGAGGGAACGGAAAGGGCCTTTAGGGATTATAAAAACTAACAAGGAGTGTAAGAAAGCAATCAAACTAGCTAAAATTAATAATGAAGTTAGGATAGCTGAACAAAGCATCACTAAGCCTAACATTTTTTTAAAGTATATTAATAGTAAGAAGATGAGGACTGAGAATGTGGCACCATTAATTAATGGGGATAAGTTAGTTACGGAGGAAGGCGATAAAGCAAATGTCTTGAATATTTTTTTTCCCTCTATATACACTATAGAAGATCCAAGTACAGATATCACAGAGTATAGTAGCAATAATGGTATAAAAGATTCAAGTGCACTTGGTTAACCGAGGATATGGCACAGAAAGAACTAAATAAGGTTAATATTAATAAATCTCCTGGACCGGTTAAAATACATCCTCGGGTACTTAGGGAGCTAAGTTCAGTTTTATCTAGGCCATTGTTTCTTATTTTTGCTGATTCCCTCATGTCCGGTGGTGTGCCTCTGGATTGGAAAAAGGCTGATGTTATTCCAATATTCAAAAAGTGTAGTCGTTCACAGCCGGGTAATTACAGGCCTGTAAGTTTAACTTTAGTGGTGGGAAAGACCCTGGAAAGTTTAATTAGGGAACATGTTCTAGAGTATGTTTCAAGGACTGACATTATAAGTAGTAACCAGCATGGATTTAGGAGGAATAGATCTTGTCAAACTAACTTGCTTGGCTTTTATGAGGAAGTAAGTAGAAATTTAGACTCTGGTATAGCAGTAGATGTAGTTTACTTGGATTTTGCAAAGGCTTTTGATACAGTCCCCCATAGGCGACTTATGTATAAGTTTAATAAGGGTTTAATAAGGGAACATGTTTTAGAGTATGTTTCAAGGACTGACATTATAAGTAGTAACCAGCATTTATTTAGGAGGAATAGATCTTGTCAAACTAACTTGCTTGGCTTTTATGAGGAAGTAAGTAGAAATTTAGACTCTGGCATAGCAGTAGATGTAGTTTACTTGGATTTTGCAAAGGCTTTTGATACAGACCTCCATAGGCGACTAATGTATAAGCTAAGGTCTGTTCGTCTGGGGAGTCACATTTGTACATGGATAGAAAATTGGTTAATGAATAGGATGCAGAGAGTAGTTGTAAATGGGGCTTCATCATTATGGACTAAAGTGCTAAGTGGGGTGCCACAGGGTTCTGTGTTGGGGCCGCTTCTATTTAATCTATTTATTAATGATTTGGAAGTGGGTATTGTCAGCAAGGTTTCTGTGTTTGCTGACGACACAAAACTTTGTCGACCATTAAAAACTTCACCTTTAAATATGTACACTATTGAGAAATGCATTGCACAGAGCTCTGCTAAGATTAGGTTAATTAGCTTGAATATGAAGAGAGACTGGAAAAGTTACAATTATGTACGCTGGAGAAAAGGCGCTTGCGTGGGGATATGATTACTGTGTATAAATACATTAACGGGCCATGCAATAAACTATCTGGGGCATTGTTCACCAATAAAACATTTCAGAGGACACAAGGACATCCCTTAAGTCTTGATGGAAAAAGGTTTAGGCTTCAAGTTCGGAAAGGGTTTTTCACTGTGAGAACGGTAAAGCTATGGAACTGTCTTCCAGTGGACGTTGTTATGGCAGGTTCATTGGTCAGTTTAAAAAAAAAGCTGGATGAGTTTCTGCAAACAAGGAATGTTGCAAGTTACTGGTATTGATACATAAAGTAGAGTTGATCCAGGGATATTTCCGATTGCCACTTGGAGTCAGGGAGGAATTTTTTCCCCCTTCATAAATTTGGAGTTTTTTTTTTGCCTTCCTCTGGATCAACAGTTAGGCAGGAAATGAGGATATTGCTAGATGGGTTGGACTGGATGGACATATGTCTTTATTCAACCTCAAATACTATACTATACAATAGGAGAGCGAGGAAGCCATTTCAATGAAAGTAACTTGCATTAGACTATTAGACCATTAGGCAGGGTAAGCATATTCTAAACATTTTGATCTGTTTAATTTATTGCTATTTATAGTATAATTTTCCTATAATTATGGTGAGAACAGAGATGTTATAAATATATCTTTACCCTTTCTCTATACTGTACAGAATTAATTTTCCCTATACTTACCGCTAAAGCTGCATTTTTCTGCAGTTTGCTAAACGGACTGTATTTAGGCTTTGGTGGTTTCCCAGCCAGTCGGTCCTTGTGCCTCCTGCTGCTCATGTGCTGTAAAACCAAGAAGGAAACTGTAATTTCATGTAGAATGAAAGCAAAAAGGACTTCCCTTCAGCAATATGTCTGTGAGTGTCTTCATTTCCCCTGTGTATGGTAAATGCATCTTGCTGAAGAGATATCTGGCTGTATGAATATAAAGCTGTAAGCACACGGTCCGATTTTGTGGGGTGATAAACCACTGCAGCAGAAACAACAGAATGTTCGAACAGACAGAATGGTAAATTTGGTGACTACATAATTTAAGCCGAGTTCCGTTCTTGGATGACAGGTGTTGGGTTGCAATACCTGCCCATGTGTACCCAGCTTAAATGTCCATTTAGCTTACACCACACCATCCAGTTCAGATCAAAGTAAGAAAATTCAAAAGCACAATTTTTTTTGTTGTCTGTGTGTGAAGATACAGTTAATCACTCAAAATCCATATTAATTCTTAAATATTTGAAAATATTCCAATTTTGTTGATATCAAACAAGCTTAGCAGCCAATGTCACACAGATCTGCTTGCAGAATATCTTTTGTAGGACTGGCAGCCTAGGGAACTGGTAAATATTCAAATCAATACCTGACAGATGGAAATATGTTCTGCAGACAAGGTAATGTAATTGTCTTATTACTGTAATTTTCAGTAGTCCTGCTTACCTGTTTTAGCTGTGTTTCAGAGTTTACATGAATCTCACACACGGAACAGTGGAAGGTCTTATTCTGGATGCCAACACTGGTCTTATTGCCAATCCTTTTGGGCTTTCTGGTTGCCTTATTCAGGGTTTTGCCCTTGCCTCTCCTTGGCAATGTAGTTTGCCCCTCAAGAATAGATTTATGTTTTGCACCTGAACAAAAATATAACTGCACTGTCAACATAGGCACAGTATTATAATTGCATATGAAAAAAATTTTATTAAAATATTTTCATGTCTGCCTTCATCATCAAGCAAATGATATAAAAGAGAACATGGGGCATATATATAAAGGTCCTTTTTATTAGCACCACACATCGCTGCGGAAAAATTGGCCTTACTGATGTTTTTTTTGCCACAATAACGTACTCAATGTACCACGTCTCTGCCGGGGGTGTGGCGGGTGCTGGGGGCCCACCGGTGGGGGCACTGATAAGCGACTTTTGGGGCTTAAGAGGTCCCGCAACTCGAGACCGGGCCCCCCCTCCCCGGCACTTATATATGTCTTTGGGGCACTGACAAGTGCCTTTGTTGGGGTTCCTGCAGCTCAAAGCCAGGACCTCCATTGGCCCTTAGAAGAGCCCTTGTGGGGGGGCTCTTTTCACTCCCGCAGCTCGAAACTGGCAGCTCAAAACCGGGGCCGCCCCTGGTCCTAAAAAGGACGTCTTCTTTCTTCTCAGACAATATTGTCAGTGACACCAACTCTACTAATGTCGCAGAGTGATGTGACTGCGGCTGCCAGTGACACCACCGCTGCTGTTGACACCGACGTAGCAACCGAATCTTGAACCCGACTCCTTCTTTCTTCTGCCATCACTCCGATGACATCTGAGTTCCATGGGGGTTTGCACCTCTATATAGACCAAATCCAATTGTGATTGGTTAAGATTCCTTCACACATTAACCACCAATTTATTCAAATATGATTGGTTAACGTGTGATCATATGATTGCTAGGATTAAAATATTAACCATGGCGACATGTGAGAAATGGCAAAAAGCCTATTGCAGCAATGATAAAGGCGGTGATAATGGCGGCAGAAAATTAACGGACCTTTATAAATAAGCCACTTTGTTTCAATATCAATGCACTAGATCTAGAGTTTGTTTGGGGAACTGGCATGAATCTAAGAATCTATAAGAGCTAGTTTCTTAGGGCAATTTTAATGCACAGAGCAGTGTTTTTAAAGTAATCTAGAAAAACTGAAAGCTAGCTCCACAAATTCAGAGTCAAACAATTTCCCATATTTTGCAACAAGTGAAAACTTATTATATTACCAGCATTATGAGCTTCCAGTTGAGATGCAGAGTTTACAGTGACTTTGCAGGTGCTGCAGTACAAATGCTCCCGGCTCTTTCTGTCCTTCTCGCTATCCTGTGTTGAAATAGAATTGTTTTCTGATCCTTTTTCAGGGCTGTACGCAGTCACAGGAACCAAGACAGGGTCCAGTGGCTCTCCTGAGCTGTCTGAAGCATCAGGGGAGGCATAGTCCTCCTCATTGTCAGCCACAGCAGGCTCAGGAGTTAGGGGTAGTGAACTGTCATCGGCTTCCATGTCACAAACATTAGTAATTCCATTTTCTGGAGCTGAAAAACAAAAAACAACCAAAGGGCAAATCAGTTCCAACAATATGAATAAGAAAATCTAGAAAATGCTCCTTATTATTGGAGTACAAAACAGACAGTCAGGGCCCATGAGACAGGTTGTTGGCACGCACTTCCATTGACTTCTTTTGAAAAGAGAGCCGCACTAAAGGTAATCTCCCTATAGTGGTGCTCCTACTGACGGTCACTAACTATAAGACTTATAGAGAATTGGAAAAATATAATACGGATATTTATTTATAACATAGAACATGGGCAGAAATACAGGCTTACTCCATAGAAACTCCATTGGGATTCTGCCAGTATCTGACTGTGTATGCTTCCAAAACATCTGAAGAGTAATGCCAGTTTCTAACTTGACTTTCATATTTAAAAGCAGTAGATATATACACACAGCACATCCTACACTATTTTGTTAACACACAAATATTCCCCAGTTCATAAGACACCTATTTTGTTATTTAATCTATTTTCTTGCCCTACAAGCTTTTTTTTATGTGCAAGACTGAATATTTGATGATTTTCTTCAAGCTCATATTTTCCATCAGAGCCCCACTGAGACAATCAAGCAATTATCTTTACCAGCAAGTTCAAATGGAATTAACTAAAGCTTCTCCAGGATTATCTTAGCCCTTCTCCTTGGGAAATGTTAACATCCAAAACGGACATCAAAGAGGAATAATTTTTTTCCTGATCCTCATATGCTGATTTACAAATCACCAAACAGCACTTAAAGGAGAATTAGCTGATGCTTCTGACATACAATGAATTAACCTGCTCCCTTTAATCTACTTATTGCACATTAAAGGCTTGTACACACGTCCAACCCGCAACGCACAATGTGTACGAATGAACGTTACAGACGATAATCGGCCCGTGTGTAGGCGCTTTATCAGCCGAAACGGTAGTTCGTTCGGAGATCCGCCAAGTAGATTGTTCAAAAATCCCTGAACGAATGACCGCTTTGACTGATAAAAACGCCTACACGGGCCGATTATCGGCCGAAACGTTCGTTCGTACATATCGTGCACACCCGCAATTGCACGGGTGTACGAGCCTTTAGAGCACACGTGTCAAACTCAAGGCCCGTGGGCCGAATCCTGGTTGTTTTTTTCTGGCCCCCGGTGACTGTTCTGCATCCAAGACTTACTACACTGCTATCTTTTTGTGCAGTCCCAAGCATTAGCATAACTATATATTGCATGCTAGATAATGGCACAATCAGCTAATTGCATGCACCTTGGGTGATCAGCTGTTTAAAAACTGTATAAAGCAGGCAGATTTATAGTTACACCGCTACATTGGACTGCACAAATGGATAGCAGCATAATAAGGCTTGGATGCAGTCACCTCTGTAACAGGTGATTGAGTATCTAGCCCCCTGCCGGGGAGGGAGGTGTGACAAAGGGCCTTCCATTGGAGTAAGGTTGGCATTCCACATTAGCACATGATCATGCCATAGGCAGAGGTCCCAGTCTGAAAGTGTGCTTCATACCCTTTTCCTGCTGAGACCCAGCAATAGGCACAAGTATGACAGAATCCCAACCCTGCATCTACTAAGTATCTTAATAAAAAAAATTCGGCCAGCTTAGCCAGTCTTTTTGATTTTGGCCCCTTATGTGATTGAGTTTGACACCCCTGCTTTAGAGTCCAAATATATCCTTTTCAAATATCAAGTTCATTTTATCTAGCCAAAAAGGACTTCAGGACTTCATAATGATATACTTCAGATATAATTCAAGATGGCCTAGCAGTAGTGTATGAGCACAAAGGATGGCACCAGCTTGGCTGAAATGTGCTGATCAGTTTTCACACATATGTTACAATCATTATAAAATGTAAGTGTAGTGTTTTTGAGAGGCTCCAACACATACACAATCAAAATCAGCAACAAATGTTAAGCTAGGTACACACACTAGCTTTTCGTGAAAAAAAGAAAATTTCCCTTATAGAGGAGTCTGTCGTGGCTGAGGGAAACACACAGTCCTGAGCGTTCTCCTATAGGGAGGGCCTGTTGCCAGCCATTTTAGGGTTGCCAGACATCAGGTGTCTGATCTACAGGGGATGGTAATCGACCATGTCCCACCTCTTTTACGGGGTGGTGACCGGCGGAATGCCCTCCTCCGTAGAGAGGCATATTGGATCTTCACACTTGATGCAGTCTAACCCAGGGGATTGAATGTGAACCTGGGACTTTTGTGTTTCTTGCTCAAGAGATAAATTGTTTCTGATGGTTGTTTCAGAAGTATATTAATTCTATCATATTGAAGTGTTAATATGTGTCTTCTTTTATTTTTCTACTTTGTCATGTTCATGTGTTTCTCTGCAAGAATGTTTTGATTTGTTACCACTTGGTGGCAGTGATGGTTATTTTCTAGCCTATTTTAGGGCCCGCCCTTGATTTTAAATTTTGTATGTGTCTGATGAAGGTGCAGGGGCACCGAAACATTACGCTGTGTTTATTGATGCTTCAATAATCGCCAGTTTTGCATCAAGTCAAGTGTGGTGTGCACAGTTTTTTTTGTCTTGATGCACTATATGCTTGCCAGCATTCTGTGGCACCCAGCAACATTTTTGTCAAGCGACAGGAGTCGGAAGTATGCATGATCATTTCTTTTTTCTCCTATAGGGAGAACGCGCTCCTATAGGGAGAACGCTCGGGACTGTGTGTATGCAGATATTTGAAAGATGGCAGACAGAATCTTGCAGATCCTGTCTGTCATCTTTCAAAAATCTGTAGTGTGTGTACCTAGCTTAAAACCCACAGAGCCAGCAGGACTTGTTTAAACACAATGCAATTTATTGTGCAAATACATTGTGCTTAAACAAATGCTGCTCCAAGAGGTTTCTCTCTTACAGATTTGTCTAGATACATTCACACTTACTAGTATGTACATGGCTTAGGACATATGATGAACATTTAGTTGCAAGAGCACTAAGCAAATAAATTAATAAAAAACACAATTATCCATCTTACTTGTGTCATGCGAATCTTCATTTCTCTTTGCATCCAGTGGGGGCAGCACTGCTCTTTCCCGATTCCCATTGTGCTGCTTTTGTTTATGCCTAGCACCCTCTAAGGCTCTTAGCTTCCTTGCATGCTTATGGCCTTTGTAATGAGCTTCTGCTTGGTTCTGTGAAAGGGAGATAAAAAAAAATAAGAGTCAGAGAAAGCACTTGCACAGAAGAGCAGGTCATATTATTTCACAGCATTAACATTTACCTCCATGTTAAACTCAGGTGGAAAACTTTTTAGTACTGTTGGAATAATAACCCTAGAGCCAGACAAAATGGTCACAAACCTGTGATTTCTGGGAAGATAGAGTCAACTAAAGTTACACTAGTAACTTACCTGCAACGTTCCCTGAATGGGATTTCACAATCCATTTTATGACCAACATTACAACATGAGTAATGTCTCAGGTAAGAACCGAGTGATAACTTCTGTGGACTCAGCAAACATACACTACTGCCTGATATCCCCGCAGATCATTTGGTCCCAAAATAAAAAGGCCAGAAAGAGAAGATCATGAGGTAAAACCATTGTCTCTGTATTCAGATATTAAATATTTATTGAACATCAAATCTATCTAATATTTTACAAGTGTATGCCCAGGAATCTCTAAAAACCAGCTGATAATTCAGACAATTTATTTATCCACCAATTCTATTGAATGCAAATTCAGACCTATTAGACTGACAGACTACCGATCGATGATCGATAAACTAATTATGCAGCCATTTCGGCACAATGATCTCACAGTCCATTAAAAATCGGAAGATTGGGCAAAATTTTTTAATTAATTTATTAATGTCCATTTGAACTTTTTCTCCTATTTGGGTGAAAGTATGAGCAAGATCTGTGGGTCGTCATGAAATAAATTATATTTATATAAAGATATTATGATCGGCCCTTATAAACTTCCTCTCAAATGAACCAGTCACATTAAGATGTAAAATTTATTTATTTATTCCCAATGGTACACAGATTCTTCCTCCTGACTGACCGTTTGGCACTTTTGACCGGTTGGCCAAGAGGGAAGACTGTTGGTCACGGCAAAAGTAGCCTTGGTCGACAGTTTGCCGCGGCCAATTGCAGTCCATACGATCACCCGTGGATTTGGACGAACAGTCAGCGGTTGGTCACGGCTGAATGAACAAACCATCCAATATTTCGGCCTGAACAACCGATATACTGAATTATAGCACAAATCTGACCTTTTCTTTAAACCCAGGAAACATTTTTTTTTATCTATGTAGTAAGGAATTCAGACATCAAATGTAAACATTACAGAATATTACAGAATAGTTACAATAAAATACCTCCTAACCTTCCTGTTTAAAAAATAGTAAACATATGGCCATGTCCTGATCACCACACCCCTTTCACCGGAAATCAGCTTGAAAAAGGAACTAGAATGTTTTGAAAGCTTGCTATGACTGACTATCTTAGTTAGCCAATAAAGGCAGGGCCGGATTAAGGCTGGTGGGGGCCCCTGGGCAAAACATTTTGTGGGCGCCCCAACTGTCCACACGTGCACCACTGCAAAAAAGTGAGTGTGGCTTGTGGGGGTAGCTTATGGAGATGGATGTGGTGGTCTTCCTTAATACTGACTGGTGAACTGAAGGACTGACTTGACAGTGTCTGCAGAACTGATCGGCTGGCCTAGCAGTGTTTAGTGAACTGGAGGGCTGGCCTAACATTGTCTGTTGAACTGGAGGGCTTACAGTGTCTGCTGAACTGGAGGGCTGGCCTAACAGTGTCTACTGAACTGGAGGGCTGATCTTATAGTATCTACTTAACTGGAGGGCAAGCCTAGCAGTGTCTGCTAAACTGGAGGGCTGGCCTAACATTGTCTGCTGAACTGGAGGGCTGGCCTAACAGTGTCTGCTGAATTGGAGGACTGGCCAAACTGTGTCTACTGAACTGGAGGGCTGGCCTAACAGTGTCTGCTGAACTGGAGGGCTGGCCTAACAGTGTCTGTTAGATCAGCCCTCCAGTTCAGCAGATACAGGTATTTATATAGTATTCAGTTAAATCAAGTGAAAACATACAACGAGAACAGACGGTACCATACAATAAGAACAGACTGTAAAGGTTCCATACAGTGAGAACAGACAGTCCCATACAGCGAGAACTGACAGTAAAGGTCCCATACAGTGAGAACTGACAGTAAAGGTCCCATACAGTGAGAACAGATGGTAAAGGTCTCCTACAATGAGAACAGATGATAAAGGTCCAGACATCCCACCCTGCCCTTTCAGGCTTCCGGGCAGGGTGGGAAAGGGGGCATGGCGAGCAGGGCGTGACATCACATGGGGCAGAGCGTAATGTCACGTGGAGGTGGGGCCAACATTATAGGGGTGGTGGGGTTAGGGCAGAGTTAGGGGCATGGTCTCCGAAAGGGGGCGTGACTGGGGAGGAGAATAAAGTCTCCTCTCAAGTACAGGAGTCTGGGGTGGTCTCGCGGGAGACCACTCCAGAATGAGGGAGACTCCCGGACAATCCGGGAGGGGTAGTATACCTGAAGGTCCCATACAGTGAGAACAGACAGTAAAGGTTCCATTCAGTGAGAACAGACAGTCCCATACAGTGAGAACAGACAGTAAAGGTCCCATACAGTGGGAACAGACAGTAAAGGTCCCATACAGTAAGAACAGACAGTAAAGGTCCCATACAGTGAGAACAGACAGTAAAACTCCCATACAGTAGGAACAGACAGTAAAGGTCCCATACAGTGAGAATAGACAGTAAATGTCCCATACAGTGAGAACAGACAGTCCCATACAGTGAAAACAGACAGTAAAGGTTCCATACATTGACAAGACAATAAAGGTCCCATACAGTGAGAACAGACAGTCCCATACAGTGAGAACAGACAGCAAAGGTCCCATACAGTGAGAACAGACAGTAAAGGTCCCATACAGTGAGTATAGACAGTAAAGGTGCCATACAGTGAGAACAGACAGTAATGGTCCCATACAGTAAGAACAGACAGTAAAAAGGTTCCATACATTGACAAGACGATAAAGGTCCCATACAGTGAGAACAGACAGTAAAGGTCCCATACAGGGAGAACAGACAGTAAAGGTCCCATACAGTGAGAACAGACAGTAAAGGTCCCATACACTGAGAAGATTATAAAGGTCCCTTACAGTGAGAACAGACAGTCCCATACAGTGAGAACAGATCTGTTTTCACTGTATGGGGCTGTCTGTTGTTCTATTTAATTTCAGTTGTTCTATTTAATTTCTATTTTGACAGTAAATCAGTCACCCATATTCAATGTGAATGAGCAGCAGAACATTATAATAATGTGATACTGTACATTTCCATTAAAAGAAGGGAAGGTTGCTTATTTATTGCCCAGCTGCTGGCCTGTATTTATAGGGGGGTGTTATTGACATAAATACAAGTGAATTAATTAATTATTAGATAATATAATTAATAATTAAAATAATGTATATTAAATAATGAATTCTAACAAATAAATATCATGCCTTCTGATAGTTAAAATTGCTGTGAGGCTTTAGTATGGATTTAAAACTATTAGGACTTTATACCATATAATTTAGTTTGAGTATTTAGGCAGTATAACTGTATTACAGGAAGAAGAGGCTTATCAGTGACAGACCAATTGATTTCCAAACTCCTATCAAACATAATGTAAAACAGGCTCACATTAGATTCCCTTCCAGAGGCAGATACCTTTGTTAAAGTTTGTCACTCACTGACCCTCTGTAGTTTGCAGCCAGAAAGCAAAGAGAGATTTTGTGCATCCAGAACACCTCATAGTAACATAGTAATTGAGTTAGAATAAAGACATACGTCCATGAAGTCACTCACTGCTGACACACACCCTCCCACCGTGAGAGGAATGTGGAGAGACAGAATGCAGCACGTACCTCTCACGTGATCATCTTCAGCTGCAGAAGCAGGAAATGATCTAGCAGCGGAGATTTTACCTTTTAAATGTGCAGAGTTGCTCCGGATCTGCTTCCCAAAGTCCAGGACTCTTGCCAACTATGAAAATATATATATAAAAAAATATATCCGGTGGTGGGGGCCCCAGGTCATTTTCCCCTTTTGCCGAATGGTTAATCCGGCCCTGAATAAAGGTATCACCTTTATACCACTTTTGTTATTTTTTTATTTGGATGTGTGATATTTGGATTTTGCGAAAGCTTTTGATACTGTGCCACATAAGCGACTAAGGACTGTTGGCCTAGAAGAAAACATTTGTTCATGGATAGAGAATTGGTTATTGGATCGCAAACAGAGTGGTATTTAACAGAGTGGTATTTAATGGAGCTACATCTATGTGGGCTAAAGTTCTAAGTGAGAACCTCAGGGTTCTGTACTGGGGCCACTTCTGTTTAATGTGTTTATAAATGACTTAGAAGGAGGCATTGAGAGCAAGGTCTGTGTGTTTGCTGATGACCCTAAACTATGCAGAGCTTTGGAAACTTCAAATGATGTGCAAGTGCTGCAAGTGCTGCAAGACGTACACCTGCGACAAATGGCCGATAGTCGCGCGTGTGTATGCGTTCTGTCGGGGGTGGTTCGGTGATCCGCCTGGCGGATAAGCGGGGGTCGGCGCTTGGGTGCATATCGCAGGTGTGTACGAGGCTTTAGCTATAGCAAACAATGCCACAGAGCCACGATTAGAGCTAGCAAGATATTGGGGCATATTTATAAAGGTTCGTTAACTTTTTGCGGCCATTATTCCCGCCATCTGTGCAAAAATCGCGTTTTCTGCGATTTAAAAATGGGTGGGAAACAGCCGCGTAAAGTTAACGAATCGTTAACTTTTCGCGTCAAATCTAAACAGTTACCGCCGCTTCTATTTATAAAGCACCGCTAATCTCGGCCATATTACTTCGCCACCTTGAAGGTGGCGAAAACGGACGAAATTCCCCCCTGGATCGCGGCAGGTGGCCGCACCCGACCCGGGAGGCATGCCCACCTCGCCGTGGGTGGTCACCGCCCCTTCCCAGCAGCCCCTCACAACCCCATCCCCGCTCGTGGCGAACATATGGAACAGGAGGCTAGGAGGGGCTGCTGGGAAGAGGCCGCAACAGGTGGTCGCGACCACCCGCTACGCACCCCCTCCCCAGCAGCCCCTCCAAGCCCACTGCCCTGCCGCTGGCGGGGAGGGGAAGGGTCCGCTGGGAGGGGTGGAGGCACCCTCCAGCGGGACCCTGAGAAGGGCCTTTTGGCCCTATCAGGGCCTTTGCGGCTCTAACAAGAGCCCTTAGGGGCTTAGGGGTCCCGCAGCTTGAACCGGGACCCCCTTCCCCGGCCTTATCAGGGCCTTTGCGGCACTTACAAGTGCCCTTGCAGCTCTAACAAAAGCCCTTTGGGGCTTGGGGCCCGCAGCTCGAACCAGGACCCCCTTCCCCGGCCCTATCAGGGCCCTTGCGGCACTTACATCTTCTTTCTTCCAGCCCCGCCAACACCAGCTCCGCTGAGGCCGCCAACCACTGAGAGGTACCCCTGCGGCCGCCAGGGGTAGCCCTGGCGGGCGCCGGCGACCTCAACAAGGCCGATGTTGCCGGCGTCTTGATCACCGTGGCCGCCAGTGAGCCTCCTGGCACCGCCGGCCTCAGCAGAGCCAATGTTGCCAGGGAAGGGACTTAAAATTACCACCGGACATCGTGGCCGTGATACATATTGCAGCGATGTCGCTATTTTCGTGGCCGCGATGTGCGGCGGTACTTTTTGGCCGCTATTTTCGCCCCTTTATAAATATGCCCCATTGTCTTGTATAAAGAAAGGAATAGATTCAAGAGAGAAAAAATTTATTCTCCCTCTTTACTAGGCACTGGTAAGGCCTAATTGGAATATGCAGTGCAGTTTTGGAATCCCATATACAAAAGGGACATCTTGCAAATGGAAGCAGTTCAGAGAAGGGCAACTAAATTAACGGGAATGGAGGGGCTTAAATATGCAGGCAGCAAGGTGTCCCTAGGGTTTTTGGCACCTGAAGCAATGTTTGAATGCCGCCCCTAGGCCGTGGCAAAGCGGGCATGGCTTCTTTGATGGGTGTGGCAACATTTTTGATAATTTTGTCTTCAAAAACATTTATTTATACAGTTTAGTTTATACATAAAAACATACTTTCTCTGGAAAGAAAGATGTTGGGGAAAAGATTTGTAAGCTTTCCACCACATCAATATAGACTCAGAAGGGCCCTAACTAAGCCAACTTGTCTAACCTAACAAACCAGCAAATGCTAGCCTAGCCATATGAAATTCCTTTTTAACAATATCCAACATATCTTTAGTCAAAGAGAAATATTTAAAAAATATCTGCAACAAAATATATGTTTGGTAGAGCAATCTGTTAAATACTGTGTCCCCATCATATTAGTTATTTAGGCAAAGTCAACAAGTCATTTAGTTAATTGTTTTGGTCAAAACCTTTCAATACCTTGAAACATGGTATTATCTGGTGCTCTCTTCTCTTTATTTTCTTCAGCAAGAGGGCTAAGGTAGGTAGGAAGGCAGGCCCCAGCACAAAAGTAGGTAGGTCCCAGTCCCCAAGTAGGTAGGTAGGCCCCAGTACACAAGTAGGTAGGTAGGCCCCAGTACACAGGTAGGTAGTTATATAGCCAGCCCCCAAGTAGGTAGGACACAGCCCCCAAGTAGGTAGGTGAACCCCAGCACACGAGTAGGTAGGTGGCCGCCCTGAAAATGCATTCTCACAAATCACAATAATTAAACTTACAGTATGTCCCCACAATCCTGGTAGGCAAATAGGTGGCAGCTTTTTCAAACCCCACCCCCCTCCCTCCCAAAAACAGCCAATCACCTGGGGAGACAAATCACTGCCGCTACAGCGCTACTTCCTCATCATCTGCCGCCACCAGGCAGATTAGACAACTTACAGCTGTTTACATTGGAGAAGTGACTTTTTTGTTGGGAAATTATAACTTTATACAAATATATTAATGGCCCATACAATGAACTCTCTGGTGCATTGTTCACTAATCGGTCATATGAGAGGACTTGTGGACATCCTTTAAGGTTGGAAGAAAAGAAGTTTCATCTTCAGGTTAGGAAAGGTTTCTTTACAGTGAGAACGGTGAAACTGTGGAACTGTCTTCCAGCGTATGTGGTAATGGCAAGTTCATTGAATAGCTTTAAAAATGGCCTGGATAAGTTTCTAAAACTAAAAATAATTGAGAATTACTGGTATTAATACATATGCTGTAGTTCTGGTTGATCCACTGATACTTTCCAATTGCCGTTTGGAGTCAGGAAGGAATTCCCCCCCCCCTTTTTTTTTATAGCTTTTTTAGCCTTCCTCTGGATCAACTGTTAGGTAGGGTGGGGGTGGGGGGGGGGGGGGGGAGTGAGTAGGTTGGACTTGATGGACGTATGTTTTTATTTAATTTCAATTACTATGTAGAGACAATACAAAATTGTAGTCCTAAGGTAGATACAGAAACGTCCATTTGGTCGGGTGTCAATTATCCAGTCAGAATAAATTGAGGACAGAACCTTTAAGAAAAGGAAACTCGCAGCATACACGTGGAATCAAAGATCTCTAAAAAATGGAGATTTTATTAAGTACTATTTAATACCCAATCACACTTTAATATCAAAAACCTTTATGGATAAAACATCATGAAATGCCAATCCACTAACATTGTCAATCAAAAATGGGCTTCATCATGAATTTGGGCATCGGCTGCACATCTGTATCAACCTTAAGGGCAAGGCCACACTGCAACGCAAACGCAATCGCAATAGCATGCGATTTCATGTGCGATTTTTTTTGCGTTTGCGCTTGCGATTTCTTCAATAAGTATAGGAAAACGCATGTGATTGCGATTAAAAATGCAGAACGCAAAACGCAATCGCACCGAAAAAAGTGCGTTTTTTTTGCGTTGACGTGTTTTCAATGATTTTGTAAAATCGCAAGCGCAAACGCAAAAAAAACGCAGCAGTGTGGCCTAGCCCTAAGTGTAATCATACTGCGTATTAAGCTGCATAGAATCTGATTATTGTACAATTTACTAAAATGATCTGCCCAAATGAGTCAGGTGTTCCAAAAATTTTACCATTGCATTTGAGCAGCTTTTTTACTTTCAGTGCAACATTCATATGAATTTTAAAACTACTAAATATCCAGGGATATTAAAAATCTATGATCTGATTTAGGAATCTAGTTTGTAGTTATTGTTATAGAGACAATATGCTGTTTGAACAGAAGATATCCAGATCTAATCAGTGATTGGTATGTGCAGTTATTATATTTTTTAGGTATACCGGACCTAGTTAACATGTCTTACTACAACACCCTAGTATCAATCAAAGACAAATGGGTCAAAATATGATGTAGCAAGGGCAGCTTATCTGCTTTAAAAAACGATTAAGGATTTTCCCTTAAAATGGTTAAGATTGAGAAGAGTCTCTTATTATCTCTGTGCCTCCCAAGTCACCCAGCCTAGAAGACTTTCTCAAAAAGCTGGTTCAACAAACACTATTTCCCAAGCCAGAGATAAGAAGGAAAGCCCTTCCTGGACACATACAGAGAGGCTGTAATATTGTCTACCACAGCAGAAATTCCATGAAAGATGGGAGGAAAAAGGTGGGGGCTAAGATTATATGCCTGGTGGTGAGCATGGGGGAGAATACTGGCCTTCGATCTATTTGCATTCAGAAGATATTATTGTCGGGATAATGAGGTTCATACTGATGGCAAGCCTGCAAGATGCTGATAAGACTTAGTGACAATGAGAGACGGGAGAGTGAGTGTGTGTGTTTGTGGGGGAAGGGGAGGGCATGCTGAGAAGGAACTGACAATGCAATATGGTAGGCCCCATCTCTAAAACACATCTCACATTAACCCTTTGGAATTTGTAGGGGTTTCCATTCCATAGCAGATATAAACATAAAATATAAAACACTGCAAGGTCTTGTGGGGTAATCAAGAGCAATAAAGTAATAATAGGCTGAGCAAAATGATTGCAGCATACATTTGGATTGAGCTAAAAAGTTTGTACTGCATGGAAAATATACACAATCAAAAATCTATCTATTATCTATCTGTCTTGTCTATCTATCAATGTGGAATCTCAAGGAGGTGTTAGACCAGGGCGATATTTCGCCTAATTGACTGGCTGGGGAGATATGTCTTCAGTCGATCGGGTCAAAATATTGTTGGAAATAATTGGAGCAATTAACCCACATGTCCTGGGACAAAGATAATATTTTTCAGAGTAACAGACTAGTGTTAATAGCGAACACTAGGCAAAATGTATCGATTTATTCACCTTATTTTCAGTTTCTTACAGCAAAAATAAAAACCAGCTCTGACCGGTAAAGGTGCCTGCACACACTAACGATAAAGGGCATTACAGTTGGTCGGGACAGATGGAAAATATTCGTCGGTCGGTATCCATTCCCTTTACTTTAAGAAAACTGATCTGACACGGCCGACCAAACCACATATAGCAGATAGGGGTCGGTTGGGTCAACGTGTGCGGTTCCCACCACTTGTGCCGATAGATACCAATTCCACGTGCTGTTGAATTTGCATGTGTATCTTAGGCTATTATGGAGAACACAATAATACAAGGAATTCAGCCATTGTTTACTTTCTAGTTCTAATCAAATTAACTAATATAAAAAAAACAATAATAAACTATGGAAAACGACCAGTTATTAATTTTCACCATTCTGCATATTTAGTGGTTGAACAAATAATCCAGTAAAAATAATGTTAGTGATTCAAGGTCATTGCTGTTCCAATAAACTCCCTTGCTTGGGAGAGAATATTTCTTTCTTTATCAGCTTTCCCTGATTTCCCAGTGACTGTCTCATTTCTTAAAGTGCCCATACATATATCTTTACCTTTCAACTTAAAAGGGAAGAGCAAATTAGAAAACCAAATTATTAAGAGAAAACACAGGGATTTCAAGTCATATGGTTCATTAGACATATTTCACTGGAGCACATCTTATTGTCAGACATTCTCTTGCATGGTCGTTCCTAGCAGTTTGATATTCACAAATGTCAGTTTGCTTTTCCTAATGGATACATTACTAGTTTACCAGGACATATATGAATGTGAATTAGAACACTGAAAAAAGCTGCAAATTGAATGATTACTAGTTTACCAGGACATATATGAATGTGAATTAGAACACTGAAAAAAGCTGCAAATTTTTCAGACAACTTCAGAAGTATGGATAATTTTCCTTAAAATGAGTAAGACAATTAAATGTTCACATGCTACATACATACAAGTAAAAGGTTAGCCTCATACACACACTACAGAAATAAAGAAAGAGAATGACCACTACAGTCAACAATCTAGCATGTGTACAAGGCATCTGTATCACTAAACAATATTGTGCAGCAACTGCCTTTGAGCTCCACCTGCGATGGGTTATCTCCTGGTCGTTACTGCCTCTCCTCCCTATTGAACAGAATAGGCTTTTAGTAAGGGATTACTGTTGTTTGAAATGTATTAACAGTTCCAAAAATAACTGTCCTCTAACCATTGCACAAGACTTTACTTCCAAAACAATGTAACCAAATAACTTAGATCTATAGTATCAGTTTAATACTTCTTTACTGTAACTTTCTTTGCTCTGTACTTTTATAAATAAAAAAATAACAACAAATAAGCAAAATCTACAAGGAAAGCAAAAAATCTCGCCACAGTGTCAGCAGGTTCACATCAAATCAGCATATTGATTGTGTTGACACTGGGACAGAAGCAAAGAATACCAATCACTACCATGATGCAAAGACATTTTTACACTGTCATTATATAAGGTGCACACAGTAATTTTATTTACATTAGTAACCATTAGATCCCCAAAAACGACAGTGAAAGCCTGGGGTCTAGATTTGAATAAAACGTGTGCATATATAACACCTTAAATACACAAAACAAAAAAACAAGCAGAAAATATAAGATCTGCTGTACAACATAAGTACATCTAAACAGCCTTGTGATAAACAGCCTTTATGGAGGGCCACAGATTGGACATGCAATTGAGGGACTATGATTTGCTTTGGGTGACATTACAGATTTAGGTTCTCCATCGAAAGTAATTATGTCCATCAAAAGTTAACAAATTATTCAACCAAAGTTACCATATGTGAGGGGGAATACTTCATTCCTACAGATCACATTGATTGTTTTAACTTCACCAGAGAGCCCTGCAGTTACTGCCCCATGCCCTAGCCTTTTCTCCCTGTACTAATGGGAAAAGGAGATGTAAAATTGTGAAAGGGGGAATTTTTAATGAATTCAAACAGGTATTTCTAATTAGGAATTAGAGGTAGAGATATTTCTTTAGTTAGGAATTATATGACTTTTAACTGTTTCTGGCCTAAAATGACATGTAATATATTATTTTAATGGTTAGCTTCTGACCCTTAAGTCAGGGGGATTTTTTAGGATGGACTCTAAATACATGGCCACCCCCAAAAATAAATTTTGCATATAGAGCACCCCCCCCTGAAGCATTAAAGCTGTAATACTCATAAAGCAGAGAACCATCCCAATTCTGGGTGACTCTTTACTGCAGCTTCTGGTATTTCCGGGTATGGTGGATAATGCACGGCCATTGACTGCAGAGTATTTACGGAGAATCCTTTTCTGATTACTTAGAAAGCTAAGTGAGCGTGTGCTTCCCCTTTTTATCTTGCTCAGAATAGGGGAAAGGGCATGGGTTATCTCTGTATAACAGCAGATCTCGGCTGTGTATTACGATTTTAATGTTTGAGGCAGTGTTCTGCCTACATACAGAATTTTATATTGAGGAGGATATGCCTTTTAATTCACTACTGATCATCCACCCAATTGTTAATCTTACATCTTTAAAGGGTATGTCCACCCTTCTAAAAAAGTTTTTACCTAACATTCCCCCTGTCCCCCAGCCCCAACCGCTCTATTAGTATCATCGAAAATGCCCCAAACTTTACTTACCTTCCTCTTTCCTCCGCCGCACTGCCAGGCCCTCTGCGTGCGAGAAAATGCAAGCAGAGGGGTGGGACTGGCAGTCGCGTCTGTGATTGGCTGAGCGGCAGCCAATCACGGACGCGGCTGCCGGGAGTTCAGTGCGGCAGAGGAAAGAGGGAAGGTAAGTAATGTTTTGGGCATTTTCTGATGATACTAATAGAGCGGTTGGGGCTGGGGGGACAGAGGGGAATGTTAGGTAAAAAGATTTTTACACTAGGGGAAGGGAATCTAATCGGGAGGGAGGGGGAGAAGGGCTGCAGTACACATGACAAACTTCTCCCGGAGGCCAGATAGGAGGCAGAGTCCTATATGGACTCGCTATCCTCCTGGTGGCCAGTTTTTGGGACTTTGGGGGGGACTACAGGAGAACATATGGAGCTGGGATGTGAGGTAAGGATTAAACTACACTACACAATGGAGCCAGTAGCGGGGGGGCTTATAGTTTTGGGGGTGGACATGCCTTTAAAGGGTATGTCCACCTTTATAAAAACTTTTATATGAAAGTTCTAGCTCCCCCAGCCCCAACACATTATTATAATTTCAAGAAAGTGCCTCGATATTTACTTACTTTACCTTTCTCCTTCACCGCACAATCCCGACCCTCTGCTTGCATAGAACTGCAAGCAGGGGGCGGGACTGGCAGCCGCATCTGTGATTGGCTGAGAGGCATGCTGGCTGCACAGAACGCCAGAGGATACAGGGAAGGTAAGTAACTATCGGGGCACTTTCTTGAAATTTACTAATGTGGTTGGGGCTGGGGGAGCAATAACTTTCATATGGGAAAGGGGTTTTACACTAGGGGGAGGAGACCAAAATGGGGGGGATGGAGGGGGGGGGGGGGCTTTCTGCATGGCAAAATTCTCCCAGAGGGGAGACAGGAGGCAGAGTCCTATATGGATTCTGCTATCCTCCTGGTGGACGTTTTTGGGACTTTGAGGGGGGATTACTTGAGAACCATTTGGATCCGGGATGTAAGGTAAGGATTTTTATGCACTACAGAGTGGGGCCAGTAGTGGGGGATTATAGTTTTGGGGGTGGACATGCCCTTTAACTGTAACAATGTGTTGTGCCCTTTATCTATAATTTGTTTTAGAATCCACATAGAAATTTCTTCTTACCAGCGAGTTGAACCTGAGATGACATATATTGCAGGATATGAAAGGTTTCCTTTTTTGGGATGGTGGTCCACCGAATGTGTGATTAATAACAGCTTTCTGCACTGGGTCCATCTGCAAAGAGGCAACACATGTAAACTTTCAAGATTTTACTACACTAAAGTTATTTTCTCTGGGAATAGGTCAGTTATTCTCTATAGAAAGCCCTAAGCTAGAAACAGTAAAGATGATGCACTAAGAGAAGCTGGAGTGATGCTATATCGGTTAATGCAACTTAAACCCCTTCATTGAGGTGGCCGCATGGCTAAACGCGGAAGGTAACCACACAGCCGCCGCAATCAATGTTATTTGTTGTTAGCGGCACTCTATTTCAGCACTTTTCATTGGCGAAATAGGTTTCAACACTTTGTTATGCACCAAAATTGCTATTGGCCAATAGCGGATCTCAGTGCATCACCAAACTTATGCACATTGGGGTTGATGCAATAGGAGGTGCAAAAGTTTGCCTGTGCACTAACCAACCACATGCTAGTTTTTTTACTGGGTTACTTCAGTTAGATAACTTTTTATTGGTTGCTGTAGATTAATAGCACATTCAAGTTTTGTAGCACATTCAGCCCTGTAGTTTACAGTAACAGCTCAGGCACACACACACTACACATGCTCATAGTGTTGTGGGTTACTGTAAGTAACTATGGAGTGTGGCAAAATATCATTCAGTAAAGAAAATGAGGTTACAGTTACACTTTTTTAAAAGATTTTGGCTAGTGAACTCTATAAGCCTTTATCACATGTGTTTAAAAAACACACATCACTAATTAGAATATCAAAAACAATACACTTGATTGAAAATTAGAAAGATGTTAGCCTTAAGGTTCGTACACACGTGCGATTGCAGGTCCCGACCAGGGGTGTCCCTAGGGTTTTTGGCGCCTGAAACAACTTTTGAATGGCGCCTCTTGGCAAATGCGCGCAGCACACGAAGCGCGCTGCCGCCGCAAATGAAACTGTCTGTGGCTTTGTGTGTGGGCGTGGCAACATTGATAATTTTGTATTTGAAAAAATGTGTATACTTACAACACAGAGCCAAAACCAGCTGGCATTGGTTGTTACACAGATTTTCATTCAATATCAAACTGAAATAATGAATAGGATTACATTCCATGGCAAGGATGTACAACCTGTGTCTTTCCAAATGTTTGGCTGTCCCCTTTGGTGTTGCAGAGAGAATGAGGGGGAATGCAGGGAATTTTAGTTTTCATCTGGACAGCTGCAAGTTGGACATCCTGTTCTCCTCTAACAAATTATTTCTAACTATATGTGGCTATCAAAATAATCAGCACTTTAAGTATGAAAAGTGTTTTTACCTAACCTACAGATAAATACACACAAATACACCATTAATAAATATGAGTTTTAGTGCAAAATACTCAGGTTTCTGCATGTTTTAAATAATCCTTTCACTGATCTGACAAATAACCCACAAATTCAACACAAATGACATTTACTAAATTAAACACAGCAAATTCACAGAGAGACATTTCCTGTCCTATTGAAACTTGCTCATCAAAAACACCCTACAACCGCATTGTCTAATTTTCATTGTTAGCTACAATCCAGCTAGACAAACAGTATATTAAAATAAACATTATAAAGATTTTAAAAGACTATCTATCTCTCCATCTATCTATATCTATCTATTCATCTATCCATCTATCTATCTGTCTATCTGTCTGTCTGTCTATCACTCAAATCAAATCAAAAATGGCTTTATTGGCAGGATCAATTTACATTTTGACATTGCCAAAGCAAACAAAAAATAATAAAATAATAAAACATGTTAGTATTAAGAGGTTTACGGTGGGGGGACATGGGTATCAATGGATAATTAATATATGGACAGTACTATAAAGGGTATATTGGGTTTTAGTCTTTAAGTCGATTGGGGAAGGATAAAGGGATAATTGGGCAAGTAGTCCTTGGACATTGAGTTCATTTATGCTCCTCTCAGTCTGTGACATGCCGTTACATAGTGTACCCCAATATTTACTGTGGCTTCCTCCTCTCCCAGCAAGATATAGAGTTTTCTCTCTCCATCTAAGCAGTTGAAGTCTGGGATAAAGTCCGACAGCATCTTGAAATAGGGGTCCCGTATTGTTTTGTATTTGGGGCAGTGTAGAAGGAAGTGGGTCTCATCTTCTAAGGTTCCCTGGTCACAGTGCTGGCACA